>CM034469.1:10639184-11239184 GCA_019925255.1 Litchi chinensis | reverse complement strand
GCAGAACTAAAATGATGAATTTTTAACAAATTTAGGGATGTTTGGTATATTATCTTAAAGATATTTAAAAAATGATCAATTTTTAAAAAATTAGGGATCAAAATGAAATTTGACCAACTGTTGACTAATGGTAGGGATTAAAATGATGATTTTTTTATAAATTTAGGGATATTTGGTATATTATCTTAAAGATGTTTAAAAAATTATCAATTTCTAAAAAATTAAGGACCAAAATGAATTTTTTTTTTTTTTTTTTTACACCGTTACAATTAATTTACGTATAAAGAAAGGGTGACAACTTGAATTCATAATTTCAAAACGTTAAATGTGGCTAACCTAAGTTGCCAAACAACTTGACAATTTACACAAATAGAATGATATCTCTATACGTAATTGATATATTTATTATAGTAAAAGTTAATCCATCTCATAATTATCAATTCAATATGTATATAAATCACATTTACTCATAAAGTGATTGGATTCAATTAGTATATACTTTGTAAAATTAAGGAAAAAGCAGGATGGTAGCTGGAAACACCAATATATAGTTGTGTAGCAGAAAAAAAGAAAAATGGATAATTCTAATTTCCCGTGTAATTTAACATAATGGGTAAAAAAATCCTTGACTCCACAAATCGTTAAAGACCTTATAATTTGTAAAAATAGCCAAATATCATTTGTAAGAGTAATCCAAAAAAACCCCTGGATTATAATACCAAACTAAGGTGGAAGTTAGAATTATTCCAAAAAGAAAAAGATACAGTCAATTTGGTCACCAACTGATCATTGATGCTTGTCTTCTTCTCCACTATTCCTTTTCTCTCTATCTATCTCTATAAACCCCCCAACAATCAATCCAATTTCACACTCACTAACTTAACTTGGACACGGTCAGAGATCTAGAGAGAGAGAGAGAGAGAGAGAGAGAGACTTGTTCTATATCTATTGAATTGGAATTGAATCATTGTACTATGAGGGAACCAACCATGGTTGTCGGTAGTGTGGATGTCACCGCCACGTCAGCTGCTCTATCGTCATCGCCTCCTCCTCCTCCGCCTCAGGCCTTGCTTGAACGCCTCAAGGACTACGGCCAGGAGGACCTTTTTGCCCTCTGGGACGAGCTCTCCCCCGACGATCGTCACTTCCTCGTCAAGGACATCGAGGTCTTTTTCTCTTTCCCTCGATTTTTTTGTTTTTAAATTTTTCTGATTAAACAGTTAGTTTGTCGGTGGAATTGTGAGGATTTTTTAATCTCTTTTTTTTTTTTTTTAATATTCAAATTCAGAATTTAGATCTTCCGAGGATAGATCGGATCGTTCGATGCTCGTTTCGATCTCAAGGTTTGTTCTTTTTATTTTAATTTTTTTAATTTTTTTATTGGATTTCAATTCGTTTTCGATTAGATACGAAATGAGAGAAATTTTGTTAGAAATCGATATTTTGTTTGTGTGTTTATATTTGATTTTAATTCATTTTCGATACTAGATGCGAAATGAGAGAAATTTGTCGGAATAGGATATTTTTGTTTGTTTGTTTTTATTTGATTTCGATTTGTTTTCGATATTAGAGGCTAAATGAGAGAAAATCTGATGGAATATTAACAGCGCTGCCGGTGGCGGCGATCGAGCCGGTGCCAGAGCAAAGCGTGTCGTCGGTGGAGGAGAGGACGATGGAGGAGAGGGAGAGGTGGTGGAATATGGGGTTGAAGGCTATATCAAAAGGAAAGTTGGCTGTTTTGCTTCTATCTGGTGGTCAGGTATATGTTGATGTTGATCTCATCATCATCATCATCGTGATTCATGATAATCGTAATCATCTGTTAGTTGTTGTTTAGTCTGGTGTTGAGTGAAATAATATGGAAAATAGTTTTTAATTGTTAAAAAAGGTGGTGATGTTTCGTGAATGATCTTTGATTGCTTCTTCGCTTTAGTTATAATTTTGGTATAATGTTACTTTTTGGTGGGGAGGATGATGAGCATCAATGAAGTGAAGACAAATTTGGGGATGGTATAAGTATATTTTATACTTACTTTATATGAAGTAAAAGCAGAGAGCATAAAGTGTTGTTAGATGGGGCAATGACTGTTTGCTATAATAATCACTTTTGGGGGCATTGTGTTGGGTGGGTAGTTGCATCAATAATTTCTCTCTCTCTCTCTCACTCTCTTGGAGGTTTCTGTAATGTTTTTTGTTTTGATATTCACTGATGACATTTAGTGATGGTTATCTTTACCTAAATTTGAAAGTAGGGGTCCTATTATATGCTTTATAATAATGATCATTTACTAAAAGATGCTTTAAGGATATGTCTTTCGTTTGAATAAGTCAATAACAAAAAGCAGAACCTTTTTCTACTGGACCTGCTATGTTTTGTAACTCCAGAAACTAGTTAAATTGCAGCAGAAGCACTGGGTACAAATTTTTTGGACATGTAACAGTGGAAAGCATATACATGTATTTGTAGATACACTTTATTTTACTTTTTTAGGCATGTGTGTACTTGCTTTTGCAAGAACTATTTTCGTTTCATGCAGGGAACACCACATTTGGCCCCAGATTCAATCATCAAATGTAAAATTCATTTAATCACTGTCTAGATAAATCAAAAGGAAAAACTTAAAGCAAGAATAAAAAAATTATTGTTACTGTTAGTGTGGCTTTAGATTATGCATAATTTTTGAGTTGGTTTAAGGTCTCGTCAAGGATACTGATCCATGGAGCAAGAAATAGTGTCAAAGGTGGAGTGAGGACGATGGGACAGTCAAAATATCTTTAAAGAATGTTTATCTGATTATTTTATTGTGTTGAAATTTCATGCAGGGAACTCGACTGGGAAGTTCAGATCCAAAGGGATGTTTCAGTGAGTAATTGTTTTATCGCTTAGTTTTGTAAACCATTACACAATTCAATTTTCTTTTCATTTTTTTGAATTGAAAATGCTTAGAAAATGATGACTATGGAAGTTGAGATGGTTAATTATCCTTTTACCTGTTTTTTACTGTTTTTCTTAGTGAATCCTAGGAAATTGTACTATAATTTATCAATACAAAGTAAGCATTTGACTTCATTTAAAGTCTTATTTCAACTGGTTGTAGTTTGCTAAAACAAATTGTTTGTGCTACAATTATTGACCTTATTGCTATTTTTCTCTTTTCTATGTCCTTCAAGGGTGAATTACTTTCAGATTTTCAAATCATTACCATGTCCTTTTGGCTGTCAATAGTGCAGTTATGATAGATCAAAGTTTACTTTTGTTTGTTGACAGAGTGGGGTTTGGTTTAGGATTTAACTATTTGATCAAATTGAGGATCATAAGCTTCTACGGTATAGAAGTTGTCTTCAAAAGTTTAAGATATGACTGAAATTGTGCTTAGCATTAAAAATTTAATTGAAAAATAAACAAGAAGAGTTAATTTTTTTTGGCCTATGTAAACACAGAAGCAAAGGTTTCAATTTGCAAGTAAGTTGTAAATCAATTGACTTTTGAGTGGAAATGTTATCTGAAGCATTTATCAGAGTTGGTTATCATCAAGTTGGAATTTTTCGTTTCTTGATTAGTTGAATTATTTTTACAATCATTTAAAAAATAACGTTTTGCTGACAAAAGCATGTTTTTTGTTCCTTAGTTACCATTTTTGATTTTTGTTTTTCTAAATCCTGAATGATTTCTTTGAATCAAGAATAAGATCATAGTAGCACTAAATTCCTCTCTTCAATCAAATAATTTTGTATTCTGTCTTTTTTGTAACTTTGGTATACCTTGGCCTAACGATTCTATTGACATGTTTTAATTGTAGGCTTAGTAGTTATGTTTTATGAATTTGAATCTTAGAAACTTAAATGATTTAATTTCAATAACTAGTTCACTTTATTATATCTTTTATGTGCTTTCAATTAGATATTGGACTTCCATCTGGGAAGTCCCTTTTTCAACTTCAAGCAGAGCGAATTTTGTGTGTCCAAAGACTAGCTGCTCAAGCCAATAGTGAGGGTAAGGTGTTTTACTACGTTATCATTAATATTTACTAGATTCCATGTGTTTATACATATGTTTCCTAATTTTTCATCATATCCAGGTACAGGTTCTGGTGGAGTGTCTATACATTGGTACATAATGACCAGTCCATTTACTGATGAAGCAACACGCAAATTTTTTGAAAGTCACAAGTACTTTGGTCTTGAAGCAGATCAAGTAATAAACATTTCATTTTTTTTTTTATTAATGTATTTTTTACTATGCTTTATGTTCTTTCTTCTTTAAACTTACTTTGAATGACATTTTTGTGATGTAGGTCACCTTCTTCCAGCAGGGCACCATACCTTGTGTTTCAAAGGATGGTAGATTTATTATGGAGGCTCCCTACAAAGTATGCTTTTTTTTTTTTTTTTTTGTGTGTGTGTGTGTTTTTTTTTTTTTTTTTTTAATTATATATATATATATTTATATCCTGATTCAAAGTTTTCGACCTTGTGAAACTGTGCCTTTGGTTTGTCAACTAATGAGACATTTCATTTTCCTGAGGCATTTGTACATGATGGGGTGATTTTACATATAACGGAACTATCACCAAGATTGTATATTGACTAGTAGTTGCTTCAGTTACCTATCTTTGATTCAGTTTTGGATACTTGATACCTGGGTAAATTCAAATTTTACTCAAAATTGGAGCAGTTCAAATTATATGTTCAATTTGAAATTGCAGTACGTCAAATGTCAGAAAGTCCAAAACTACCAAAAATATTCCAATTCTAGGTCAAGATTATGACAAAGTTTTCTTGCTAAGTCAGTTTTGGAGTATTCTTGTTTCATTTTGCTAAGTCAGATTAATTCATTATGAAGTTCTGGCCTTTATTCTCCTGTATTTTCATTTTTACCCTTTTTACTTATAAATTTTATATTCCTGGAAATTGGTGGTTATCTGAGTCTTGTTTATTTGAACCAGGTTGCCAAGTCTCCAGATGGAAATGGAGGAGTATATTCAGGTACCCACTGAATTTTGCAACATGTCAAGTAGTCGTCATTGATGGGAATGAAACGTCCTGGTTTTTCACTAACTGTTTGACTATTCATTGTTTAAGTTGGATTTGTTATTTGTTGAGCAGCTCTGAAATATTCAAAATTATTAGAAGACATGGCCATGAGAGGGATTAAATATGTAGATTGTTATGGAGTGGACAATGCACTGGTTAGTTTTCCTTTTGTGTTTTTCATTTGTCTTTATGTTAATTATTTCTAGATATTTTCTTATTTAAAGATATAGTGATTAGGGTCTTGAAAGCAGGTTCGTGTGGCTGATCCAACTTTCTTGGGATATTTCATTGATAAAGGTGTAGCTGCAGCTGCAAAAGTTGTCCGAAAGGTTGTATTCTATACCTGGGCGTGTATGGAATGTCAATTACATCTGTTGCCTGTGTGTTAACTAATTTGAATTTGAAAGGGCTGTTGCTTTGGATTTCAATTTAGCTTTTGGTGCTCTCTTTATTTTGTGTAGTTCATATGTGTAGAGAACACAGTGATTCATCCTATATTGAATTGTCAATGAAGTATGCACTGCTGCATGATCTGCTGGACAATATAAGAAGAGCCAAAATGAATTACGGACATGAATAGTCATTCATAGTTCCTTTTATTGAATCTCTTTTGGAACTGGGATGGCTCTTCACGCTCTTTTAGATATGTGCATTTATGTGTTAAGCTCCAGCATTACTTTCTTTCACTCTTGAAACTCTAACTAAAATTTAAGCTTAATGATATATATGTAAATGAAAAAAGAAAATACCATAGCTATAGGTTCTTAGTCTTGCTGCAATATCTGTTCAATCAAGGTTTTGGTTTGAACGACCTTGACAGTACAGTAGCTTCAACTTTTTAGAGCTCTCTTTATTCTTCATCTATCACCATCTTTGTAGATTCATTCAGAATTCATATTTGTGCGGATTACAGTTGACACCTCTTCCCTTTCATATCCAATTGTATTCTCTCTCTGTGCAATCTGGTCCTTACTGAAGCAGGATGAGAACCATTGCATTAGGAGCTCATCAAGCCTTTGTGACCTTGCAAAAATGATCAATGCAGATAATTAGACTGTTGACTTGACAGTAGGTTGGAATTTGATCTGGCTTAGCGCTTTCTTTCATTTTAAATTAACAATCATACTTAAGGTATAATAATGTAAGCTCTATTTTCTTTTTTTTGAATAAAATTGGGAATAATGCTATAAATAGCAAATCGGTACTGCCTGAACTGGACATTAATCGGGTTTATTTTTATTTTTTTGAAATAATTAATCAGGTTTATTTTATCCAGCTGTGTTAGTGTTACTTAATTGTGGTAACTGATTCTACATTGTTTTTGAATATGAGATTCTAAAATAACTATACATGTTTCTCTGAGTTTGGCTACAGGCATACCCTCAAGAAAAGGTTGGTGTATTTGTAAGGAGAGGTAAAGGTGGTCCTCTCACTGTGGTTGAATATAGTGAATTAGATTCGTCATTGGCTTCTGCAATCAATCAACAGACTGGACGTCTTCGTTTTTGTTGGAGTAATGTATAGTCCTTTGCCTCATACTTAAATTTGGTACTGCTTGCACTTTAGAATGTAGTACAGTGTCATTATGGATTAAGATTTTGCTTTGATGATTTGAGGTCCAGCTTCTTGTAGATTTTCATGTTTTTGGTTGCCACTGTTTCTTATTGTTAGATTTTTGCGTGTCTGATGTCTCAGATGAACACTACTTTGTATGAATGATATTTGGAAAATAAAGGTGTGTATACATTAAATCGCATACTGTATACATAGATGTAGATGTACCATGTCTTGCAATTAAGACTAATGACTATGAGACCTGTGATTTATCCTAATTAGTGTATGTTCAAATATAAGAATGAATAAAAGATGATTTGCAGTATTATATATATAGTAATTCTGAATGTTTAACTATCTGTTTTTTTAATTTTATTTTTGCTTTCCAGGTTTGCTTACACATGTTTACTTTGGATTTCCTAAACCAAGTGGCAAACAGTCTCGAGAAAGATAGTGTGTAAGTGATGCTACCCTTCTCATATATATATATATTTAATGCACTTTCTTATTCTTGTGGTTGTTATAGTAATTTCCATCATTCCCATGATTGGTCATGTGTTTGCAATATAATAGTACTTATTTGTTTTGATTGTTACTTTGAAACATGAAATGAAGTGCTTCAAGTAGTTTATCTCTGGGGTATGATCATGATTGACAATTTCATTTAAAATGAATGTTAGAATCAGTTCCACTATAGTATATAATTTTCAACATCTACTATCTTTTTTATTTTTAATTTATCAAGATGAGTGTACCAATTAAGGATGAATGTGAATGTGAATGTGAGTAGCATGTTCAGGGAAACATGAGAGTTCAATTCTATAGTTCATCAATGCTAGTCCAATCTTGCCTCTGGGGTCCATGAGGTAAAATTATTAAACATAATTCTATATAGGGTCCTGTTGGATGGAGGCTCTGGAGACATCTTCAGTTATGCAAGTTGAGGAAGTAAAACTTAGCTATTGTGTTACCCCAAGTATTTATTGTCATATATTTTATACCACTAGGCAGTAGAAACAGAAGGGTCAATGTAGATATCTAAATTAAATCAATCGTGAGCCATACTGTGTTGTGTGACAATGCAAAGTAACCAAAGTCGGGTCTTTAAAATTGTTGTGTTGTCATGTTATGCTCAAGTTTTATTGATATTTGTGACCATTACATGTATTTTAATACATTTTCATTGTGGGTGGCAGATACCATCTTGCAGAGAAGAAAATACCTTCTATCCATGGAAACACAGTGGGTTATAAACTAGAGCAGTTTGTATTTGATGCATTTCCTTATGCTCCGTCAACTGCACTTTTTGAGGTAACCTTCCTTCCGACTTTCTCACTCCAACTCAGTATTTTCCTTCTCATTTTTGATGGCAGTAAACTTTGCATTTTTTGTTTTTCAGGTATTGCGTGAGGAAGAGTTTGCGCCGGTCAAAAATGCCAATGGGTCAAATTATGATACCCCTGACAGTGCTCGGCTACTAGTACTCCGACTCCACACGCGTTGGGTAGTTGCTGCTGGTGGCTTTTTAACACATTCAGTGCCCTTATACGCAACAGGTAATTTTTTCGTGATTTTGTTGTGTTCACTTGCTTAGAAAGTTTCTTTTCAACATGTATATTTTCGACATCTGCATTATTCTTAGTCCTTAATTTCATGATTGCTCTTCCCAGGTGTGGAGGTGTCGCCTCTCTGTTCTTACGCGGGAGAAAACCTGGAAGCTATATGTCGTGGTAGAACATTTCATGCACCTTGTGAGATTGCATTCTAGCTGAGGCTTTTTGTTATCTATATTATATTCTTGATTTGTGCGGCTCCATTTTGATTATAAATGGCATGGATGAGCTCCATCATCCCCACCATCGACAGGCTCATGTCCACGAATTTTAAGTTTTTCGTATGTATTTAGAGATTGGTGCAATTTTTATTAATATCATGTATTTGTAGTTATTGTTGAGCGACAAATTATGTGCATCGGTTTTGAACCATTTTGACAAATCAAGTAGGGTTTTCGTACTCCTTTTTTTTTTTTTTTAATCAATATTATTTTTTTTTGTACCCATTGCGACAGAATAAGTTGAACTTGGATATCTGTTTGAGGTTTGGAATAAAAGTATTTGACATTAAATGTTGGATGAGACAAGTATACTTTGATGTTATTGTAATATGATATATGTATATATGAATTCTGATTATATTTAACTTGTTCGTTATTTTTTAAAATTATATATATGTGATTATAAAAGCATTAAATATATAATGATTTTATCATTGATATCTCTTAATTTTAAAAAATTAGAACGAATCAATTAAATTTATCAATTGTATTATCTTTTTTGAAATAAATTCTCTCATCTATTTAATGTAAATACAATGGATGAATTTGATTAGTTCAATATAATTTTTTAAAGTTAGGAGGTATTAATGATAAATCATTATATAAAATATATATGTATGAATAATGTATGTGAAAATAGAGCTACAGTATAAACATTATAATATAATTCATAGTCTCTATAATTGATAATCTCTATTATATAATAATTTTTCTTTTCTAATTTGGACTAATGGGATTAATTATATAAATGGCTGGTTTCATACCATTGATTAATAAATTTCTAAAAATTATAAATATAATTGAATATGATGTTATCAATAATATGGTTTTATTATTGTTTGTGTTTTTCTTGAAATTAAAATTTAAATCTAATTTATATCAAAAAGAAAAGCATGCCCCACTTGCTTCTCATTGACAAGGTTCAATTCTCATATGGTGTACTGATTTTCCCATTGTTTGTAGATAATCTTCTCTTGATTATGAGAATAAATTTTTGGATCACCCATTAAATAGACTCTATTAATAAGTTTCGATAGATGTTTGGTCTAGTATCAAGAGTTGTAATATTAAAAAAAAAAAAAAATCTAATTACATTTCATTTTTAATTTTTCTTATTACACCTAGAAGTTTTATGTTTGAGGTTTTAAATTGTAACAAGAAATTATGCAGTGTTATTGATGTTTTGAGTGTTTGTTTAATTGTTTAAATGAAGATAATTATAATGAACTTTGTTTGAATAAATAGGTAGGTACAACGAATTTAAGTTTTTAATTAATTTAATATATCTTTAGTTGATTAATGCAAATTTAATTGATCGATTTGTAAAATACAGTAAAACGTCGGGTGGTTAAATATATTTGCATTAAATCGTAAATATGTTCTATAAATAAATTGTTGATGTATAGTAAATTAATAACTCCTTTAGTTAGTAGATTTTACATGGTTCTAATATTATTAATTTATAGATATTATATTTATTATCATCATCATTATTGTTAGAAAACAAATTATATTTTTAAGGGTTTTATGGCAGCTAATTTATATATTGAATGTTAGAAGCAAAAGAAAATAATAATAATACGGTTAAAATGTTTTGGTACAACTGAAAATAAATAAAATTGGTGCGGAAAATATACAAAGTAAAAGATTCATATTTATTTTATACTTTTTCATTAAATAAGAAGTATTTTTACGCAGTTCTAAAAAATATATTTTCACATAATTTTAGGAATTATTTAAGTGATTTTATTATTTATAAAATAACATAAATAATTTATTAAAACACATTAACTACTATTTAAGTGTCAAATAAAAAAAAACATAAAACAGTTTTCAAAAAAATTAAAAAAAAAAAAAACAAACCTTGAAGGATGATAAAATATAGAGCAAAGCTAGGCATCTTAAATTTTTTGTTGGAGAGCTCAAATCCTTTCCAACAAACCCAATAGCTCAAGCTCTATCTAATATAGGGTTCAAACAAACCCGACAACTCGAGCTTTGAGGTCTTGTTTGTTACGTGGTATATGATTGGATGAATTGAATTAGATTAATTTAAATTTTATCTTGTGTTTGATGACACTAGTATAAGATAGAATTTTAATGAAATTTGCCAATGATTTGAATGAAAATTTTTAATATTTGAAAATATTTTTTCATTTCCTCTATCATTTCTAATCGCATCTCACCACTCTCCTCTCTCTCTCATCACCCCACCCTAAACCCATCCAAAATCCATACCGTTTCCAATGACAGGATGGACGGTGGAGATGATGGAAGTGTCAATGCCCTGGAATGGCGGTGAAGATGACGCAGAATGTAGCTGTGAATCAATCTGATCGACGCGGATCTAGTCATGAAATGATCAGATCTCAGCCTCGTCAGTGAGTTCTTGCTTAGAGAATCATCGGTGGTGGAAGAGAAGGAGAAGAAAGAGAAGAACGGAGAGGAAAGAGACAACCAGAGAAGAACGAGATGAGCAGAGAAGAACAAGAAGAACGACAATTTGATCATAAAAGAAAGAGACGAACGGAAAAGAAGTCGAAGAAGGACAACTATTAGAAGCAATTGAAAAATCAAAGTGGTGTTAGAACGATCGGTTGAAGCGAGCTGCTACGGTGGCGGCGAAGCTGACAGAGAGAGAGTAGATAGGGCGGTGAGAGAAAATTAACCCAATTACTGAATGAGTTTCAATTAATCCATTAGATTGGGATAAAATCATTGTTGGGATAAATTAGTGAAGAGTATTTGGTTGAATTAAACATAAGTTTGAAATTTTTTTTTATCTAAACCCAATCCAATTCTCACTAACAAACAAGATCTCAAAGTTAGAGGTTGGCATTCGTGTTGGAGAGTTAGGATCCCCTCCTAATTTTTTTTTTTAACCTAAACTTTTCATAACTAATGACACTTAAATTAAAAAAAAAAAATTTATTATATTTTTTCTTTCCCACATGTCACTTAAATTTTTACTATTGAAACGCAATATAAAAAGGGTTTAGGTTGCTGCTCTCTGGAGAGTAGCTATCCGAGAGTGTTAATAGTCCGTAGTCTTGATGGGTTACTGGAGCATTTTAACCCAGTAACCCACAAGGTGTCCTTTATCAACTATCGTCGAAGTCAAAGCTTTTGTCTTCGTCACCGAATGATCCCCATCGAAAGATCTGCTCTGTATTTCTCATCTTTGACTAAGCATTTTGATTTCAGTGTTGTGAGTTTGTAAAGATGGGTGGAGCAGAAGCTGAAGCATACAGTAACCTTGAATGGTCACTTCCTGTTCCAAGCGTGCAGGAGCTTGCAAAGCAGCAGCCTCACACTGTGCCTCCTCGCTACATAATAGATGATATGGATGGCTTCATCACCACCTTTCAAACTGATTCTAATGATCAGCATCTCCTTCATGTACCTTTGATTGATATGACTAAGTTGGTCAACCCTGGTGCCCACAAGGAAGAGCTACAAAAGCTACACACTGCTTTCGAACACTGGGGTGTCTTCCAGGTCTTTTTTCGTTTCAAGATAATAATAGTTGTGTGATGATCTTGAATTCTTTAAATTGAAGCTTGATGTATTATATAGTCTAATGACATGACTAGCTACTTGTTCAATCACTGACATCATGTTTGTGGCACACAAATCATAAGTAATTGGGTATTCATATATCACATGGCATGATTTTATTGTGTTGGATAAATAAATCCAAGAATAATGTCTATGCATTTCTTTTTTGAAATCATAAAAATTATTGGCTGTGAATGTCTGCACTTCTTATATTTGGACTAGTCCTTACTGATGTTGAAAAATAATGATTTTTTGTAATAGAGATCACTTGTCCAGCTACTCATGATCAGATGCAGTTGAAAAAAAGATGTTGATGGATGCTCATACTAAAAAAAGAGCTCATTAAAATCATATTGTTGGAACTTGTTCCCCTTTATATGCAGAAGATCAAAGCGAAAACAGAATAATGAAATTGTGTCTATGTTGTTAACGTATTATAACCTCAAGTATTAAGTATTATAGTTGAGCTCTTTCTTTATCAGCTTAAACTTTTGGATTTGATGATAATTAACTTGGTATCAGAGTTTAGAGGTCTATAGTTTAAAACTTCTTTTTCCCTTTTATCCGTCATCTTGTTGTATATATCATACGGTATGAGATATTTAGTATGTGTTCATCATTTATCATTTGTCCATGTTCTATGTGAGGAGGCGTGTTAACGTATCATAACCTTAGGTCCTAAGTATTATAGTTGGATCATTTCCTATCGGTTTAAATTTTTAAGTTTGATGATAATTAACTTATGTAATATGACACAATGTCTAGTTTGACATGTCTGTGATTCTGCAGTTGATAAACCATGGGGTTCCCAGTGAGATTCTAAAAAATATGAAGGAGGAAGGTCAAAACTTCTTTGATCTTCCTTTAGAAGAAAAGAAACAGTCGGCACAGAAACCGGGAAGTCTTCAAGGCTATGGTCAAGCATTTGTAACTTCGGAAGATCAAAAGCTACCCTGGAATGATATGATCTTCCTCAAAGCTCTTCCTGTTCAGAACAAAAACTTACAATTATGGCCTCAAAAGCCCCCAAAGTTCAGGTGAATACATTGTAACTATTGGAACTTATATTAGAGTGCAACCTTGTATATACAAATTGATGTTTTTGCATCGATCAGAGAAACACTGGAGTATTATGCGGAAGAAATGAGGAAAGTTGCAGTATCATTAACAAGATTCATGGCTATGGGCCTTGAGATTGAGGCCGCAGAAATCTGCAAGGCTTATGAAGGTGGAAGATATGAAGTGAGAATGAATTTGTATCCTCCTTGTCCTGAACCTGAGCGAGTCATTGGTATTTCACCACATGCTGATAACTCCGGAATCACTTTCTTACTGGAGTGTGGGAACACTCCAGGATTACAGTTTCTTAAGGATGGGCAATGGGTCACTATTGTGCCTATAGATGATGCGATTGTGGTAAACATTGGTCAAATATCAGAGGTATGTAACCTTGAGTCGTAAGTTCGTAAACCATTCGAAATATATTCACATACAGAATACTATGAGGGTTATTTTCATTCATCTCTTTCAGATAGATTTTATCTGTTCACTTAAAATGGATCTACTTAGTTTGAAAAATAGGCATGATCTCTCATGTGAGGATGTTACTTGTACATCTATTGTTGACAGTGTTTAACATTCTGCCTATATCTAATCAAACTTAAATGGAATATTCTGCTTGATCGAAGTATTGATCAATAGAGGGCTTGGTGAATATGCAGGTTATAAGCAATGGGATATACAAAGCGCCAGATCATAGAGCAGTAGTAAACAGATTAAAGGACAGAATGTCCATAGTTACTTTCTGCTATCCTGACTCATCTATTAACGTTGGACCTGCCAAAGAACTTATCAGTTCAGGAAATCCACCTCTGTACAAAACCTTCACACATGCAGAGTACTTGAGCACTTTTAACAGCCGGGTCCTCGATGTTCCATTCATTGATTTGCTGAAGATTTGATTTCTTCAGTGGTGTTGCAGGATGAGTTCAGGCAATGTCATATGGCAGAAAGTTGTGTATGTTTTAAAATAAGTCCTTTTTGCAAATGGCTTCACTGGAATAAAATGTATATACGAAGGAAATGCTTCATTTTCATCAGTGTCAAAATGCCAACAATGGCTTTTCGTCATATAATCAGTACAGTTTGTACCATGATGCTTTTGTTTTCATTAATAATTATAATATCAGTTAGTTTTAAGTCATAATCTTTGTTTTACCACAAAATTTTTACTTTAAATTCTTGTTTGTCAAATTTTAATTTTAACCTCCTCTTTTTATTTTCAATTTCACGGTTTAAAAGACTAGTGTAGATGTAAACGAAACCCCTAGATGAAAATCCATATGCGGAGCTGAAAATTTTGCTCGTCCATTCACGGTGTAGATTCAAAGTGGGATGTGGGTTCAAATGTGGATATTACAAAATCTGTCCAATCTTGAGCCGCTGACACATTTTCGCACTGATATTTCTAGGGGTGGGCACCGGGTCTCCAAAACCGACCCGAAGCCGATATGGATTGGTTTTCAAAATTGAAATTTTGAAAACCGATCTGATCCTAAAATAAGGGTGGGACTTCATATGGACCGACTTGTTTGGGTCGGTATATGTCAATTTGGCCTTATAATGAGTCTCAAGTAAACAATCAAACCAAAAAAAAAAGGGCCTCTAGCGCCCGAAAAACAACCAAACCTAAAACAAATGTAGAATTCCCAATTTTTCCCTGTTTGAAAGTGTGGACCAGCATCCACCACCAACACCTCGCACCAGGCCAACACCACTACCACAACTTCCACCATCACAACCATTATTTCAACAAGAACAACTAGTATCAACAACCCCTAGCCTCACCACCATCACCTCCACCTCCACCAACACTCCCACTCTAAACCCTAACCCCAATCCACCCACAGCCTCCAAAGCCACTGCGGCGCCCTCACAACCCAGACCCTCCTCATTTTCCGAACCAGCAGCTGACGAGTGGTGAGTAGCGTACAAATCTCTCTGCTCCAGGTGAAGTCGAGGTTGTTAGATGTTTAGGGTTTTGGTGGTGACTAGTGTGCTGGCGTGCTCTAATCTAGGTAAAGTCAGGGTTGTTAGATGTTGAAGGTTTTAGTGGTGATTGGTGTGGTGTGGGGTGTGCTCTAATCTAGGCTGCCACATGAACTGATTTTTAATGCAATGCTTGCAGTGGCTATTTATACTTTATATAATAAAAAAGAAGAGAGCAAGGGGCTGTTATATGATAAAAAGATAAGACTTACAATGGTTAAAAGAAGAGAGGAGTGGTTGGTTGGAATGTCGCCAAAGTTAATGAGAGAAGAGAGGAGAGTGGCTGAGCGATGAAGTCGACAGCTAGAATGGTGGTAAGGTTGGAGGAGAGGAGAGGAGAAGAGAGAAAGTGGATGAGTAGTGAAGTCGGCGGCTGGAACGACGTTTCAGTGGCTGGTTAAACAGTAAGATTAGAGGAGAAATGGGCAGCGTGAAAGGGGGATGGTTCGGCTTGGTTTTAGTTGATCAAGCTCATTACAAATTAGGGTTACGCAAGGCGCACCTAGGTGTATTCTTGCGCCTCGCGCCTCAACCTGTGAGGTGCGCGCCTTAGTGATGTCACTGTGCCACACCTACCTTGAGGAGTCTTGTGCCTAGTGGCACCTTTAATAACTATGTCACCGGCTTATTAAAGCCATCACTATGGTCTTAGGCAAGTTGGCTCCTAAATTAGTTGATAAAGGTCCACCAGAGGAAATGATGCAGACAAGGCCTTTCCCTTCAAAGACGCTTTCCATTCAGTTTGTTCTGCAAGGTTATTCTCATCACTTTACTCATTTGTTTGATGTATCTCCTTGAAAGTAGCTAGTAATCAATCAATGTGGAATTTAAAGGAGATGAATAGGTTCTTACCCTTTTTTTTATTTTTTATTATATAAATTCAAATCAAAACAATCACAACAAATGTGGAAGAGAGAGAGAGAGAGAGAGAGAGAGAGAGAGAGAGAGAGAGTTTGTTTGATGTATCTCCTAGAAAGTGGCTAATAATCAATAAATGTGGAATCCAAAGGAGATGAATAGGTTCTTATATATATTTTTAAATTCAAATAAAGACAATAACAACAAAGATAAAGTAAAGGGAGAGATCACGTAACTAAGTTTACATGGAAGAGAGAGAGATAGAGAGGGACAGACAGGAAGAGATCACATAACTAAGTTTACATGGAAAACCCCAATAGATAAAAACCAAGAGACCAAGCAAGTTTGATTATTTTATTGAGATCACATAACTAAGTTTACATGGAAAACCCCAATAGATAAAAACCAAGAGACCAAGCAAGTTTGATAATTTTGTTGTAAAATTCACTAGTTGATGAAGCAATTACAACCCTAAACAATTACAAGTGATCTCCTGTACTACCCTAGTCTTCCATGAACAAGCAATCTTTATTTATTTTCTCAGACTCCCTGCAAAAAATAAGATCTAAGCTTCATTCAAAGAATGATCTAAATATTGATACTTGAATGGACAACTAAAGAAAATGTATAATAAAAACACTCTATATATTAATAGAAAGAAGAACATAAATAAAAGAATCTAATATAAAATCAATCAAGAAAGAATAAGCATGGAACTCATTATGTATCTCCTAGAAAGTGGCTAATAATCAATAAATGTGGAATCCAAAGGAGATGAATAGGTTCTTATATATATTTTTAAATTCAAATAAAAAAAACAGCAACAAAGATAAAGTAAAGGGAGAGATCACGTAACTAAGTTTACATGGAAGAGAGAGGGATAGAGAGGGCCAGACAGGGAGAGATCACATAACTAAGTTTACATGGAAAACCCCAATAGATAAAAACCAAGAGACCAAGCAAGTTTGATCATTTTGTTGTAAAATTCACTAGTTGATGAAACAATTACAACCCTAAACAATTACAAGTGATCTCCTGTACTACCCTAGTCTTCCATGAACAAGCAATCTTTATTTATTTTCTCAGACTCCCTGCAAAAAATAAGATCTAAGCTTCATTGAAAGAATGATCTAAATATTGATACTTGAATGGACAATTAAAAAAAAAAAATGTATTGCAACACCCTCCACCCGATTCCTATTCGAATGGAAACCCGAGTCGAAGGATGCTACCTTAATCGATTTATTCGTTATTATTTTACATGAACGCACTAAATTTTTTTCTTCTTTCTTTGAAAATTTGGTAGAGTTTCCTTTATTTTTCTGAAAAACCAAAAATTTTAAAAACCTGTAAATTTCAAAAGGAATACTTCTAAAATACATCAATTTTCTCAACTTCTATTTCGGACTCTCCATCCAACTCCAGAATCACTTCACCACACAAACATTTATAAACACAATATTTAATAAAATTCATGTTAATCGAAATTAAACACTAATTAAATGATAAATAAGAATTTCTTTACAAATTTACTTTACAAACCAAAAACTTTTTCTACAACTTATACATCTTCATTTATAAAATCTCGTAAATTCCTATACATATACATGCATTTCCATATACTTTAACACCACTATACAATACTAAAGATAGAACTACCAAATATGGAGGGATGTGACTTGCAAAAAACACGGCAGCTGTCTTCTTGTTTATCTCTATCTACAGCTTCCAAATTTCAACCTACGCGTGGAAAATCTAATGCGCTAAGTATTTCTACTTAGTAGATGTATACAATCTTTACATTTATCATTTCATCAAGAATTTTATATTATTAAATAAAATTTCCATAATTCTCAAGTTTTTACCAAACTTCACAATTAAATCCATTTATTAATAATTGCACGTATTAAACACATGAAATTCATTTTCAGGCATATCAAAAACCAAACTTCTAAAATGTCCAAACTTTTATCAAAATTCACAATAAATCCATTTTACCAATAATTTAACTTTCTCATTTCACAAAAAATATTATATAGTAATGCCACCTTTTTACATTTTTAAAATGCTATAATAATTCATAAGGAAATCACATTATTAATATAAGCACATATGGAGTACATAATAGACATTTTTGAACGTATCAACACAATTCCTTCGAATTTTTATAATAATTCACATCGAAAGCACATTACTAACAAATACATATATAAAACACATAAACATTATTTTTCAATCATAACTACATGATTTTTCACTTAATATTTTTCTTAGTGCCTTTTGTAAACTCTAACACGATACCATGGATTGGAAAACGGGTTCTCTGGCATCGGACACTCGATCATTACCCACCGGATCTCATTTCGTATCTCACATAAATTCTGGAATTGGACACTCGGTGCATCGCAAGGTTCATGAATTCGGTATCAATATCTATAAGCATATCGGTGCAGTACTGATATAGTCACCCTATTGGTATGCCAAGTTCTCCGGCATCGGACACTTGGTGACTACCTGCCAGATCACATTTCACATAACACATGAATTATAGGACCGGACACTTGATGCCTCTCAAGATCCAAAATTCACAATTTTCGTATCAATAATGCGGCGCAGTACTGCTAATATTTCTCTATTGGCATGCCAATTTCCAATTCCCCCCTCCCCCAATGTTTAGGTTTATTCGTGCTCTTAATCTTTTTCATAATTACAAATTTTTCAATTCAAATAAATTTTTAACTGTATAAACATCAAACATCATCATTTGTATCTGTTTTTCGAAATCTTTCGAAACTTCACTAAAGAACCATTTTACCCTTAGTTTTACTATCAAAGTATAATAACACAACACCATTTCTTTTTGCATTCGTATGAGGTAGTTTTGAATTTTTCTCTTAGTAATCTTAATTCATCACATGTATTATCAAAACATTATGTACATAGCACGTAAATAAGAGTAAAATGACAAAAATAGCCATTGGTTCCTCTATGCACACCATTCGGCCAATGGGGTACATTTTTTTTCAAAATTTATTTCAACTTCATAAATCATCACATACATCATTTGAATATTATCCGTCAAACACATAAATAAGCTTGAAATACCAAAAATACTCCTAGAACCAATTCTAACACATATTCAGCCAAATGATAGGAATTTTTGTAAAATTTTGTTCCACTTGATTTTTCAACATAAAATCCCTTCCATTAACATTCAAATAACACATATATATCATTTATGTCAATTCATCATATCAAGGTAACAAAATCACTAAATTATCACACAAAACTATAATTTTTAAGCCACTACCAAAGTCAATTTTTTTTTTTTTTTTTTGTATATGTGTGCACCAATAACATCACAATCACACTTCAACTTAAATTCATTTCAAAAACTCATATAACTCATTCAAATATAAGAAAAATCAATACCAACACATGAGTAACATAATTGGTCCCTACTCTAGTATAATTACTCTTTAGTTCATTCACTTACATTTTCATTCCAATAGTTATCTCAAATTAATACAACCCTACATATAAATTCATCCAAACATTAAAATCCCTCAAATTACATAAATTTTTCCAAGTTAAACACCTACTAATATATATAACACACTAAACTATTCAATAAATTTCTTCCCAAATTTCATTCTAACAATTAATTCAATCCACATAAATTTTCATATAAGCTTATCCATGCACCAAAATATTTTCATTACTCTAATCAAACATCAACAAATTGATTCAATCCACAATTATGCCCTATTCTAGCAAAAGTCCATTTTTAGGAACCACACCTAAATTTTTCATTTTAAACTACCTTAACACTCAAATTTTCTATTTTTAAATTTTTTCTTCCATTCATTTGCTACCAAATCAACTCAAATGCATTTCAAACCTCATACAAACCATTCAAGACAGCATTTAACACTAACACAACTCATGATAATCATCCTAGACAATACTTAACAACAAAACAACTTAAAATAATTTTCCAGAATAGCACTTAACACCAAAACAACTCAAGATATTTTTCCAGGATAGCACTTAACAAAAAAACAGCTTAAGATATTTTTCCAGGACAGCACTTAACACTAAAATAGCCCTTAGAATGATGTAAAATACAATTCAATACACTAACGAAAGAATCATGGCAGCTTGCGCACCAAGATTTCGCTACAAAATTCATCTATTTATCCATTTGCATTTTCATTCCAAATAGTATTTCAATTCAACATAAATCATCATGTAATATCATCCAAACCTCAAAATTCATTCAACTACCTAAAGTTTTACAAATTAAGCTCACACACTAGTATATAACACATTAAGTTACTCACTTCATTCCAAGCTCAAAAATAATGCCCAAATACTTCAAATAATCATCACTTTCATCACTTATGCCTTACAAATCAAAATTTATTAAATTGCATAAAATCTCTACATCAAACCCCAACTTATACATCTCCAGTTTCTTAACCCAAAATTATTTGATGCTTCATTTCCTTTCCAAACTAAATTTAATGATGACCAATCTCCAATCATACCATAAATTTAATCACATTTCATTGAATCACCAAACTAAAAAAAATCCATCAATTAAACATGAATCTAATTCCACTTACCATCACTTTTTCTTGAAAAAACTTGATGGAATTGAGAGGTTAGAGATGGTAGATCACCTCTCCTTCTTATTCTTCTTCTTCTTCTTCCTTCTCCCTCATCTTTCATGGCCAATTCTTCTTCTTTCCTCTCGGCCTCCCTCCATCTCACGACTACTGCATTTTTTTTTTCTTTTTTTAAGATTTCCTTTGCTTTTGTCAACCTACCTCTCCTCTCTCCTTATCTCATGTATTTCACTTTATATATTAACCCTCCAATTGATCATTTTACTCTCCAAATGTCTCCAAAATCATAAAAATACCACCCATAAAAACTTGACAAATGTCCTCATTCTTATCATTATGCCACTTGTCACATTTTCCTTGGTTGCTTTTCCTCAAGCTTATCTCTTTTGTATTGCTTTTACTTTTGAATTTTCCGGGACGTCTGGATTCGACTTTTCTGGGATTTTTTCGAAATCCTTTCAAAATTCATTGCCCTATGTTCGAACTGCCTACATACTCCTGGTAACCTCGGTGACTCTTAAAAGTCACTCCATGCCCCTTTTCGGCTCTCTGCTTAATTCATTAAATCATCCTCAACGATTCCTGGATTGATTCTATTCCATCTGAATCTCTTTTGAAAGTATCGTTTGAGTTTCTAAAATACTTCTTGAGCATTTTAGCACTCATTCTGACACTTTTCTACATTTTTAAATTTTTTTGAAAATTCGTTTGAATTTCCAATCGGATCCGAAAACTACTCCGTTTTACCTCAAACGAACTTATTTTTGATCCATTTTAGTTTCCTTAGACTGCATTACTTATTCTAGAGCTTTTTTACTTCGAGGTCTGCTTGTCTGAAAAAATTCACTATTCATACAAACACTATTCATCTAAAAACATTATTCATCTCGAAAATACTATTCATCCCGATATATTTTTATTTCCCTTGAATAGAGGAAATTCGGGATGTTACATGTATAATAAAAAAACTCTTTATATATTAATAGAAAGAAGAACATCAATAAAAGAATTTAATATAAAATCAATCAAGAAAGAATAAGCATGGAACTCTTTATGTCTCTAAAGTCTATAAAAAAATCTCCCTGAGGCATATAAAATTTTCTTTAAGCTCTATACCAAGCACACTCTTTAACAAAAGTAAAATTCCAATATTTATAAGAGGAGAATCAAATTGAAGAAGAAAAAAAAAAAAAAAAGATGGTATAATAATGTTTAGAAGGAAAAGCAAATATGGTATAATGTTTCCTCAATATGAACTAGAAGATGTTAGAAATTGGATATCTTTTTTTTTTCCTCAATTTTTTAGGGCTGGGATTGGCCTAGAAGATTACCGAGATAAACCAAAATGTGGACATTGATGGTACGATCTCAGGTGCTGTTTCCATATTGGAAGGATTGGTCCACACGGAGATAGAGGAAAAATCCACACGAGGATGGAGGGGCATCCTATACATATAGGTGGGAAGCTTGTTATTTCTGGCTTCCAAGTGTAGAACCATGTTAAAGACATAAGGTAGCTGGCTCTTAAACCAATGATGCTAATTGCCATCTACGAAATTAGAAATCTTTATTAGATGTAAACTTGTAGACAAAATTTGAACATTGCACAAAATAAATAAAAATAAAATCCACAGGTTGCAGAATACACAAGCAGCATGTCGCCTTGAATGCAAACATGCCATTGACCTAAGGGTGGATACCACGACATTGACCTATGTTGTGCCGCAGTGCACATGCTCTTGTAGAAAATATAATATGATATTTTTGTCACTAAAATGATTGTAACTTCTTTTACATACCTCGAAAAGATGAGCTATAAAAATCTATAGATAGTTCTTTCAGTGGCCTTCCAATTTTATAATGCACAACAATAAGAATTCGCTACAATAATAAATCCTCTAATAAGTGACATCCATGAGAAAAGTTCCATATCAAGATATGTAAATTTAGTCCACAAAACCTAAATGCATTCCAAGAAAAACATATTTGTAAAACAATAAATCAAAACTATTAAAACATATTAAATGCATGAAAATTTTTGTGTGTAGCTACATGTGCATGAGTGCATGTGTGTGTGCATGCATTCGTGTGTGCATAGTTGTGTGCATATGAGTGTGTATGTGTGTACCTAAATTCTTTTTAAAAGGCTAAGAACTTATACAAAGCAGTTGCTATCTAATTCATCATTTTAAACTTCATAACATATAAGGATGGCATCGGATCGAATTGGTATCGGATTGGCATGCCCCACCAATTTTTTATGGAATACCCCAAACTCAGCTCATTACCTGAATAGGTCATCACTTTGTGCTCAAAACCTAAACTTGTTTAGAGTGGTCTGTCTCAAGCCTGGTCCATTTTTACCAAATTTAGTTTTTAATAAGTCAAAAAAGTTATATCAAAGATAAATATACAAACAATAAATAAACATTAAAATTTAAAATAACTCAGTTTTTACTTCAATTTAATATCATATTCAAATAATATCAATATAAAGCTAATGGAAAATATTAATTCATTGAGTATGAATACCAAAATAATAACTATCACATAACAAAGTTACATTACATAAACCTATATAATAATTAATATATAACAAAATTTCATAATAAAATAATAATAAGCACATAAAAATAAACTATAATAATGATAACAATGCTAAAAAATAGTATTAATGTATAATAAAAATATAATAAAACGATTAATCGGGTCAAATAGGGTCAAAAGTATGCGTCACAAACCCAATCCAATATAAAATTGGGGATTCAAACTCGATCTGCAATCCGATTTCAATGCTCCCAACTCCCTTCCTCCCCCCCAAAAAGGGATTTGGTCCTTGCCGATTTAGATTGGATCAGGTATTTTTGCTATTCGTATCAATATGCTTGAATCTTAGTTATGATTAAGAACGCTTAACTAAGAAATCATATAAGCAAAAGTGTTTTGTTATGGAACTAAGCCTATAACGTTGTAACGCCCTCTCCCAAGTTGTACTGTATCCATATATGAGATGAGATAAATTTTATTTATAAAATGAAAAAAAAAGGATTTTAGAGTGTTTGTAAGTGCAATTTAATTTTTATAGAGTTTTTGAGATGATTGAGAGAAAAATTTAATATTAAAAGTTGAGGGTAAAATGGTAAAAATGAAAGATTTTATTAAGAATGACAAAATTATAAATATGAGGAAAGGAGAAGGACATTAGGGAAAAATGAAGAATTCTCTAGAATTTGGTAAAAGCGTAATTTTAAAGAAGTCTAAGGGTGGAATCAAGCTTAACCCACACCTATAAATATAGGTGTGTGATGAGTGGGTCCGTAGCAGAAAAATCTGGAAGAGAGATAGAAAGAGAGAGAGCTATCACTGGAGAAGGAATGAGAGCAGATCTTGTAAACTCCTAGCTCCGACTTTTAAAATCCCAGCGTTAGAAAATAAGTTAGAGAGATAATATATAACTCTCTACGTTTAATTGATTTAATTTCATAGCCTCCGAAATTTATTCATTTAGAATACGACGAAATTCGTCGTATTAAAAAGTTTTGTAACGTCCCAATGAAAATCCAAGTTAGGAAATCCAAGATTTTAGTAAAGGATAATTGAATTAAAATTCGATTTAAAAGAGAGAGTCAAGTGATCAAGAGAAAAACTTGACATCCCATAAGATATTTATGAGATATATAAATCAATCAATTAAAAGTAAAAACTATCAAAGAAAATAAAATTAGATAATAGGAAAGTTAGATTTCCATAAATAAGAAATATATATATATATATATATAATTGACAAGTAGACAAGTTCTAAAGTTAGAACTTCATTACATAAATAAATATAAGTAATAAAGTGTTACTAAGTGATTGAATAAGTTTAAGTGATAGCCCAACAAATTAAATAGAAGCAAAACCTTCAAAACCATAAAGGATGAAGGGTGTAGTAGCAATTAAGTAAAACAAGAGAAGGATTTTTGTGAATTGAAAAAGATGAATGCAAGAAATGCAATTTTTGAAAGGTGGAGTCTATAAATACAAGACTTAGCTGATATTTTTCAGCAAACCAAACCCATTCAGTCGTGAAACACACAGAAACCGTGAGAGCAGAACAGGGCAGCAGCTGTTGGCGTGAGGAGCTTCCAGAAACGAGCAGAACCAAAGGAGATTAAGAGCAGAAGTGAAAGGCCAGAAGAAGAGAAGAAGAAGGCACGAAAAGGAGAAGAAAACCAGCAGCTTGGACGTGCCTAACAAGAGCAGAACAGAGCTGGTTGTGAAGAGGGAGCAGAACCGAAGCAAAACAGAAAAAGTGAAGACAGCTCTGCAGAGGTCTGAATGACCAGCAGAAGAAATGGAAGAAGAAAAGCCATTCTTGTCCATCCAAGCCTCAAACTCTCTCCTCTAAGACCCCTCTCAAGTCCCTCTCACTCCTCCAAACAAAGATAAAGTGAGCTATCCTCTTACTTTTCTTGTTTCTTGCTGAAATTTACAGAAGTAGGATGCTGAAATTTTTGTGCAGAATTTTCTGCCTTGTGTTGAAAGTTTATGCTTGAAATTTGTGTAGAACCCTAAGTGATTGATGTAGGGACTTAAAGGTTGAGTTGTTGTATGTTAATGATAGCTTAGGAGTGTAAATATGGGCTGCCATATCCTTGCTCACAATAGAAACGAAAATCAGTTTTTCTCACACTCTACCTATTTGACAAAAAGTGTTAGTGAGTTTGAGAGCTTTGGATGATAAAGTTATGTTTATGTGAGTGTTAAAGACTTGAAGAGCAGTAAATATCCTTGAGTTTAGATGGTTTTTAACTCAAAATTTGGCATGAAAAAGCATAGAAAAGCATAGAGAGGCATGTAGAGGTCAATAGAGTTAATTTGACAATTTTTGCAATCCCGAGTGGAATTTTTGAGCTAGAGAAGACCTGACCAAAACTCACTTATTTGGTGGTGTTCTACATCTCAAATGATGCCTAGGAATCATACAAAACCATAGGTTTTGGAACAGATCGAATCCGATAAAAATTGTGCAAGTTATGCACAAAATAGTGCCGTTACTACTCTGAGAAGTGAAACGGTTAGCTTAACGCAATTTTTATGGCTTGAAATGAGTTTAGTTAGTCATTATTAGTTAAATAAAGCTTAGTTATAAAACAAAATCTAGCGTCGCTAATCCGATACCCAAAGTTTATTAAACGGGCATTAAAATGCACCCGAAAGTGTCCAAAATGGATGTTTTCATTAGATTTGACTTAGCAAATGATAATATTTTTCAACGAAATTTGTCGTGTGACTAGAATGTGATGTAAGTGAGCCGTAGGAAAAAGAACGAAGGAAAACGGAGCCCCGAGCAGCAGGTTATTGTCTGTTCTGTCAAGGGCTGTCCATTTTAAATAAAATTGTGATTTTTCGTTTTAAGCCTCCGACAAGTAAACGGACCGTGTGAGGATATCCCTAGGGGTCCAAAACTAAAAATTTTCCACAAAAATCGGGATTTGAGAGTCTCGGTTGAATTAGAAACAAGTTAGGTGCTATGTAGAGAGAATTGGGCATAGTTGAGAATTTCTAACATATAGTTGAGAAATGGAGGTTTTTGTTAATAGTAATGATAAAATCATGTTGTGTAGGTGACGAGCGCGTGAGCGGCGTCCAGGAGCCTCGTCGAGACGCTTGACGTGGCCTTGAGGTAAGTGGTTCGCCACTTAATAGTTTTTTTTAAATTGTCATGCAAATTCTTGATGATGTTAAATGACTATAGTAGCTATGTAATAAAGGACATCGAAAATGATATTTATTGAGGTAGTTAAAGTTTAAGCGTATGGATTCTTATGAAATCCATATGTTACTAGAAAATGATAATGAGTTGCATGTAAAGAAAATGGAATAAGAGAGTTTGCAAGATATTCAAACTAAAGTCATTTGTGCTTTTGCACTTAAAGAAACTTAGTATGAAAACCATGTGTATACCTTATAAGTTAGCAAATTTTAGCGTTACGTGACGACGCAGAGAATTCTGTCCGTAATCGCTCAGTTTATATAAAAGTATAGCGCTACGTTGCGATGCAGATAATTCCGCACGTAGTTGGTTAGTTGACAGTTAGCGCTACGAAGCGATGCAGTAAATTCCGCTCGCAGTCGTCTAGAGATTTAGCACTACATTTGCGATACAGAGAATTCCGCATTGTAGTTGTTCAGTGAATAGTTTAGCGCCCTACGTACGATGCAGTAAATTCCGTAACGTAGTGTTTGAGATGCATTAGTAAGCTTCACGTTGGCGTTAGTTAAAATCTCCTGTAATGGTTAGAACGGGTCAAGGGTATATATGAAGAGTTTTAAAAAGAAAATTTTAAGACTTGTAAATTATGCGTTAGTATGTGTGATATGATATCCCATGATGTTATCGCACTAACTTGCTGTTTGTTTTGTAGCTTGTTTGTTTCATTTCGCGCCACCGCCGGACGAGACCGACTTTTGCTTTATATACATTGATAGGTGGGCGATAGCGCAAGACATGTGTATATGCATTTTTGTATATGTATTTATTCTATTAACTTTGAATTTCAACGATGTGGAATTTGTAAGTTGTAAACATTCATGCGTTTTATGTATATAGTTCATATATGTACATGTTGAATTCGAACTCATTGTTTATGCTTATGAAATTGTGATAAATGATGCATGATTGAGAATAAAGAAGTTGGGAGGTGTATTGAAATAGTCGAAGTGTTATTTTCCTTACAGGTCAAATTTTTGATTTATCAAAAATGCAGCCGTTATGTTGCCGAAATTTTTAAAAATGAAATTGAAAAAGAATTAAACAAAAAGGTTTATTCCTCCCAACAAGTAACAGATAAACTTAAATCACTAAGTTTTAACCAGTAAACCGGATACAGAAAGATAGGGTTCGCTTCCCGGATGTCTTCGATTCGACGAGTCGGTTTCAAGGAATCCGTTGAAGTGCTCGACAGGATCCTCCAGACGAGAGCTTAGATAAGGTCTGGGAAGGGTCTTGTCAGATCTGCAGTTGCTGTAGGCTGATTTCTACTATTTTTGAGGAAGATCAAGCTGATTGAAAGGTGAGAAACCAGATTTGATAAGATTTAATGGAAAAGAAATGAGTTTACATGATTTTAGGTTGGTGATAAAGCTGTCGAGAACAGCTTCTGGTGTACAGGTGCTTAACCAAAATTTTGGTATGTAAATCTGGTGATTGAAGCTAAAAGTGAGCGAGGAAGCAAGACAAAGATTGAGCAAGGATCTAGTAAGTGAAATGATTGAAAATAATTCTAAATTGTGGTGATTTGGTTTTAGATTTAGATGATTTGGTTTTTATCGCTGAACTTGATGAGGTCGCGACCTGATATATTTGTGAAGAATTGATAATGTATATGTTAAGTATATGACTGTGAGATTAATTGAGGTACGAATATGTTGGTGCTAATGTAAGTATGAAGAAAAGAGTGTTAGGAGTTGGCATGTGTGAGTTTGGGCAAGATCTTGCGAGGTGCGAGCTGAAGGAGGCTCTTAGCACATTTTAGCTGGTCAAGATGGTCGAACCGGAGAGCGAGCTTAGTTATGCCTGTTGCTCTCCATCTCGCTTGTCTAGACTAGGCTGGAGTGCAAGCTCGCAAAAAGAACTGAGTGAGGTCGTAGCTCATCAGGGGTGCCTGGCCGAGCTAGCCTAAGGCTGTAGCCCGCAAGGGCAAGCTGAGAGGTATGAGGAGTGACCTGAGCTAGAAAAAGATCTCAGCTCGCTAAGGGAGTGAGTTGAGCAAGCTCGCTGAAAGTGGATGCCCTTAGTTCGGGCTGTGCTGAGCGAGCTGAGCGAGCTCACTAAGGTTGGTGCCCTCAGTTCGAGTTGAGCTGGGCAAAGTAGGAGCTCGCTGAAGGCGCGAGCTGAGGTGCGAGCTCGCAGCTTGAGCTAGACTGATAGTATTGCAGTCCTTAGCAGCTTTTATGGATTAGGAGTTGGATAATAATTTAGCTAGCTAAGTGAGGGTTTCGTTTGTGAATAAGTATAGATGATAGTGTGCTGAGAGAGGAGGCCATTGAGGAGGTCGCAGAAGCATTGGCGTAAGTGAATAGGACAGTAAACAGTGAGTGTGAAAAGATTTTCTTTATATTAAAATGCTTTTTAGATTTTCCTGCAATTATTATATAAATTCTCATAAATTATTTTTAGCCCATCAACAGTTCACGTTTAGCATGAAAGACTAGCTTATTTGAATATAAAAGAGTGTAAAAAAAAAAAAAAAAGTAAAGATTTTCAAGAACTAGTGGAACGACCTAAGCTTATTGATAGACATACCTTCTAGCATTTTAGACTCGGTTAGTATACCCCACAGTGTAGAGCAAGCGTTGGGAGGGTTAGTCCTGCTAACATTAGGGGGATAGAGTCTGTCATGTCTATTGAGTCACCTTCTATACTGTGGAGTATTGT
Organism: Litchi chinensis; assembly: GCA_019925255.1. NCBI lineage: Eukaryota > Viridiplantae > Streptophyta > Magnoliopsida > Sapindales > Sapindaceae > Litchi > Litchi chinensis. The sequence goes on along the minus strand of CM034469.1, from coordinate 11,210,245 downwards.
CTCGTTTGCGGTATGCGATGATAGTTCCGCCACACAGTAGCGGGGTGTTTTTATAGTTTTGTCACGATGTGCGATGATAGCTATTCTGCCACGTGACCCCCCACACTGAGCGGAGCTGGTTTACTCGTTCATGTGGTTATAGCTTTCCTTGAGTTCCTCATTAGTACAGATTTTAGTAAGAGCAGCATACTATTAAAAAACAGGTTTCAGAAAAAAATTATTTTAGAAAAAGCTTTTGAATTCCTAAAGAAAATTTATAAAAACTCAAATTTTCGAAAACAAATCCATTTTAAAGAAAAATGTTTTCAGAAGGTATTTTATAAAACTTAGTTTAATCAAACCCTCGCACTCACTAGACTTTATAGCTTATTGTTATTTTTGATTTTATGTTACAAATCCTCTCAGGTGCAGGTACAAGGGATCAGGATACCAGTCCGCCGTGATCAAGTTAGGTGGGTCAGACGACTGATGACGCTGCATTGTTTCTTCTGTAAATATTGTGCTTCTAATGTTATTATCAATTATGTTATCTTGCATATTTTAAAATTTGAATAACATTTTGTAGAATTTTTATATAACTATGATGATATGCCTATTTTAGATCTCTGCATATTCATGATAATATTTTTAATCACAACATGATTGACATGGATGTTGAGAAGAAATTTTAAAATTGATGGTTTTTCTTGTTTAGCAAAGTTACTTATCGATATGGGTTCGCTCCACGATATTCTTTTTGGTCTTAATAGTTAGACTTCATAAGAGTCTCGTAGGGTGCCTAGTAGGACCGTCGGGTTCATTAGAGGGAATCCGAATTGGGTCTTGTCAAATGCCCTTTCTCGAGTTTATAATAAATTCATGTATAGAATGAGATTATTTTATATATAAAATAATAAAAAGGAATTTTAAGGTGTTCTATGACGAAATTAAATTTTTATAAAGTTTCTGGACGGAGCGGGAGTAAAATTTAATATTAAAAGTTGAGCGATAAATTGGTAAAAATAAAAAATTTTGTAAAGAATGGTAAAATTGTAAATAAGAGGAAAGGATAAGGACATTGGAGAAAAGTGAAGAATTCTCTAGAATCTGGTAAAGTCATAATTTTGAGGAAGTTTAAAGGTTAAAAGCGAGCTTGACCCATGCCTATAAATATAGGTGTGTGGTGAGTAGTGTTGACAGAAGAGAAAAATCTTGAAAAGAGAGAGAGAGCGAGAAAAGAGAAAGCTACCGGCAGAGGGGAAGGAAGGCAGATCTGCAGTGGTGACCAAGCTGGCTGATTTCTGCCATTTTTGAGGAGAATCAAGCTGTTGGAAGGTGATGAACTAGATCTGATAAGATTTAAGTGATAAGAAATAAGTTTGATGATGATTTTGTGCTGGTGAAAAGCTATCGAGAACAGTTTCTGGATTGTAAGTGATTAATGAGATTTTTGATATGTAGATTTGGTGAGTTGAAGTTGAAAGCGAGTGAGAAAGCAAGGCAAGGGCTGAGCAAGAGTTTGATAAATGATATAGCTGAGAATGATGCTGATTTGTGGTGGTTTATTTATGATTTGAGATGATTTAGTTTTTGTCACTGAACCTGATGAGATCACGACTTGAGAGCTTGATGAAGAACTGATGATATGTTGTTAAGTGTGTGAAATGTGAAACCTGGAAAGCGAGGTGTTAGAAGTGAGTTGTGTGAGTTAGGGCAGGAGCTCGCGAGATGCGAGCTGGAGGAGACCTTTAGCACATTTCAGTTAGTCAAGATGGCCGACTGAGGAACGAGCTAGGCTACACTTGTTTGCTCTCCATCTCGCCTGCCTAGATTGGGCCAGAATGTGAGCTCGCATAAGGAGCTAAGTGAGGTAGCAACCTATCAGGAGTGCCTGACCAAGTTGGCCTAAGGCAGTAGCTCGCAAAGGTGAACTGAGAGGGGTTAAGTAGTGACCTGAGCTAGAAGAAGGTGGCATCTCGCTGAGAGAGTGAGCTTAGCGAGTTGGCTAAGATGAATGCTCTCAGTTCAGGCTAAGCTGGTTAGGTAGGAGCTTGCTAAAAGCGCGAGATGGGGCGAGCTGAGGTGCGAGCTCGCAGCTCGACCTAGACTGGCAATGCTGTAGTCCCTAGCAGCTTGTATGAAATTAGAAGTTAAAGATAATAGTTAAGCTAGCTAAGTGAAAGTTTCATTTGTGATTAAATATAGGTGATCAGGCGAGCTGAGGAGGTCGTTAGAGCAATGGTGCAAGGGGCTAGGACAACAAGTAGTGAGCGTGAACTGTTTTAAATATTTTTCAAGTTCATGTTGCAAAACCCTTATAAACTTTCATTAATTATTTCTTAGTTTATTAATGATTTATTTTTTTTTAGAATGTAAAGATATAGTTTTGTATGATATGGTATGCAAATATTATTAGCTTATTTTATAAAAAAGAAATTGATTTGAGATCTTAAAAAAAAAAAAAAAAGTAAAGAGTTTTCAAAGACTAGTGGAATGACCCAAGTTTATAGATAAACAGACCTTTTAGCATTAGACCCGGCCAGTATACCCCACAGTGTAGAGCTAGTGTTGGGAGGGTTAGTCTTGCTAACATCGGGGGGATAGAGTCTGTCATATCTGTCAAGTCGCTCTTTACACTTGTGGGGTATTGTCTCGCTTGCGGTGTGCAATGATAGTTCTGCCACGCAGTAGCGGGATCTCTTTGTAGCTTTATCACGGTGTGCGATAATAGTTATTTCGCCATGTGACCCCCCACACTGAGCGGAGCTGGTCTACCTGTTCATGTGGTTATAGCTTTTCTTGGGTTTTCCATTAATACATATTTTAGAAAGAAACGCATACCTTGAAAAGTAGATTTTAGAAAGTATTTTAGAAAAAGCTTTTGAAATCCTAAAGATACTTTATAAAACCCAAGTTTTTAGAAAATAAATTGTCTTAAAGAAAAAATGTTTTCGGGAGATTTTTTATAAAACTTAGTTTAAACAAAACCCTCATACTCATTAGACTTTATAGCTTACAAATGTTTGGTTTTATGTTACAAAAACCTTCCAGGTGCAAGAATAAGGAATCAGAGTACTAGTTCGCCGCCATCAAACTAGGTGGGTTAGACGACTGACGACGCTACATTGTTCTTTTGTAAACGTTGTGTTTTTAATGTTATTATTAAATTATGTTATTATGCACATTTCAAATTTTGAATAAGATTTTGTAGAACTTTTATGTAAACATGATAACATGCCTATTTTATATAATATTTAGTAATGTTTGTGATGATGTTTTTAGATATATTTTGCTTAGAAATTGTAATGAAATTTTAAATGGTTTTCTGGTTTAGCAAAGTTATTTCTAGATACTGGTTCGCTTCACGACATTATTTTGAGTTTTATTAGTTAGACTTCAGAAGGGTCTCGTGGGGTGCTTGGCAGGACCGCCGGGTTCATTAGAGGAAATTCGGGTCGGGTCCTGTCAAAGCCAATATAAATAATTTTCCTTGCACTTTTCAATGTTTTAGGCATCAAATAGAGCTTACTCACCGACATTGAGTTTCTATCCCCTTTGATATCTCTTTCAGAATCTTCTCAGACACCTTATTGATGTCTGGTCACCTTTTTGAAAGGCACTGTCATTGAATAGCGGGTTTAGTTATAGGAAGCAGTTCTAGCTAGCTTCAATCAAGGAGTGGCCGAAAGAGCATTGCTTTATTTATTTATTTATTTATTTATGGTTAGAATGCTACAACACTGACCTTAGAAAGAAGAAGGGATGACATTCATAAAAAATAGATCCAAGATTTACAAATGGTATTGAGGTTGGTGTTAAGATGTTCTCACCATTGGGAAGCTTTTCTCTTTTGGCCACCCTTATACTGAAGTTGAACCGCCTCCTAGAAGTGAACTCACTATCGAATGATAAAATCACCAATTTGTTCATTAAGGCTCAATTCTAGGAAAGGATTGCAGAGCAATTGGGTGATGTGTTTGATGGCACATAGTTTGAGACCGGAGTCCTAAATTTAATTAACAAGTTTACATAATAAAGCATTGTCTCATTATCATAAATTTAGTTAGTACAACGAATGTTTAATGCTGCAAATCAAAATGGATATATAAATAAATTGGTTTCTTGAAAAAGATCATATTTAAATAATAAAGCTCTAACAATTGTCTCATATTTGGTAAACACGACGAATGTCTAAGTTACTAATCAAATTGAATATGCAAGTACGAGATTTTAAAATATAGAGTAACAAACCTTTGATTTTAGAGTAATTGCCAAATAAGTTTCTCAACATGTTGTTAGAGATTATTTATTTTTCCCACTTAACACTTTAAAAGAATCTAAATTAATCACGCTACGTTCTTTTGTTTTGTATATTTTATGCAGTCAAAGAATTTAAAAAAGCCAAAAAAAATTAAAAATAGTAAAAAATAGTGACTTTTCACTTAAATCCAAAAAATTGAATTACATTTAAATATATATTTTTTGAATTTTATTATCGAATTTATCCTTCCAAAGATTATATATTTCCATTTTATCCTAATATATAATGCACCAATTTTTTTATTATAATATAATATTTATACTAAACTAAAAGCTAATTAGCGTAATCTCTAAATATTTATTTAAGTTTTAAGCAATATAAAACCCAGTTCAACATTATTTTATTTATTGTATATTAAATATGAAAAAAATCCTATTGGCATGAACATAAAAATGGTTTAAAATTTGTTAAATTATTTGTTTTTAGTTGTTTGATCATAAAAGGATGAATGTCAAATTAATTGTTTCAAATAATTTTTTTAAAATTTTTTTTATAACATAAGGTTGTTGGTCAAAACCAACATTTTTAAACGAATAAGTTGACAACACTACTTTTAGTGATAAGAAATAAAAAAACTTGTCATTTAGATTTAAGTTTTAATCACTATTTAGTTTTCAATAAAATTTAAGATTGTTCGGTTTTTAAGTTTTAATCACTATTTTGGTTTTCAATAAAATTTAAGATTGTTCGGTTTTCAAACAAAAAACAAATGAGCCCATAGAAATTGAAATCCCAAACAAATTTAAACACAAATATTTCTAACTTTTCTTTTTCTTCTCAGTAGACCACGCTTTATTGTGCTCTCCAGTATCCTCATTGTCATATATTTAGTAAGCACAGCGAATATTTAAGTTTCCAGTCAAATTGAATATATAAGCAAATTAATTTCTTAAAAAATAGGATATTTAACTAAATAAAACTCTACCTTCTAACAAATATTTGGTAAACACAATGAATGTCTAGTGAGTCATTTGTCTTTTTCACTTATTGTTTAATAGGTATGAATTAAACTCATTAAATTGTTTATATTTGTATTTTTAAGTGGTCAAATTACCTAAAAATATTTGAAAAATTAAAATAAGGAGTAAAAAATTCTAACTTATCATGTAATGCTTTCATATTTATCCTTCAAAAATTAATATATTTCCATCAAATTGTAAATTGAGATCTCTAGTTAAATTTCCATTTTAAATAGTTAAATTTCCATTTTAAATAATAATAATAATAATGATAATAATAATAATAATAATAATAATAATAATAATAATATATTGGAGATTATATATATAATGTTTGAAAAAAAAAATCAACATGTATTACCCTAAATGATAAGTTATAATTTAATTGTATTAAGGTATGAATTGAACTCATTCAATTGTTTATATTTGTATTTTAAAGAGGCCAAATATCTTGAAAAATATTTAAAAATAAGTTAAAATAAGAAGTTAGAATTTCTAACTTGTTACTAATCTTCCTTATATTTATCCTCCTAAAATTAATATATTTTCAGTCTTATCTTCACCATATATCATAAAAATTCTCAATATTTTTATGTTGCTAATAAATTGGTTGTTTTGTACAATAATTGTAGGCATGTAGTTTTAATTAATGAAATAGAACACATTTAGAGGTTGTTTGTTTGATTTTTTTTTTTTTTTTGTCTAAAGACTGAATAGTACTGTTGAAGACTGAAAACTGAATGGTAACCGACACTTGAAATCTAAATAACATGTTTGTTTTTTTCTTTTTTGTTTTCCTTATCTTTGAACATATTGTAAACTTATTTGTTTTTTAAAGTTAAAATTATCAGAAAACTAATAATTTGATATTTGTATCTTTTAATTATTTGTTATTGTGTCATTTTAATTAATTTAATACAAACATATGAAAATAAATAATTTAATAAATTCTAAAATATTTTTATGTACATATTAATAATATTTTATTCATAATTAAAATATGATAAAAAAATATAATAGTATTAATCATATTTATATATTTAAATATATTAATATATTTAAGGAAACAATTAGAAAATGAATGTTTAAATCGTAAATTAAAATATATTAGTTTAATTCCAAGATAATTTGAGATTATATGTATCTAGACTTTTTTCAAATATGTTTTATGTAAGTATCAAGGAAAAAAAAAAGGAAAGAAAATTTGAGTAATACAAAATTAGAATGAATTTGAAATTACGTTATTTTTGGGATGATAAATTTGGAATAAAAACTTTTAAATATTATTAAGTGATTTTCAATTAAGTAAAAAGATAAAATTCTTATTTTTTTCAACCATTTTTGGATAGTTTTAAATTATTTGATCACTTAAAAAAATAAACGAACACAACTTAATAGATTTAATTCAACATTATTAAGTTTTAAGTGAAAAAAACAAACGACTCCTTAATATTTAAATACAAAATAATAATTCTTAGCTCCACCCCTATGTGATACAAATAAGTACTTCCATAATCAGAAGAAATTTACTCTCAAAATAAAAGAAGAAAACTTCATTCACATGCATGTAAATTAAGCGTCGTAAGGTTTGGACCCAACCAACTTAGTGTCATGATACAATGTAAATCTTTGAAGCAACTCTCTCCTAAGTTTTTCAAATGTAGGAGAATTATCAAAATCCTCTATAACTTTTGAGGTGCTCTCCATTCTCCTTTAGATGTTTTCAATATTTGTCAAAATCCATCCCCCAGCCCTATTTATAGAAGTTTCTATTTCTCGCTAATTGGTTAATGTTTTCGTTAAAAAAATTATTTTAACTATTAGAATTAAAGGATAAAAAAGTAATAAAATAAAAGGAAACTTTATTTTTGTATCTAAGATTTAAAAAAATATCAAGTTTTTAAAACTTTTTTGAAAATAGTTTTTTTTCATCCCTATTTTTTTCAAAACTCTTAAAAAAATTCCAAACCATCGGTCAATTGACAGTCAATAGTGACATATAATTTGAGTAGGAACGATAAGATAGTCTTTTCGTGTGAAATGTTAGGATCGTAACACATGGATGATTGAGGTTTTAAAATATATAAAAAAAAACTTTAAAAAAATTGAAAAATTAATAAAACTAGGTTGATGAATCTAGAAATTCAAAAATGAAAAACAAAATTGAACCACATCATCAATCTTTCAACAGTTCATCAAACCATCATATCATCCATCTTTCAACAGTTCTTCAATAACATTTGCTTCTTCTTCATAAAAAACAATCAAATTCGAATGGAGAAAAAAAAATTGAAACCACAAAACAACAATAAAAAAATCAAAACCACAAAAGAACAGTAAAAAAATCAGGACCATGATATTATTCCTCATCAATCCATAATAACAATCAAGCCCTCGTCAACTCAGACTCAGAAGTGGATATCCTCTCTAATGTCAAATGAAGAAAAAATTTCATCAAACCCAACAAATTCATCAACAAACTAGATTTGGAGGAAAAGTAGAGAAATTTAACATTAAAAAAAAAGGAAAAATCTCCATGGTCAATGATCAGTGCCGACCATAAAAAATCAACCATGAAAAATAGATACCACCAGATTTGAAGACAAGTGAGTGATACGAAACAATCAAAACACACCACCGGTCTACATTGTCATCTCTCTCCTTTAGTGGCTACTTAGTGAGGTGGAGAGAGAAGGAAAGGAAAGGGAAGCGGACGAAGATTGCGACTGTGACGGAGGGTAGATATGCCATACATCTCTTTTTTCTATTTTTATACAATATGATGGATGAGGAAGCGGATGGTGGGATTAAGAGGGAATGACGACAAATATGGGAGGAGATGTATCTCTTAGATGGGTAGTCAACTTCATTTTTTTTTTCCTATTTTTATTTTATTATTTTTTTGGTTTTTGTGATGGACGGTGGAGATAAAACGTATATAAACAAAAGATGCACGATAGAGATGCATTTTCTATTCTATTTTTTATTTATGTTTCTTAATTTAATTTTGTATAATTTATTTTAATTATTTTTTTATTCATTTTTTAAATAATCTTTTATCAATTAACTTGTAAATTCCCATTAACAACTATTAAGGGTAAAAATGTCCTTTTACACATTTTATCTATATTGACCATCAATTCATCGATGGTTTGAACGTTTTTGAAAAGTTTTGAAAATGTTAGAGATGAAAAGAACTGTTTCCAAAAGAGCTTGAAAAACTTAATATTTTTTGAAATCTCAAATATTGAAATGAAGTCTTCCCTAAAATAAAAAATAATTAAATAAAAAGAATAAAAATAAAATATTTATATAATAATTGATAAAAAAAATTTAAATAAAAATATAGATTAGAGAAATATTTAAACAAAGATATCAAAATAAAATATTTAATTAAAAATAAAAACATTCATCTTGAATCATTAGCCTCTCTCTTCTCTCTCTTTCTCTCATCTCTCTCTCTCTCTCTCTCATTTTTTTTTTTTTTTGGGAAATAGAAATAGTGATCGAAAAGACAGTCGGATCTCCTGTTGATGAAGGTCACTCAATCTTTTCCTCTGCTGGGAGGAGATCAATATCCCCTTTTTCATACTTTCTTGCTATGCTCTATGTTCAGCATCTCACTTCTTTCTCTTTCTTCTCCCTTTTTATTTGCTATGTCTCCTCCCTCTCCAATTCTTTCCCCATTTATTTTTGTTGGTTGTGTTGATTTGGATTGTCATACATATATATATATATATTTTGGGTTGGATGACAGGACCCGACTCGGATTCCTTCTAATGAACCCAGTGATTATCCTGTCGGGCACTCTACGAAATCCTTCAGAAGCCTATCTAACAAGATCCAAAAGAATGTCATGGAGCGAACCTGTAACTATTAAAACTTACTAATCATATAAATCATAAATTCTTAAAATCTCACATCAATCTTCAGAATAAATATTTTCAAAACATAATTAGAAATGATTCTATCATTCAAGTGTTTAAAACATGCATGCATCATCTTTAACATAAAAAGTTCTACAAAATAAAATATTTAATTAAAAATAAAAACATTCATCTTGAATCATTAGCCTCTCTCTTCTCTCTCTTTCTCTCTCTCTCTCTCTCTCTCTCTCTCTCTCTCTCTCTCTCTCTTTTTTGGGAAATAGAAATAGTGATCGAAAAGACAGTCGGATCTCCTGTTGATGAAGGTCACTCAATCTTTTCCTCTGCTGGGAGGAGATCAATATCCCCTTTCTCATACTTTCTTGCTATGCTCTATGTTTAGCATCTCACTTCTTTCTCTTTCTTCTCCCTTTTTATTTGCAATGTCTCCTCCCTCTCCAATTCTTTCCCCATTTATTTTTGTTGGTTGTGTTGATTTGGATTGTCATACATATATATATATATATATATATATTGGGTTGGATGACAGGACCCGACTTGGATTCCTTCTAATGAACCCAGTGATTATCCTGTCGGGCACTTTACGAAATCCTTCGGAAGCCTATCTAACAAGATCCAAAAGTGTGAGACCCGGAATTTCATTTTCCTGGGAGAAATAGTGTTTCCCGGATAAAGGATATTTTCGGACGGAATAGTGTTTCCAGATGAATAGTGATTTCGTATGAATAGTATTTTTGAGTGAATAGTGATTTTTAGGAAAAGGAATATTTCCTTAAGTTTTGTGAAATAAAAAGTTTTCGGTGAATAGTATTTTCGCGTGAATAGTGTTTTCGGTGAATAGTATCCGTGTGAATAGTGATTTTCGGAAAATGGACCCCGGATATCATAAGCTCCAGAATATGAATTAGAGTTATTAGAAACTGAAACGGAGTAAAAATGAGTTCATTTGAATAGATTTTTAAGGTTCCGAGTATTTATTGATAAAAATACCCTAGTAAGAAACGTTGGGAATTTTAATGAGTTTATAGCCGATTAAATTTTTCAAAGCATGAAATTAAATGTTAAGACACCCAATTAGAGTATTGCATAGCCAATTTGATGATAGGGTGATCATGGAATGTTTTTGGAATTAATTGGTGTTAAGTGAGGATTAAAATTTAAGTTAAATATAATATTAATTGTGTAGGAAATAATATGTGTTAAAGAAGCACAATCCATGTGCTTGGATGAGAGCCAATGAGGTTAAGACATATTTAAGTCAAAAAGCAATTGATTTGGTTGAGAGTTAATTAATGAAATGGAATATGTTGCTAGTGATTAATTGGATGAATTAATTAACCAATCAAATGCTTTCATTAATAAGTAGTGGCATTGTTGTGATTATGGCATTTATTTAATGGCAATTTTGGCATGAATCAAATGTTAAGTCGGTTGAGAGAGAGATAAGTCGGCTGAGAGACAAGCTGAAATCGTGAAAGAAAATTAGAACCCGAAAGAGAGAGAGACCGTGAAGCATGAGCAGAACCGAAAAGATGGAGAGAGCTGGAGCTGAACCGTGAGCAGATCTGGAAGAAGAAGAAGACGTCTGCAGCCATAGAGGAGGAGAAGAAGATGTGCAGAACCAGCTGAAGCCAAAATCAGAACCGAGAAAGAGAGAGGGAGACGTGAGCTGAAGCAGAACCGGAAGGAGAGGAAGAAGTCTGCAGGCCGTGAAGAAGAGGAGAAGAAGAAGAAGGAGAGGTGATCCAAGCTTGGTGATCTTTCAAACCCATCTACCTTCATTAAGAAAAATGAGAGTTGATTATCATCAATCAAAGCTTGAGGATGAAGAAGGGGATTTATTAGTCTTGGATCAAGGTTTTTGGGAAGGTAAGAATTGGGATTTGATGAATAAAAATTGATAAAATTAATTGATCTCTTTGTTTAAGGTTATAGTTGGTTTAATGGATGATTTTTTTGAGTTATTGATATGTGATTATTTGGTTGGGCATGAAAAGGATGGTGAAGTTGTCATATATATTAGTATGTGGGTTAATGGTAAAAGTAGAAATGATGGAATTATTTGGGTGATTAAATGATATGGCAAGTGAGGAATTGTGATGAAGAAAATGAAATCTTGGAAAGAAATATAAATTGATTTTGTTGTTGGATATATATGTATATTAGTGTATGGACTATTGTGTTGTTGCATGTATTTAAGTTAATTTTTGAGATTTGAAGAAGTGGTTTAGAGTTTGGGAATGAATTTGTAGTGATTGGAATTATAAAGATGCAAGAAAGATGAAAATTTGATTGTTGGAGGATTATGTTAGTTAAGATTAAATGTGAGACAAAATTTGTCATTTAAATAGATTACATGTATTTTGATGAGAATTATAAAGTGTTTGAGTGTTTTATTGCCAAAGAAGTAAATGGAAATGAATGAGGGAATATTAGTTGGGAAATTGAGGGAGTTGTGAACTTATTGAGAAATTATATCAAAGAACAAAGTGAGTGATTAGTTAATATATTTTTATTGAAAGTTATGTGAGTAAATGATGAAGTTTTAAATAAATTATTATATGTGTTTGGATGATGAGTATGATGTGCTTGAGCACTTGAGCATCAAAGGAAGTAATTGAATTGAAGTATGATTGTTAAAGGTAAAATAAAATAAAGTAGAGAATATATATATATACATATATATATATATATTGAGTTAGACTAAATGATTAATTAATAAAGCATGTATTGGATCTAAAGTGAATAAATTACGGATATTTGATGAGTTTGGATGTAGAGATTTTGGAGTTAGAAAGTGAAGGGAAGATTTTCAAAAATATAATATGGTTATGTATTGATATATGAAATTGTAATGAAGTGAAATTGTAATATCTTTAAGTCCTAAACCAAGAATTTTGATTGGATGATATTGTAGGAAAATTTCAAGAATAAAAAGGAAGAGTTGAAGTGGTGGTGAAGCAATTGGAAGGAAAATAGTGAGTGGTTTATTTTTAAAGTATTTATGAATTTATTTCATAAGAATTGAGTTAGTTACTTGTTACTTGAATAAAAGAGTTTATTATGTGATTTTAAAGTTATTTTAGAATGTTATATATTTTATATGAATTGCATGAATATTCTTATTCAATTGCAATTATGATAAGTTGAGTACTAAAGCAATCTAGTATATTGAGTAATTATATTCGAGAATTATGCATGCTAAAGTTATTTACAGATGATAGGCTTCGGCCTCAGAAAAATTAAATTTCCACTTCAAGTGATTTATTTTTATATGAATTGCATTACATTTTAAGATTTTATTTTTAAGGGTAATTATTTTAAGTAAAGTAAATTAGTAGTTTTTGATATACACACATGCATGCAATTAAGTGATGAGATACTTCGAAATCATTTTCGATTATAAAGTTGAGATTAGAAAAGTAAAGTGTTATTTCAAGAAATCAAAGAAAAGAAAAATAAGATTTTTATTATGAAAAGAAAAGCAAGATTTTATTATGAAAAGATTTAAATGCCTTAGGTTTACCCTAGCCCCCAGAGATTACCGGCCGAAGTACCGTATACGTGTATGGCAAGAGCAGTTGGGAGAGTCAATTACTAACACTAACTTGGGGGGGATTGAGTCGAGTCTGTCAGTCGCCCTCTGCACGTATGCGGTAGCGTAGATCTGCCTGATGTTGGGAGGGGATCGTAACCCCAAGAGGTTTCCCGCATCTGCGACTACGCCTAGTAGTATCCCGAGCTCTAGTGGCGTTGAGAGATTCCGTCACAATGGGCTAAGTTTCCCTGGGTTGCCTTTGGCGAGATAAAAGAGAAAAAAATTTTAAAACGAAGTGAAGTTTATTAAATTAGAAATAATTTCCAATTTTGAGAAATAAAGAATTTATTAAATTAGAACTGATTTCCAGTTTCGAGAATTAAAGAAAGATTTATAAGAATTACTTAGTTTTGTAATTTTAATAAAAGTATAGAAAGATTACTAGTTTATATTTTTGAGAAAATTTCTTTATTTGATTTTTATAAATTATAGAAAGATTACTAGTTTACAAGTATTATGGAAAGAAGTATATGCTTTTGAAAAAGAATATATTAATAAAGCGCTATCCCTTTGTCGAGATGTATTTTAGCATATAAATTAATGATTGTAGTGTGCGAGAAATCATTTTTAAGTTTTAGAACAAAAAGTTTATTTTCCAACCGTTTTGGGAGGAGTTAATTTAAACCAGCATACAGTTAGATTACTTTAACCACTCACTGAGTTTTATACTCACCACCCTATTTTCGTATTTTATAAAAATCCTCCCCAGGTACAGGAACGAGCCGTCAACCGGAAGAGGCTTCATTAGACGCGTAAGTGGCCTGACGCGACAGCATCACTGCATAAGTTTAGTCAAAAGTATATGTCATGCATTCCATGAAGTTTTAAATGAGTATTTGTAAATTATATTTTGAGTATATATAGTATTTTGTATTTATACAATTAAGTTTTGATAAATTAATTTATCTATTTGTCTTGAATGGAATGAAACTATATTTATGAATTCTACATTGAAAAATGTTTGTGGTTGGATTATGGAAATAATTTAAGGGCCAGAGGCCCAGTAGTGGAGATATGTTTGACATAGAAGTGTTAAATTTTGAAATTTATAGGGTGGCACGTTTGAAAAATAGTTGTTATGCTGCCCAAATTTTTATAAATCCGTTTTATAAATGTTTAAATAAAAAGAAAAAATTTTTACCACGTTTCTGCATTAACAGAAAGTTTTTAAAAGTAAACGGCGTAGCTTTACGGGAACCTTCCAGTTGGATCAGATATCCGCTGGAGGGCTACTGTAAGGCAGCCGGCAGGCCTAGTAAGGAGAGGGGCCTGTCAAAAAGGATGTCATGGAGTGAACCCGTAACTATTAAAACTTGCTAATCATATAAATCATAAATTCTTAAAATCTCACATCAATCTTCAGAATAAATATTTTCAAAACATAATTAGAAATGATTCTATCATTCAAGTGTTTAAAACATGCATGCATCATCTTTAACATAAAAAGTTCTACAAAATTGTTCATAATAAAAAACTCTCACAAATATATAGTTAATATCCAAATCATAATGTTAATAAATGAAATATGCAGCGTCATCGATCGTCTTGGCCCACCTAATCAGAACGAGACAATTTGGTACCCTGGTTTCCTATTCTTGCATCTGGGAGGTTTTAGTAACATAAAACAAAAATGTTATGAGCTATAAAGCTCAGTGAGTGCGTAAGTGTTTTTATTCAAATCCATTTTTTATAAAATTTACCTCCCGAAAAACATTTTTGAAAATATTTTTCTTTAAAACAATTTATTTCTAAAAATTTGGGTTTTATAAATTTACTTTAAAATTTTAAAAGCTTTTACTAAATTGGTTTCATAAGGTGCTAAAATAATTCATAACTTTCTAAAATATTTCTAAAACATTTTCTTTTTAAAAGTTTGCTTTAATTGTATGCTCTCTTTCTAAAAATTGCACTAATTGGGAACCCAAGGGAAGCTACAACCATATGAGCGGTTAGACCAGCTCCGCTCAGTGTGGGGGGTCACGTGGCATAAAAGCTAACATCGTACACCATGACAAAGCTACAAAGACATCCTGCTACTATGTGGCGGAACTACCATCGCACACCGTATAGTGAGATAATACCCCATAAGTGTAGAGAACGATACGACAGACATGACAGACTCGATTCTCTCGATGTTAGCAAGACTAGCCCTCCTAACTCTTGCTATACACTGCGGGGTATACCGACCTGGTCTAAAATTACAAGGTCTATTTATCAATAACTCGGGCCATCCACTAGTCCTTGAAAAACCTTTTTGCTCTTTCTATAATTCAAATCAAATTCTCTTTCATGCTATAAATATAAAAGTGTTAAAATATTACATACCATTTTATAAATAAACTATTTATTTTCATACTAAAATATAAAAGTATTTATAAGCTAAAATAAGCAATGGAAAGCTATAAAATATTTGCATGATAAGCTGAAAATTATTTAATAAAACATTTGTACACACACTGCTTGCTTCCTAATTCACTTGTGTTTATTGCCTCTGCAACCTCTTCAACTTGCTTCCTCACTTACACTTAATCACAAATTGAAATCTCCATTCAGCTCGCAGAACACTTCAATCCCAAGTCATTTCTACTGTTTCTATAACTTATAATTTTTCACCCAAGGTGCTACGGACTACAGTGCTGTCAGTCCAGCTCGAGCTATGAGCTTGCACCCCAACTCACACAACTCATCCCTTTTAGCGAGTTCTCACTTCCTCTAACTTAGCCTATCTTGCGAGCATCCATTATTCCAGTGAGCTCGCTCAGCTTACCCCTTTTTAGCGAGCTGCTACTTTCCAGTTCAGCCCGATTCACGGGCTTAGATTAGCTTGCAAAGCCTTAGTCCAGCTCGAACAGGCATTAATAAGGGCTTGCGATCTTACCCAGATCGCTCTTTGCCAGCTCGCACTCCAATCTAGTCTAGACAGGTGAGATGAGGAGCAACAGGCGTAGCCAAGCTCGCTCCCTAGTCGACCATCTTGACCAACTGAAAATGGGCTGAGGGCCTTCTCCAGCTCGCACCTCATGAGCTTCTGCCCTAATTCATGCAAATTCATTTCTAACACCTCTTTTTCCAGACTTTACATTTTACATGCTCATTAACACACTCCGACCTTATTTAGTTTTACATGCATATTTTCATAACATTTTATTAGCTTCATCACTTCAAGATCAGATCGCAGCCACAACAGGTTATGTGACAGAAACTCAATCATTCTAAACCATAGTCAATCTACTACAGATCGACATAAATTCTCAACTTCTTCACTTACCAGATTTCTCCTTGCTCTCTTGCCTTGTTTTTCCACTTGTTTGCTGTTTTAAACTCCATATCTACATACAAAAATCTTGTAAACACATGTGCAGACCATGACTGTTCTTAATAAACTTCTCACCCAAAGTAAAACCATGAAAATTCGTTCTTGCCACTTGGTCCTTACCAAATCCGGTTCCTAAACCCGTTCTTCACCTTCCAGCAGCTTGATTTCCTCAAAAATGGCAAAGATCTGGCCTGAAACAGTTGCAAATCTACCTTTCTCTTATTCTGCCGACAGCTTTCTCTCTCATCTCTAGATTTTTCTCCTGCTTTCCTGACAATCACTCACCACACACTTATATTTACAAGATTGGGTCAAGCTCACTTTTTACCCTTAAACTACCTTAAATTTACAATTTTACCAAATACTAGAGAATTCTTCACTTTTTCCCAATCCCCTTGTCCTTTCTCTTTATTTATAATTCTGTCATTCTTATAAAAATCTTTTATTCATACCAATTACCCCTAAACTTTTTCTAATTTAAATTTACTCCCGATTCTTTTAGGAATTCTATAAAAATTTAATTTCGTCTTAAAACACTTTAAATTCCTTTTTATTACTTTATAAACAAGGTATATGAGTACCATACCCCATTTCGTACATATGCACAGTATTAGAATCGAGGAGAGGGTATTACATTGGATGTGTTCATTTAAGAATGTTGGTTGGATCTCTAGGAGTGGTGGTTGAGTTGTTTGGGTTTGGACTTTTGAGTTATGTTTGTGGAGAGATTTTTCTAGTAAAGTGTAGAGAACCAAATGGGATTTTGGTTATTATAACTAGGGAAAATTGCACAAATCTCACCTAAGGTTTGACATGATTGCGCAAAAATGATGATGTTTAAAAAACTCACACTGACCTCCCCTAAGGTTCTAAAAACTCATCACTAACCTCCTCTATCATTAGCCAACCATTGTTAAATCAAAATTATGAAGGGTAAAATGGTCATTTCATAGCTAATAAATGTTTTAAAATAATAATAATATAATATATATTTTTTTAATAAAACAAATCACCTTCATCTTCTACCTCTCCATCTTCTTCATCTTCATTTTTGTTTTCTACCTGTCATCATCTTCTATATTAATCAAAATCATCATTTTCATCAAACCAACATCACCCAAATCAAACAACATCATCAAACCAAACATAACCCAAATCAAATAAAAATTTAAACTTTATGAAAATTTTCTTTAAAAAAATCGTCATCTTTGACTTATCTCCATCGTGGGAGATTGGTCTCCGATGGTGGAGACCCTTTGGTCTCCAACCATGGAGATCGTCTCCATTGTTGGAGACAAAACCATCTCCATGGCTAGAGACTATGTCTCCAGCCGCAGAGAAGAGTGGTTTCTATCGCTGGAGATCTTCGATGACGCCAATAAAGGCTGTAGACGATTTAGTCTCCAATGATGGAGACCAGTAGGTCTCCATCACTGGAGACCTATTTTTGGTCTCCATGGGGACTAATATATATATATTTTAAATATTTTAAAGTTTTAATTTTTATATTTTTAATTAAATTAAAAATATATATTATTTTAATTTTAAAGTTCTTGAAGGGTATTTTAGTATTTTTGTAACTTTGATCGTTGACTGTAACGATCTAACAGTTGTTGACTCACGACAGGGGATGTTTGTGATGAGTTTTGGAACCTTAGGGGAGGTTAGTGTGAGTTTTTCAAACATTATCATTTTTATGCAATCATGCTAAATCTCAAGGAGGCAATTTGCCCTTATAATAATTATTATTTTTTGGGTTTGATTTTGGAGAGGAGGCTCCTGGTTTAATTTTGGTGAAGGGGTTCTGGGTTTTGGGTAATGGTATAGAGATTTGTATTTGGAACAATATAATACTTATATATATATTTTTAAAAGAGGTATGATTTGTTTCTCTATTATTCGATTTATATGCTTCTTTTAAAATTTTAAAGAATAATTTTAATGATTTTAAATATTTTAAATATTAATATTATGTATTATTTAATTTATATGCCAGAGGTAAATCAATCATTTTAGATTTATTTTGATGGTAAAATACTTCACTTTTAAATCTTAATAGATGTTAATTAAAAGATTTTAGCTAATTTTTTTAAAAAAAATCAAGAATACTTCAAAATTTAGAAAGGATTTTGATAACTTGCCTTTTAAATAACTAACTATAAACCAATCCTTATCTAATATAAGGTTGAAATAAATATTCGTTGCTGGCTTCTCACGGAATGTCACCTTTTTATATTATATATGCGTATTAGTTAATTTAGTCCAAATCTTTTGAGAAATACATCATTTTGGTAGGACCCATTCCGACTTTTATTCGAATCTAGGAGAATCTCATGAAAATCAGAGTTAGAAATAAGAATTTACTGAAAATCCTTTAGAAAAATCATTGTAAATCTCATAATTACTTTATAAATATAAAGAAATAAATCGAAAATTTTTACATTTCTCGTATTGAATTTATAAATTGAATATATAAAACATTTATAAATATCTGGACATATTTATTCATCTATAAAACTATTAATGAATCACGTTTAAAAAAATCTAGTTTATTAAAAATAATATATACAAATGCAACTATTTATCATAATGTAGCTCTTTTTACGATATGTAATAATTTGTAGGAATTTGCAATGGATACCTGAAAAAATAAGTTTCATAAAAGAGTGGGTGCTAATATTCAGTGAGTTGATGTAATTTTTCTAAAAATATTTCTAAATAAAACATTAAATATCATTAATAAAAAGAAACAATTCTTAATAATTCATATGCAATCATATGTGGAAATAAAATTGAATATAAATCTCATATCATAGTAAAATTGTAAACTACTATATAAATTATCTTTATAACTTTAATAATATAAAATATGAAAATCTATAATTTGTAAAACTTTTTGGAATCTCTTTATATAAATATGGTGTTTTTTAAATCCCTATTTATACTAATCAAACTTAAAATATAACAACTATTGTAACGATCCAACCTTTCATTTCTTGGGTTACCCTTAAGCTTAGTCCTCAAGGTATTAATGGGCTGATAAACTATTCAATCGTACTATCCGCTTTGGGCTGACCCAAGCCTAAAAGCCCTCACAGATTTCTTTTGTGTCCCATCCTCTCAAACCTAACACCACCTTAAGTAGTACCAAACTCTTAGTTTGGTACCAACTATCTCAAAATTCGTTTTATTATAGCGACCTAACCTTTCATTTCTTGAGTTGTGCTCAGGTCTGGTCTTTAAGGCATTCATGAGCTGACCCATTATTCAACTGTACTGTTCGCTTTGGGTTGGCCTAACTCCGAAAGCTCTCACGAATTTCTTTTGTGTTCTCTCCCCCTGAACCTGACACCACTTTAAATAGTACCAAATTCTTAGCTTGACACTAACCATTTAACTAGCTTGGTACCAACCGAATTCTTTCGCATCTCTTTCCCACGAACATAGCACCACTTTAAGTAGTATCAAATTCATAACTTGGTACCAACCAGGCTTAAGGGCAACCTAAGAAAGGGAGGGTTAGGTTGCTATATGTGTAATTTGAAAATTTATATCGAGTAATACCTTGGGAAATCTGTTATATGTGGTGTACTCATGTAGAACGAGGGATAATATCTGTCATACACGTGCTGGGTGACTTAATGACTTTCTCGATAACTTAATGGCTTTTCTGACATCTACCATACTTGTGTTAGGAAAATCTGAGACTCACATATGTATAGTCTGTCTGGCCGTTAGAGGGAAGAGTACTATCTTGGTATTCTAAAAATATTTTTATTTTCTTTCAAATCTAAACAATTTTTGTATACAAATATAAATTAATCGCTTCCTGAATATGCATGTAACTCTAAATAAATACTTTTCTTGAAGCACAAATAAATAAATATTACTTAAAACCTGTTGAAATCCTTTTTATAATAAAGTCAAACTACTAACATCAAATTCTACTTGAAATTCTAATACATATACATAATAAATTCTTAAGTCAATCATATAATATAACTGATAATTCAAATGTAAATTATAATTCATAATCTATAAAATCAATCAATTAATTAAAACATTTACTTTCAACAAATAATAAAAAGCTGAGATATAAATAAACATAATTAAATTCAATTAAAAAAAATTCCACTCATATAACTCCATTGCTCAAATCTGGATCTAAAATAGGTTCCCATCTGATTCTTTAAAAACTTAGATCCACTCTAAAATCACATAAAACTTAATATAGAATTTACTAAAAAAAAAATAATTACTAATTTCTTGGATTTTAAATCCCAATGAAATATAAATTACTTATCTAAATAAATTTGGTACCCAAATATTTTTCTATTTTTCTTTCTTTTTCTTCTTCTTCTTGTACTCGCCTTTACTTTCTTCTTTTTATTGTTGTTGCCGTACTTAACCTCTGTATACGTTGGTCTCTATATAAAACTTTTATACCTATACAAATAAAACTGCAATGCCTTACTCCTAATTCATGCTTATCTTGTATCCTTTTCTTTTATTCTAACATCCATCTCTTGTTTGACACTTGCTTCACCATACCATCAACACTTGTCCTCCTCTTTATTAAAAAAATTGCTTTTGGTTTCACACCATGACACCATTCTCTATTTCTCAGCTAACTCATCATCTTTTTTCATTCCAAATTGATTTGCATTTGTCTCTTTTCTTCAATTTGACTTTTCTTTTGGTTTCACACCATGACACCATTCTCTCTTTCTTAGCTAACTCACCATATTTTCTCATTCCAAATTGATTTGCTTTTGTCTCTTTTCTTCAATTTGACTTTTCTTTGATTTGTTTTTCTCAAAATATCTTGGTCACCATCTTTTTTATTTGTTTTAAGAATTGACACATGTAACTCACTTTCCATGCTACCAATTTGTCTTTTTAAAAGTAATTTTTCTATGCTTTTGCTTTTATCTATTTTCTTTCTAGCCAACAAACTATTTTGTCCTTTTCCACTTTCATTTTTTTCCCTCATTTCTTGTATGCTAACTTGATTTCATTTTACCCCCCAACTTTTTCTACGATCTTTTTCCTTTTACACTTCACTTTCTTGATTTCTTTTAAAAATATTCACTAAGAGCATATTTATCCATATACCCTTTTATTTTTAAAATTTGGGCTGGACTAAATTAGTAGCAATTAACTAAGTTTCGATAAATCTTCTAGGTCCATTAAGATTCAAATCTTACAACTTTAATCCATTTAACGTAAAAGTTAACGATCAACCATAATAGAATTAATAAAAAGACTATTCTACCCTTGATTTTTTGAAAATTGATTGAAATTATTATTTCGTTCAATTTATTGACATATATTTACAAATTGACCATAAAGAGAAAGGCTAATATGCACTTATAGATAATAATTTAATAGTACAAAATAATTCCTATAAACTTTTTTAATAGTATGTATCTCCTTTTTTAATAGTCTACTAACTCACTTTCCATGCTACCAATTTGTCTTTTTAAAAGTAACTTTTCTATACTTTTGCTTTTATCTATTTTCTTTTCAGCCAACAAACTATTTTTTCCTTTTCCACTTTCATTTCCCCCCCACACCCCCCTCATTTCTTGCATAATAACTTGATTTCATTTTACCCCCCAACTTTTTCCTTTCACACTCAACTTTCTTGATTTTTTTTTTTAAAATATCCATTAATAGTATATTTATCCATATACCCTTTTATTTTTAAAATTTGGGCCAGACTAAATTTGTAGCAATAAACTAAGTTTCAATAAATCTTCTAGGTCCATTATGATTCGAATCTTACAACTTTAATCCATTTAACGTAAAAGTTAATGATCAACCATAATAGAATTAATAAAAAGACTATTCTACCCTTGATTTTTTGAAAATTGATTGAAATTATTATTTCGTTCAATTTATTGGCATATATTTACAAATTGACCATAAAGAGAAAGGCTAATATGCACTTATAGATAATAATTTAATAGTATAAAATAATTCCTATAAAATTTTAATTTATAAAAAGACTATTTGCATGATAGCCCCAGAGGTAAGGTATTAAACACAGAGACGAAATTTGGTTTTGTAACAAGATGCCCCCACTTTCACGGTCAAAGGGTGTTAAAACTAACTAGTGACTCTATTTTCTAGTCCAAAGATAAAAATGCCCTTAGCTATTAAAAATTAATGAAAAATTAGAAAAAATCTCAATTATCTATCACATGATGAACAATGGAGATTAATTTAAAAATAAAATATAATATTTTAGATTTCTTTAAAAAAGTAATTTTAAAAACTTTTAAAAAAATAAAAATGGATGGATCTCCATTATCCATGTTTAAGATAGATGGATAGTGGAGATAAAAAAAATTAAAAGATCAAAACAATTAAAAAAAAAGAAGAAAAAAGTGGAGATCCAACCTGGGCGAGATATTTAACCAACTCTTCTTCAACATCTTCTCCATTCTCTCAAATTAGTCAGTTCATCTTCCCTCATCAAAATACCATCTTCAAATCAATCTTTCCAATTCATCTCCCACCAAAACCGCTCAAATCACTCTTCCACAAATCAACCTCTTCAACTGCAAATCAAAACCCTAAGTCTCTAGTAGCAGCATAACTATCGCCACCGTCCTCTCCATCCCTATCTCTCCATCTCGACTCAATCTCCATCGCCTACTCAATCTTGTCGGTGATGGAGACCTCCATTATCAAAGTTGATGAAGGAAACAAGGAGACCAAATTATTAGTGGAGACCAGAACTAGTCTCTATCACATGGAGACCACTTTTACTGTTAGGTCTCCTTTGTTGGAGACACTAGGTCTTTGGCAAAGGAGACCAATGGTTTTCCTATTTTATCATTTTTTTTTAATTTTTTCCGAATTGTTGATGATTTTGTGGTGTTTGTTTGTTTGTTATTGTTGATTTTGTGGTGTTTATTGGTGAAGAATGAAGAAGAAGACCATTATTGTTGATGATTGTTACTGATTTAATAGTGTTTTTTGGTGAAGAATGAAGAGGAAGACCCTTATTATTGATGATTTTGTCATCGGCGACCACCCCTATTCTTTAATGTTCTCCAAAGATTTGGTTCAAATTGACTAATATGTATGCATTGTGTAAAAAGGAGACATCTTGCAAAAAGTTAGGAACCAAAGTGTATGTAAAACCAAAACTTTTGGAATGGTGATTTTCAGATGAATAGTATTATGAATGAATAGAATTTTCGTGTGAATAGTATTTTCGAGTAAATAGTGATTTCTGAAAAACCGAAATTTTCTTAAGTTTCGTGAGATAAAATTTTTTTCAGTGAATAGTATTTCTGGATGAAAAGTATCTATATGAATAGTAATTTTCGGAAAACGATTCTCATAAATTAAAAGTTTTGAAATTTATATTAGAATTAATAAAAACTGAAGCGAAGCGAAGATAAGGCTATTCAAAGATATTTTAAGTGATTTAAAGTATATGATGCGAAAGAACTCTATTCGATTAGTGTCTCGTAGATAGTATTTAGGGAGAAATGAAATAATTTTTAGTCCTGGATGGATAAATTGAATTTTAGTAGAATTTCTGGATAAAATCGGAAGTGATTCTATTTACAAAGTAATGAAATGATTTTTAAAGTGACCGTAGTTGTAAATCAAATTTTAATAGATTCTGATGGTATTAATTTAACTTTTGTTTAATTTCCAGATAGATTGGAAATGGTTTCGAGTATGAAAACGTAAAAACATGAAATGAATGCATTGAATGATGAGATAAAGAGGACATTTGGCATTCAAGTAGAGGAAGAATGAATGGATGGTGGACAAGTGTCATGGATCTTATGGTTGATATAATAAGTTGAATTATAAAAAAACAAATAAATAAAATTGTATAGATAACCAAGAGATAGTTCTCAGTCAACAAGAAGAAAACAAAAACAAAAACAAAAAAAAATTGATCATAAAAAGGGATATGGGACACGTCAAACAAGCAAATAGATAAAGTTGAATTAAAAAAAAAAATAAAATGAAAGTGATAAACAAAACAAGAAGCAATCTTATTCAGTCAAAAGGGTTGTGTGAACCGAGAGGAATCATGAGAGTGTGTGGGCTGTTATGTTTTGCCGAGAGGGAAGCTTCATGTATAGCTACTATTTTTGATGTTTTGAGAGCTATTTGAGAGAGTGAGTGCACAGTCAAACAAGAGGAAAATCACCTATTCCGTTAAGGGGTGTATTTTGTGACCGAGAGAAAGATAAAGAGAGGGTGAGAGCTGTGTGGTTTCTACTGAGGAAGAAGTAAGCGTGCAACAGCTGTCTTGAGTACTTGGAGCACATGTTTAAGAGATTTTCAAGTCCATCAAGCTTGTAGGAAAGTCTTGCAGCAAAATCGATTCATTTGAAGTTGATTTGAGAAGGTAATAAACTAGTTTTCATGGTTTAAATTGTGTAATGGATGGATTGTGTGAATTTATGTTTGGGTTTTAGGATTTGAGACCTCATTAGTGTGGAGGTTGAGGTATATGTGAATTTGTGAGATAATTGATGAAGATTTGGGTGTTATATGCTTGAATTAGTTTGGCCAAAGTGAGATGTTTGTGGGTGAAATATTGTTTGCTGATTTTACCATGATATATGATGAGTTAGGATGGATTTTAATGGTTTAAATTGGCAAAAATTAGTGTTAGGGGTGGGTTTGTATTTGGCCAAATCAAGGGTTTTGTAGTGATTTTGAGTTTGATTTGTTTGAATGATTTCTATGCACTTGAATATGTTGAGATATCAAGTTTTTGTGATTTAAATGAAAAGCAAAGGTTGGTATATAAATATGCTATGTTTCGGCCAAGAGATGAGATTGTGTTAGAGAAATTGTTTTGGGTTGGTTTGTATAATTTTATGAAGTATTTAAATGTTAGAATTGTTGTGGGAATTGATCAGAAACTTAGTAATTATTAAAAAGTTATCTCACGGAAAAACGTTTTGAAATTTCGAAAGTGTATTGTTTTATGAAGTTCATTAGAAATTTCACAATTTGAGTATGTTCAATGTAAATTGATAAGAAAATTGAATAGGATGGATGGTATAAAAATTTGGTTTAGATTTAGTCAAGTGACTAGAATGATTTCAAATATTCGTTTGATGCGTTAGCATGAAATTTAGGCATAAATCAAGGTGATTTTCATTACATGATTGTTAAGAAATTCATGTGGATATTGTGTGTGAATTATTAAAGTTAGTACGGATTGAAAATAGATATTCGGTATCCTTGTGTAACTAAAATTTATTTGTTAATGCGTACGTAAGTTTTAAATGAAAATTCGCTCATATTAAAATGTAGGTGAAATGGTGAGCGGAAGGAAGGCGTGAAAGAGTGGTTTTATAATTGGGAAGCAAGTAGTGAGTGTGGTTTATTTTCAAGTTTTCACGAATTTATAAGTTGATTGACGATATTTGTAAACGTACATTTTCATATTCGAGTTACTTTAATGCAATGTTTATTTTTATTATTTCAAGTTATTGAGTTTAATTAAATTTTTAGCATATCATTATATTTTATTATGCATGTTTAATTCTTAAGGTTATGTTGAAAGTGTATTTATTCAAAGTATTGTAATTTAGCAAGTTTACGGTATATATATATATATATATATATATGCATATAAATGATTGATAAGGTTATTTCGAAAGTATTTTCAATTATAAAGCTTATTAGAAAAAAAAAATATTTATTAGTGAAAATGTATTGTTTTCAAGCAAATGAAAAGAAAGTTATATATATATTGAAAGAATTTACAATGCAAGGTTTACCTTAATCCCTAGTATACCTGGTCGAAATACCTCAGCGTGTACGGTAAGATGGTTGGGAAAGTCATTAATTGGGGGGTTGAGTCAATGAGTCGCCTTCTGCACGTGTGGGGTAGTGTAGATCTGCCTGATGTTGGGAGGGGATCATGACCCCAAGATTTCCCACATCTGCGATTACATATAATAGCATTCTTGAGCTCTAGTGGAGATGAGAATTCTGTCATGATAGAGCTAAGCTTCCCTGGATTGCCTTAGCGAGTTTTTGAAAGAAAAACACGTCCATAGATGTGAAGTTTAGAAATAAAAGAAGTTTATAAAGTAAAGTATTTTATACTTTATTAAGGTTATTAGTATATATTCAAAGTAAAGCTATAAATAGTTATCTATATTAGTTTTCAGATTTATAAAGTTTAATGGAAAATTATAAATTTTCTAAAATTATTTTGGAAGGATATTAGTATATCTAGAAAGTAAATTATTGTTTGAAAAGTTTACCTACTCATTGAGTTATATACTCACCACTCTAGTTTTATGTTTTTTGAAAAATCTTCCCCAGGTACAGGAACAAGCCAGCAATCAGACGCCGCTCCATCAGACGTGTAGGTGGACCGTGAACAAGATACTACTGCACTTGTGTAATTAGTTTTAAAATCTTGTGCATGCATCATATTCCACGCTTCGATGTATTTATTTTGAAACTACTTCTTTTGAATGTTTATAAACCCTTTTGAGAATTATGTTTTGTAAATAAAATTTTGGTGGAGATTATGAGTTACGTAAATGATTTTATTTTCAAATTTATATTAAACTGAAAGCATGTTTGAGTTTGATTGTGAGAATGAGGGCTTGAGGCTCGGTAGTTGAGGAAGATGCATGTCATAGAAATGTTTTTCTTAAAATTTGTAGAGTGGTATTTTCAAAAAGCAACTGTTATGGTGTTGAAATTTTTATAATCTTGTTTTGCAATTTACCCAAAAAAAAAAAGTTTTCATTTCCACGAGAAAAAAAAAAAAAACTTTTAAATTGAGATGGGTACCTCCACGGGACCCTTTCGAGCCAAAGTGAGGGTTCGATAGAGTTCCGTCGAGGTGCTCCATAGGGACTTCTGTTGGATTCAATAGAGGGATCCGGGGCGGGTGCTTACAGTGTATTCCTCCCCAAATGTAATTTTGAACTCGACATTTTACAATGCATATCTCCCATGTGAGGATATTACTTATTAGTAACCAAAGGTGTAAAAGTAACCCATTAATAACCTAAGTTTGACAATTAATTATGCCTTGAAGCATAAACGACCTTCATGTGTCATTTTCTTATTAGTACGTAATTGACATTGTAATTTATTAGTAGGAATTTTTTCATTAATCTGCACAAATACATCATTATAATTAGAGTCTAAATGTAGAATTATTAATAAAATTGATATATATATATATATATATATTCTATTGAAAACTCATAATAAAGGCACAAAATAACTAAAATAATTCTCACATAATCATGATTCATAATAAACCAGCTCAAGTTCTGAAAGGTGAGAGGCACATTGAAGTGCAACAAGCCTTGGAGCTTGAGAGGCGAGGTGTGCACCTTTTTTTTTTTTTTTTTTTTAAAAAAAACTCAAAATATTATAAGATCATAAATAACTAACAATAATAAAATATAATTCATAAAATAAACATCTAATCATCATTCATCATTTTCAAATTCTAAACTAGTGACATGCAAACAACAAAAATTTATGCTAACTACTAATAGCAATTATTAGCTACGCGCCTAGGCATTTGCCAACAACTAATATATATATATATATATATATATATTCAAAGTTCAAATGCTAAACTAATAACATGCTAAGTTGCAAACAAACATTACAATAAAGAAGCTGATTCATTCATCATCAAAATCAACATCAAAGTCAACATCTTCATCCCCTTCAATCTCCCCTTCATCTTCTTCTTCCTCTCAAAATCCTTTTCCCTCTTCTTCTTCAATGTCACATTCCTCCTCCTCATCAATCTCTCAACTTAATGGTCGCCTTTATAAAGAAGCTAATTTGATCTAAATTGACAGTTAAGCTCTCTAACTCCTACAATCATAACAACATTATATAAATGCATCTTCATCTGAAAAACAATCTTCCCCATGTAGCCCACTATTGAGTTGTCCATTAAAATTCATGGAATAATTACTAATATGACAAATGATGATATTTCATTTAATTTAATATTTATAGACAAAACATAATACATATTCCTAGTGCATTGTCAACTCTCTTTCTGATAGCCATGTTACTTCCAAATAACCTTTGCGTCTCGGCATACATCAGAAGCTCTCTTCATTAACCTTGAATCTCAGGATTTGTAACCAACCTTATCATGCATTCATACAAGCCCTTCTTCACCTTTGCATGTACTTGTGTCTTGTAGAAGAATTCTAAGTTCAAGTACCATCTAGTAGCATGTAAGGAGCGACGAATCTGAATATCACATCTAGCATCAGTGATCCAGAAAATGGCCTCATACTTCTTTTCAATCCGCTAAAAAGAGTTGGCAATGGCTTCTTTAGTCCTATCTGTGGACTCATATACACACATATACCATAGCAGACTATCTCTCACTATCTACTAAACGAAGTACATGCATCAGTAGATTGGATACCTTTAGAGCATACATCACATTATTCTAAAATGAAGGCATCAATATAACTTCTGCAACCTTTTTACCCCCTACTTCGTTTGCCCACTTGCTAGTCATCCACCTAAGGAGGTAGACATCTTTTTAAGGCTACTTTGGGATTGTACACCCTACTAAAGTGATAAAGGCAGTTGCAAACCTTTTGTTTGTAGGCCGAAGCAACTATTTCTTGTTGGTAAACCTTTTTTGCATGTTTACCAAATTAGAATGATTGTACATATAGCTATTAACCATAATAGCTCTCTCAAATGTTTAATTCATGTTAGGTAGGTTAAAAATATCTTCCAAAATCAAATCCAAGCAATGAGCTGCACATGGTGTCCAAAATAGTGTGAGATATTTTACTCAAAATATTTCCCTATTATAATATAGAGGGAACAACAAAGACATTGAAAATATCTATTCTAAAACTTCAAATTGTTTAATTCATAATTCATAAACATAATACATATAGCTCAAGGATTTTACATCTTCACCACTCGTGTTCACATCATATTTAATACATCTACATAAAAAACAAAGGATCGAAATGTTTCTGATGATGAGCTTTCAAGCTAGTTTGCCACAATAACTGATAATAAAAGTGTTTTCGTTGAAGTTGTTGATGATATTTGTGTTTCTAGTCTCTCTTTCAAGCTCTTTGTCCACTTTCACTCACGCAGTTGAACCAACATACCTTTATCAAATCTGTAATGAAAAATACTTCACCAGAAACAGCAGTTACCAGTCCAACCTCAATCGTCTCCTCACTTCTCTTCTGCCCTACAGCAAGAGTGGCTATAAAATCAAGGAAATACATATATAATAATGGGAACATAGTAAGTTTTGATCTCTATTATTCATTTTGAATAGTATGGACTTGTTAAAATTATTTTTATATCATTGCTATTGAATCATTGGTAGTAGAAGAAAAGAAATAAATATCATTATCATGATTTTCAAATTTTGCTTATTATTGAATAACACAAAATTGCATCGTGTCTCGAAGCTTTTTTTCACCAATGCATGCATCAACTTTTGTAATAGTGAACACCGTCTATGCTTCCATCATGTGAACTAGTTAGTGTGGCATACAATTAATCATGAAAATTATTCATATATTAGATGAATTTTAAAATTTTCTTGTATTTCATTAGTGGATGCATGACTCCGGAATATGCTATGTATGGACAATTTTCTATGAAATCCGATATATTCAGCTTTCGTGTCCTTGTTCTTGAGATTATGACTGGCAAGAAAAATATCATTTTCTTTCAAACAGCAGGTGTTGGGAGCCTTTTGAGCTTTGTAAGTTAGAATAACATATTAGGCTTTTCCTACTTTGTCAGAGATAGTATCATCTCATGCAAATAAACTATGAAATGGTTTTGAATCGAAACTTTCTAATAAGAACTATATGAATTATTGCAGGCTTGGAAACATTGGAGAGATGAAACACCTTTGCGTTGTTGGATACAACTTTGAGAGATTCTTACTCAAGAAATGAAGTCATTAGATGCATCCTCTTGGGTTTCGAGGAAGATCCATCTAGTAGACCCACAATGGCAATTGTGGATCTCATACTAAATAGTTACTCTGTTCCTCTTCCATTACCTAAACAACTTGCATTTTTCTTTGGTAGTAATACAGGGCTGAACATGCAAAGTACAAGCAGGAACGTAACCAAGAATCTATGTCATGGTGGGCTAGAATAAAATTTTTAAATGAATTTCGACCGTATGAAAATATTTTATAAATTAAAAAAAAAACATAAATATACCTAGTTGAATGAGATATAACAAGTCTTATTTAATGCAAGTAAAATCACATTAATCAAGTTGTAACTAAAGATATTTAAATAAACAAATTTATCAAATATGAATTATAACATGATAATGCTATAACATCAAAATCTTTCTTTGAACATACACAATTTATATTTTGATAATCATAATTCTGTTGAGGACCTAATTTTAGATCAAACAACAATCCTAAATCACCCCAAAATCATGCCACAGTCAAGATAGATTTCGAATTAATCAACCCACCGAATTGAGTAAATTGAACTTTTAGAATTAGATCGCAAGATTGACCTGATCTTAGCCCAAAAAATTCCAAGCAAGAATAATCACTAGCTCAAGCAATTCCATGCAATAATACTCAGAAAAGCCAAAAATAAATCTAGAATCAAATCACCGAATTGACTTGACTTGAATTCTAACCCAAAGGATCCCAAGTATTGCTATCCACAAAATCCAAAAAATGAAAATAATTATCTCACCAAAAATCAAGTTTTTATCAATTACTTCAAAGCAGAAACATACATAACATAATGAACCCTAAAATCTCATGGTTATTTATGGCCTTACAACTCATAATCTATTTAAGAAAAATTAATTGATTATACTAATTCTAATTATCTAAATATTAGTTAGAGATAATCCTAATTATAAATTATCACAAGACTTAATAAAAGGATAACTTTAACATAAGATCATTCTAAATATGATAAACCTAAACTAATAAAAAAATCGAAATTAAATAAAAGAACTAATTCCGAGCCTTTCATCAAATTTTTATATCACATTTAAATTAAAGAGTATTGCATTAGGAAAAACATCAAAGATATTAAATTTAAATATATGTTATGCAACTAATATCATGATAAAAAGAAGAAGTAAAATGTGAAAAATTTAAGTAAAATTTCATATTTAATATATAAAATGAAATTATTACATACACAATATTTGAATAGAAATATAAATATAAACAAGAAATTATATATAATAGGTTTGGAATAAATATATATTTACTTTAATATAAAATGAATTAATGTGTGTGTATATATATATATATATATAAAAAGAAAACAAAACATGAAAAAGTAAAAGTAAGCTTGACAAAAAGGTAAAAGCAATAGAGCAGCTATGTCCAAAAAAAAAAAAAAAAAAAAAAAACAAAGAACCAGTACGAGAAGCTTGGACCAAGAGTTCATTACCATAATTTTTTTTTTCTTTAATGTGGGCTAGGGTTGAGCCAACCTAGCCCACACATTGTTCCATCCCTGAGTACATGTAATTCCATGCCATCGTTTGTTGACGATGCTTCAGTCATGGAAGTGTACCCTCGTTAGAATGTATCCAACGTTAGTCAAATATCTGTTAGTAAATAATCGAATGTGAGTACTGGGTTGTCCAGATTGTAATGTAGAACTTTTGATTGAGTATAACTTTGGGTTCTGTACCACCTAGAATCTTCAATCTTAGATTTCTTGATATCAATAAGATCACACTATTGTTCACTAGTTTAATCAATGAGGCTTGATAATATAATTAGTATTATTATTTTTTTTTTTGGGTACACATAGGGAGAGGGGGAGTCAAACTTACTGTTATGCCTATTTTTTGGGACTGCAAGAATGGGCTGATAAAAGCCTATAAAACCAATCCAATAAACTGATCCAGCTCTCAGCTTGCAGGTCACAGGTACCAGCTCGTAGCTCGCAGGTCCCAGCTCGCAGTTCTCAGCTAGCTCAGCATTCAACTCTCAGCTAGCTCAGCTACCAGCTCGTAGCTTGCTAGAGACAGCTCGCAGCTCTTAGCTAGCTTAGCATTCAGCTCTCAGCTAGCTAGTAAGCATTACTCAGCTCACTTTATGCGCAGCTTGTTACTCAGAGCGGATAATTAATGTCAAATCTTCCAGAACAGGCAGTTACTTGATTTGGTCGTGATTCTCTCATCAGATATGGAAGTTGATTCAAATTCAAATTCAGTCAACCTTATCTCAGAATTTAAGGAGCACTTTCCTGATTCTATTTAAACAAATTAAGAAGTGTAATTAATTCATGATTCTCTTCTTTATTTTTCCTGATTATTTGGGAAATATAATTAATTCGGGATTCTTTTCCTATTTTACTGCAACCAGAATTGTAACGTCTATTCCCCTATAAATAGGGGTTAAAATCATTGTAATCGAGGGAGAATAATCAATAATATACTGTCACTCTACAAAATTTAAGAGATAGACAGTCGTGGATGTAGGCCTATTATTGCTGAACCATGTAAAAGCTTTGTGTTCCTCATTTGATTCTCGGTTTTTGTTTGTGATCTTTTTTGGTATTTGTGTTTTCTCACATTGATTGCAGGTATTGGGCATTGATTACTCGTCGACTGAAATCCAACATCGACATTTTGGAGCTAGAAGGAGGGTCCAGACTGCAATCTGTCCAGTTTTGATTTCTCAGTTTTCAGCAATGGTAAGAACTAAACAGACCAAGTTCGTGGGCTCACAGTCTGATCAAGCAGAGAGCCAGACCAGTCAGCATCAGCGCAATGTGCAGCAGATGGATGATGCACCCATGCATGCAGCAGACCCGTCGTATGGTCAGGCAATAGGTACTGTAGCAGACATGCCACCTTTACTCTCACGCCAATCTGTTCCAGGCACGCCAGTTGAGGGGTTGCAAGCATTAAAGGCTACTGTCAGACAACTCGCTGATACTGTGAATTTATTGGTGCAAGCCCAGGCGCAGAATGCACCCAGGATCAGAGCTGCTGCCCTGATGTAGGCGTATCAGCAACATGAAGCAATGCAGATGCCCGAAAGGCCAGCGAGGGATGTGTCACAACCTGCTGGCTCAGCTCGCTCCTCTAATGCACGCCCTAGAGATGAAGGTCGCCCTATTCAGGAAGAAATAGAAGTCGCACACCCTGCAAACCTGGTGATAAGGGTAAGCCAGGATGGAAACAGACGGGTAGAAGCTGGTCATGATAGAGCCCGAGCTGCATCTCGGCATATGGACGAGGTGGATGAGCGACATGCAAGGTCACATCGGGTTGGTGGCTCGTTCGGAGGAAACGAGAGGTATGAACCAGAACCCCACTCTCCAGGTCGCGACCGCATAAGGCGATATGAGCCTAGAGATCCACAGGTGGAAGAACTTCTTCAGAGGGTCCAACAGCTTAAAGCGTGACCTGGCGCTCCAGACCAGTGTGAGCACTACGGGGAAAGGACTCCATTCACCAGAGAGATTGAGACGCAGCCTCTCCCTCCAAGGTTTAAGATGCCAAATATTCAGCAGTACAATAGGGACAGTGACCCCTATGACCATCTTGATGCCTTTAATGTTCAGATGGACCTACAGACAGATAACTCGATGGTAAAGTGTCGCGTATTCCCAGCTACTTTAGGGGATATTCCGCGGGCTTGGTTCATAAATCTCCTAGCTCGTAGTGTAGGGAGTTGGGAAGAGTGTCAGCAGAAGTTCGTTGGCCAATACAGGGCTTTGAAGAGGCAGCTTGCACCACCCTGCCACCTCGCTACAATCTTTCAACAACAGAATGAGTCCTTGAAGGATTATATTACCAAGTTCAGACGTGAGGTCACTAATGTGGAGAATCCCTCAGATGAATGCATCTTAACTGCGATCTCAGCCGGACTTCGTAAGGATGGGAAGCTCTATGAGAACATTTACAAGTCTCCAGTGAAAGACTTGGGCGAGTTCTATGAGCGAGCTGCCAAGGAGATTAGATGGAAGGAAACCTTCGGCTTCAAAAAGTCTAACCAAACAGATGAACTGGGTAATCTCAACCAGTTGAGGAAAAGAAGCAATTGTGGAAATGAAGGTGAAGGTTAAAGTAACAGTGCAAATAGTCAGGTCGCTAAGAAGGTTAAGAATGAACCCAAAAGCGAGCGACCTCAGTATCAAGGTCGTCATGATAGCTACAACACCCTATCAGATACACAGGACAAGATCTTTGCAATGGAAAGAGAGAGGGAGGACTTCGGAAAACCCACTCCTATGAGGACCCCCGCCAAGTTCAGAAACAAAAACAAGTTTTGTGACTATCATGATGAAGTCGGACATAATACTTCACAATGCCGGGATTTAAAAGATGTCATTGAGGATCTA
The DNA here is from genome assembly GCA_019925255.1 of Litchi chinensis. NCBI lineage: Eukaryota > Viridiplantae > Streptophyta > Magnoliopsida > Sapindales > Sapindaceae > Litchi > Litchi chinensis. The sequence continues at coordinate 11,175,823 of CM034469.1, read as the reverse complement.
GTCAAGAAAGGTCGCTTGGAAAATTATGTAGTGTGCCAGCGAACTTGTGACCTTGACAGCCCCTAAAGCAAATATGATAGCAGCCCTAGCGGGCTCCCAAGTAAGACATGAATCTGCAGTGTATTCGCATCCAACAGGTCATGTCTGTAACTTGTAACTTGTTTTTTGTTGAAAACAATAAAAGCTTTGAACCTCTTTATTGTTTTATGATTACTTTATGGTGCTATATTAGCTGAGATTACAACCTACTGGATATAGCCCAGCCCATTAAATATGTTGTTAGCTGAGGTCTTAACTCTTTGGATAGCCCCATAAATTTAGCTGTTAGCTGAGGTCTCAACCCTCTGGACAGCTCCATTATTTTAGCTGTTAGTTGAGGTCTCAACCCTCTGGACAGCTCCATTAAATATGCTGTTAGTTGAGGTCTTAACCCTCTGGACAGCTCCATAAATTTAGTTGTTAGCTGAGGTCTCAACCCTCTGGACAGCTCCATTAAATATGCTGTTAGCTGAGGTCTTAACCCTCTGGACAACTCCATCATTTTAGCTGTTAGCTGAGGTCTCAACTCTCTGGACAGCTCCATCAATTTAGTTGTTAGCTGATGTCTCAACCCTCTGGACAACTCCATCAATTTAGTTGTTAGCTGAGGTCTCAACCCTCTGGACAGCTCCATTAAATATGCTGTTAGCTGAGGTCTTAACCCTTTAGACAACTCCATAAATTTAGCTGTTAGCTGAGGTCTCAGCTCCCTTTGGACAGCTCCATCAATTGTGCTGTTAGCTGAGGTCTCAACCCTCTGAACAACTCTACTAAACAATTTCAGTTAGCTACTCAGCAGCTTCAGCTCGCTACTCAATAGCTCCAACTAGCTATTCAGCAACTTCAACTCACTGCTCAACAGCTTCAGCTAGCTACTCAGCAATTTCAGCTAACTACTCAGCAATTTCAGCTTGCTACTCAACAGCTCCAACTAGCTATTCAGCAGCTTCAGCTCGCTACTCAATAGCTTTAGCTAGCTACTAGGGGTGGGCGTTTTTGGGTTCGGGTTGGGTTAGGTTGAAAATCCCTCAACCCAACATGGGTTAGGTTGAAAATTTTTCAACCCAACCCAATCCAATCAATTCTTCAACCCAACCCAACCCAACCCAACCCAACCCAATAATTATCGAGTTGGGTTGGGTTAAGTCGATCGGGTTAGCACCTCGCTCAAATACAAAACATTCCTATCAATCAACTTGTTTAAATGCAAAGCATTCCCATTGATTGCATAATAGATTTAATACAAATAAAGTTTAGGCCACTACATAATTTAAAAAAAAAAAAAGGTTCAATTCACCACAAAAAGGCAAAAATAAATAAATAAAAAATATGTAGGACAATAATCCTAATAAAATTCGTCAATGCAACTTATTTGCTATCATTAAAGTCTTCAAAAGTAGGGCTGGATGTTTTCGAGTTCGAGTTGGGTTGGATTGAAAAATTTTCAACCCAACCTAACCCAATAAATTCTTTAATCCAACCCAATAATAGTCGAGTTTGGTTGATTGAGTTAGATTTAATTTATCATAAAGGTACAAATGATTTAGTTAATAACATTTTTAGTCTTGGTAATTTGATTACAGATAAAATAAATACAAATAAATATCCAATTACTGTAAATAAAATAGTAAATTCGACATAAAAGTTGTCATTAATTTTTATCCTGAATAAATGTTCTTCTAAAGAGGGGAGAAAATCTTGGATTTACAATTAGGGATAGACATTTGTCGGGTTCGGGTTGGGTTGGGTTGAAAATTTTTTAACCTAACCCAACCCAATTTAATTTTCAACCCAACCCAACCCAACCCATCTAATTTTTTTTTTTAAGATGTAACCCTACCCAACCCAATAAAAAATGATCGGGTTGGGTTGGAGATGCCCACCCCTACTAACTACTTAGTAATTTCAGCTAGCTACTCAGCAATTTTAGCTAGCTATTCAGCAGCTTCAACTCGTTACTCAACATTTATCAACTTGACTCGAAGGGCTTGCTCTATTCTTTATGATCTCTCAAACTCCACTATTGTGAACGAGAGCTTGTCAGACAACTTGTTAAGCTCTTTCTTCTCCTCGAAGACTTGAACCCCCAATCGCTTCATCGCTCTTATAGTGATATGAAATGCAACAAATAAACACTTGACCAAGAATAGTCGTCATGAGTCAAGTAATGGGAAAGAACCTGAAAAGGCAGCATAGTAGATAGTAACACATTGGCTTTTACCAGCGGACTTTAGCTCTCAGTTCGAAGATCACACTAAGAGCTGGGGGGCTTATGTTATGCCTATTTTTTGGGACTACAAAAATGGGCTGGTAAAAGCCCATAGAACCAATCCAATAAATTGACCCAGCTCTCAGCTCGTAGGTTGCAGGTCCAGCTCGTAGCTCGCAGCTCTCAGCTAGCTCAACATTCAGCTCTCAGCTAGCTCAGCTACCAGCTCGCAGCTCGCTAGAGACAACTCGCAGCTCTCAGCTAGCTCATCATTAAGCTCTCAGCTAGCTAGTAAGCATTACTCAGCTCACTTTATGCGTAGCTTGTTACTCAGAGCGGATAGTTAATGTCAAATCTTCCAGAACAGGCAGTTACCTGATTTGGTCGTGATTCTCTCATCAGATATGGAAGTTGATTCAAATTCAAATTCATTCAACCTTATCTCGAAATTTAAGGAGCAGTTTCCTGATTCTGTTCAAACAAATTAGGAAGTGTAATTAATTCATGATTCTCTTCCTTATTTTTCCTGATTATTTGGGAAATATAATTAATTCGGGATTCTTTTCCTATTTTACTGCAACCAGAATTGTAACGCCTCTTCCCCTATAAATAGGGGTTAAAATCATTGTAATCGAGGGAGAATAATTAATAATATACTGTCACTCTACAGAATTTAAGAGATAGACAATCGTGGACGTAGGCCTATTATTGCTGAACCACGTAAAAGCTTTGTGTTCCTCGTTTGATTCTCGGTTTTTGTTTGTGATCTTTCTTCGTATTTGTGCTTTCTCACATTGATTGCAGGTATTGGGCATTGATTACTCGTCAATTGAAATCCAACGTCGACACTTACCACCTCAGCTTAAAAAATGTGATTAACAATTAGATTATGGTTGTGACCACATATTTAATACGTTTAATAAATAACATTTTATAAATTAGATTAAGAAAGCTTGATCTAATTATGCATCTTTATGACCAAACTTATAAATTTGACCACTATGAAACTCATCTCTGTTGACCATCAATGATTAATTTTTAAGGGCAAAAACCAAAAACCCCTTGTAAGATGTTGAAGTAATTTGTGAAAGGTGAAGCTATCAAAGTAAAGCAGAGCTTGAAGCTCTGGTTTCAATGGAGTATTGATCAAGAAACTATTTGATCTTCATTGATTTAAACACAGATTTGATAATTTATATACAAAGACAAAACTTACTCTCAGCCCTTAATCTTTAAGTGAAAATGAACTCAAATAATCTCAAGCCTACACCTGTCCCCTAATGCTAACTAGCTACCAGATCAGCCTATTCCATTGGCTTCTTCAGCATTGCTTAAATGAGCAAGGTTGATCATCACTTCATTATGAGCATTGGGATGCTGTCTAGAATCTCCAAGTTGCTGCTGATCATGATGACTTGAGCTGGAAGTTATTGGCTCAAAGCTTGAGTGAGCAGCATAGTGAAGCTGCTGATTGCACCAGTTGCTTGAGCTTGAGCTGTAACTTGAGCTGGAAGTTATCTTTTCACCCCTAAGGTATAAATTAAAGTCAAATTAGTCAATCTTTTTAGAAATAACAAAAATCCCCTTCACATGTATATAATAGACAAACGAAACCCAGTAGTCAGTACTGTTAGTTGTTAATTAACAATGTTAATATATTTGTTGAGGCGATAAATCATAACTATTAGATATTTATTTTATCTTTGATTACCTCCTTTTCACAAATTGTTTTGGACAAATATTTCGTTAAAAGAAATTATTATGAAAAGAATTAATTGTAAAATATATATATTTTCAATGATTACATGATCTTCAAAGATTTTTTTATAATAAAATTGTTTTGATCATATCTATAATAATTTTTTTTATTATATTGGTTAAAATAATATATATTTTGGAATTGTTATTAGTCTTAATGGTAAAAAATTCTTTGTAAAGCAAAATTTTGTATGAAAATATAATCTTCAAAGAATTTTTTGTAGCAAATATGGCGTAAATTATATCTTAATAAAATTAACACTACAAGAAATCAGCAATACGGCAACATGCAGAATGTGTTGCTAAAACCTTTCGCAACGCACACCCTTATGTACCAAAAGACCATGTAGCCAAAAAGTGTACCCCTTTAGCAACGTTAATCTGATGTTGTTTTATACTATCAAAAACATCATGTTGTGCGTTGCCATAGAAGTTATAGCAACATGCATTGCATGTTGCAATATAAACTACGGCAACACACAATGGCTTGTAGTCGTATATCTGTAACAACTTTAAGTGTATGTTGTTGTAGAGGTATAACGCAATATACAAAATATGTTGCAGAATCCTTTTTATTTATTTTTTCTTGGATTGAAATTAAATGATTGAGCTACTGTATATATTTTTTTGCAATGACTTAATATGGTGCTGCATATATATATATATATATATAGATCATATTGATTACAACAATATTAATTTCAATTTGTAAAGAAATTAATGTATTCATTAATTTCATAATCTGTCATCAACAATACATATAATTCCATAAAATTAGTTACATAACAAAGACTACACAAAATCCCATCATAGTATATGATATACATACTTATATGCATATATTATAAGTACACATATATGTTCATATATCATATAATCACAAAAACATGTGGTTATGAACCAAAAATCCCAACAATTTCTACATCCACCTAGCTCCATAACTTTGCTAAGCCACCAAAAAAGTAAGTTTTTTCTTTTTTCCCTACAACCATATACATTGCTAGAAACCATATCACTATCTTGTAAACCCAAAAAACATCCAATGCAAAAATTTGATGTATCTTTCAAAATACTACCATTTACCTTTTAAAATACCCAAAAAAGACCCAAAAAGTATTTTTCAAAATACTACCATTTACCTTCTTTTACAACAACTTGATGTAATCCTTTAGCCATGCAACAGTTGTTCCCATAGCTTCATTGAAAGTTTCACACTCATCCGTCGGCGTACACACTTTTATATCTTCTTCTACAACATCAACCCAAACTTTCCAATAACTCCTTCCAAGCGGTATGTGGTGCACTAGGGCTTTAGGATCCGTTAATGAAATTCTTCCTTATGCAACAACTTGATCTTCTACATTATTTTCTAGATACCAATGTAGTAATTGACATCGTGCATTTTCAAGTTATGCATTTCCTTGTGTTAGATGAGCATTCGCATGTTGTGATTACCAGAAAAAAAAAAAGTCAATAGCATAAACACTATTTATTTAAAAAAAAAATGAAAAGTGATATTATCAAACAAATGTTAACTTGAGGAGTGTATGCATGAGATGGAGTACATGCATGAGAAGCTACTACATCTTCCACTCAGCATCTATTTAGTAACTTAAGAACAAAAACAATATTTTTAGTGAAAAAGATAACAATAAAAGTATACTATATAATGAAACGAAAAAAAAAAAAAAACTCATATTAACGAGTCATTTTGTTTCATTACCGAAACCACCAACTCTCGAAGCTTTACTAATTCATCATTTGTTTCTTTCAACTTTGCCTAAAGCATTTTCATTTTTCGTCCAGATTGAAATTAAGCATCTACTCGTGATGGTGTTGCTCCATACCCAAGGCCCCTCACTTGACCATGTTTGTCTCGTCCTAAAACCCTTGCAATGACATCTTCATGTATATTGTCATCATTTAGAGGATTTTGTGATGCACGCAACTCATCAATTTCTTTCTAAAAATCTGGGCGAAATAAGTTATTGAGTTTTAAAAGAAAACAGAAAAAATGCTAAATTGAATACAATCTATCCTTACAATGATATTTTCCACATCTTGACTCATAGGTAGGCCATTCTTTCTTGTATGTCCTTTAATCCATACATCAACCCTCGTAATGGATTTTGGATATTTTCCTTTAGCTTCGACTTTCTTTTTCTAATGGAAAAAATTATAATTATAATATCTTTTTTACAACGTAAACGTTGTAATACTTTAAAGAAGTAAAAATATTTTAGAATGCAAAGATCTAACCATGAGATGTTGTAAGCGGGCGAAGCCCCTTCGACCAGTTGTGTGGTGGATGTATTGACTATTTCTCATATCTTGAAACTTCTTGCTCCTTGCCTAAAACAAGCCAATATTATTATTTTGAAGACAAAGTAATACAATAATAATTGACTTATTATAATATAATCATGTATTACTAATAGTTGATAATGTTTCTCATTTCAAAAGTAGAAGATATTCGATGCTTAATTTTTAACTATCCATACCAGGCACCCATTGGCCCGATATGGATAGTTAAAAAATTATTTTATAAATAAAAAATATACAACTATCCATACCAAGCAAGACTAGCCCGATATGGATAAGTAGCTTGTTAATTTTTTAATAATAAAATTGGATTATCCATACCAGGCCTTAAAGGCCTGGTATGGATAATATGATATTGATAACCTGTTTTCTTGTAGTGGAAATGCACGCTTTCTTCCCTTTTTTCTGTTTGCTTCAATAAGCTTTTTTGTTATAGTCGATTTATATTGCCTCCAACAACTCCCTATCTTCTTAAAGATATACTCCTTACTAGAGTTTACTAATTTGAAATATTGCTACATTGCTTACAAAAGAATAAAAAAATATTTATTTGATAAGTATTGTTATCTAAGAAAATTTATAAAGAAAACAAGTAGAAATTAATATTTGTGTAGATTTAAGCACATACCAATTGACATGACCGCAACATATCTTTCTTGGAGTCCTCAAGTTGCTTCCAAAATTTAAGTGTTATCAATACATGTTCTCGTGCAATAGTACCAATACATGATGCAAGAGAAATTGGATTTCCATCAACTACTTGGCCAAGCATATTCACATCAACCTCAATTGGTTCTTTCCCTTTCAACAATGCCATTCGAGTGGGTCCACAAAGCTTTCTTTTCTTTGCATTACTAGTGACATTAGCATCTTGTGTATTTTGTTTACTTGGAGTATTTGTCTCACTTGGGACTTTGTTCCCTCACTTGGCTCTTCATAGATGATACTTATTCCATGGTTAATATTTTCAAGCATAGTGGCAAATATATCTTGGCGTTGCTTTTTTGCTCACTTATCAGTTGATTTAGAAGACTACAAAGAAAAACCAAAACAAGTATAAAAAAATAATTACATGTCAATGGTTAAAGTAAAAAGTAAGTAATTTCTTCATCTCATCCATTCTTGTCTTTCTTGTCTTATACCATCAAATATAACCAAAGTTATGTGGTGACTTATCTCTACCATTCTTCTCTTTTATTGTTAATTGACTTGGTTGAAGAAGTAATAAATTCCTTAAGAAAAGCTGCACCAAGAAGACCACCAATATATTATGACCAACTAATCTAATAAAAGTTTATATATAACAAAGTAAATTATAGAATTAAACAACATGTAACATCATAATTTATAACACCAAAACTATTGTTAATAATTAACCCTTGACAAAGAAAAATAACTTAATTTAATAAAAATAGAAATCAAACAATGTTGCATACATAATAAAACACATTATCCAAACAACTTGTCATCAAAGATCACAACAAAGTAAAAATAGTTGTGACACTAAACTATGTGTCACATAACATGGCTTCTACATCAACCCTTGTATAATTTTCATTCTCATCATTCCCATTGGTTTCAAGATCTTCTATAGGACTAGGCATGGATGACATGTTCAAACCCTCATCATTATTTTCCAACTCATGATAACCTCTTATTAGTGCTTTCCCCACAACATACCAACATAAAGTTTCAATCTCCCTACAATAAAAAACTTGCTTAGCTTGTGAAGTCAAAATGAATGGATCTTTTTCAAATTAGCTCTTTCCTTCAAAGAGGTTAACCAAAACAAAACTATCTTCAATCTTAACACCATTGACAACATTTGCCCAATCACATTTAAATATAGGCACTTGAAAGACATGATAATAAAGCACTATAATATCTTGAAGAACTCTATAACAGGCAACTTGTTCAACAATTTGTGTATGATCTCTTGCACTAGATCTACACATTATGGTTGCTTCAATTGAAACTCTACTATTTTGTCGACTCTTCTCTGCTACTTTGGTGTGAAATCGAATGTCATTTATAATATACCCACTATATGACGTGATAATATCCCTAGGACCATGCGTAAGCCATTTCAAAGTAGTAGATATGTATGCGTCATTGCAATTTATTTGAGCAGCGATTTGTCAAAGATAATATAATAACATCAAAAAATTTACTTGCAAAAAAAGTATACAAAAATTCTTCAATACCCTTAGGACCATGAGCAAACCATTTCAAAGTAGTAGTATAGCCTTCTCTTTTAACCATGCATTAAATGTGTCATTGTGTTATTTTTGTAATCGAGTATTATTCCTTGCAAATCTTCTATCCAAATTCTTCAATTCTTGTAGGTGCATTTTGATATTTTCATAAGACACGAGATTAATAAATGACAATGTTATATAAATTTAAATAAAAAAAATATACAATAATTAATTGTCTTACTCCACGTAAGGTTGACTTTTAAGCAATTAAATAAAATGTAGCGATGAGCAATTTGTAGCATATCAGATGTGAGAATTATTGGCTTTTCCACAGATATTGGATGTAGGACCCAGAATTTCATTTCCCCAAGAGAAATAATGTTTTTCGGATTAATAGTATTTTCAAATGAATAGTATTTTTGTGTGAATAGTATTTTGAAGTGAATAGTGATTTTTGAGAAACAGAAAATTTCCTTAAGTTTCATGAAATAAAATTTTTTCAATGAATAGTATCCATATGAATAGTGATTTTCCAAAAATGGACTCCGAGCATCAGAAGTCTCGAAATAGGAATTAGAGTTATTACAAACTGAAACGGATCAAAAATAAGTTCATTCGAATAAGTTTCAAACGGTTCTAGTGTAATTGATGAAAATGCCATTTTCGGAGAATAATAGGAATTTATGATTTTACGGTCATTAGAATTTTTTTTTAAAGCATGAGATTGAGAGTGAAGATACCTAATTAGAGTATTTCATGGTCAATTTGATGATAGGATAATCATAGAATATTTTTGGAATTTATTGGAGTGTGAATGAGAATTAATATTAAAGGGCAAAATTAGACATTTCATTTAAGTATACATGGATTTGGTGTGAGTGACCACATGCAATGAAGTTGAGTAAGAAACACAATCCATGTGAACTTAAATTAACCAATGGAAGAGTGGTGATGTAGTGGTTGATATATAAAGTTGAAAATAAATAAATAAATAAAATGAATGAAAAGAAAGTGATAAACAAGAATGGTGCTCGATTAAATAAGAAGAAAAAGTAACAAACAAACAAAAAGCAAGAAAGGAACAGAAGACTTGGTCAAACAAAGAAGAGAAAGTAACAAACAAACAAAAGGTAAGAAAGGGAGCAAAGAATTGGTCAAACAAGTAACAAAAAGGCAAACAATCAAGAAGCAAACTCAATCGGTCATAAAGGGGTGTTGAACTGAGAGAGCAAATGAGAGAGTATGAGTGACGGCAAGAAAGCAAAACCGAGAGGGAGAGAGTTGGTGTTCGGGCAGCAGTGTGAGAGGAAGATCAAGGTGGGTTTTGAATAATTTTTTCATGCCAAATTCAACAAATAAGGTGCTAGGCAAGGATTAGACAAAAAAGGTGGAGAAAATAGGTAATTTTTGTTAGTTTTTATGATTTTTTTTGTTGGATTTTCATGGGTTTTTATGATGACTTGATTAAGTGATGTATTTATGAAATTTTTGGTGTGATTAGAAGTTGATTTCCTTGTATTTGAGCTTGAAGTTGAAAGGAGTTACAAAGGAAGGAAGTTGACAAGAAATTAGTAACGTAAGGGTTAGGGTTTATGTGATGATTTTGATGAAATTAAATTGATTTTTAGTTTAAGACTTTAATTGATCCTTTGATGATTATTTGATGCTTTTGGGTGTGATTATTGAGCTTGAAATGAAGAGAATGGATTGAGTTTGTCATATATTAGTATGTGGCCAACTTGGAAAATTTTATGTGATTGAATGGATTTTAATATTTGGATGAATTTATATGAGATGTTGTATGAATCTAAGATGATGTTAGGAAAGAAAAGCAAAGGAATGAAATGATGAGTATTATGTTAGTGTATGAACCAATTATGTTAAGCATGTGTTTGTGTAGATTTTTAATGCTTGAATGATTGGTATGATGTTTTGGAATGAATTTGAGTTGGTTGGAATCCAAAGAATGAAAGAAAAAATTGAAATGGAAAGTTTGGGTGTTAATTTTGGTTAAGGTTAAGAATGGGTGTGAAGTTGTTAGTCAATCCTTTTAATGTGTTTTGATGATGTTTATGATGTGTTTGAGGGCCTTGGAGCAAAGGAAATTAAAAGAAATGGATGTGAGATTAGTGGTTGGAAATATGGTGAAGTTGTGAAATTATGGGATTATGTATTGAATTAGAATTTAAATGGTTAATTGGTGTTTTATATGTTGAAAATTAATTGAGTGAGATATTGGATTGTTGAATTGATTTTAAGTGAAAAGTGTTGATTGGAATGTTAGTTTGGAAGATTATGTCAAAAATTAGAATTATATTGTATATTATCCTTTAGGTTCAAATTTGAAGAATAAATGAGATTGACATTGAAATTAAATGAACAAGGTGATGAATTGATGGTGGAATGTGATTTTAGGTGAATTGGAAACAAAAAGGATTAAAGGGAGGTTTGGAAAGGAGTGGTGAATTACTCTTGGAAGTAAATTTGTGAGTGGTTTTATTTTGTAAAGTATTTATGAGTTATTACATGAGAATTGAGTTATTTAATTGTTGTTTAATAAAAGAATTTATTATGTGATTTTAAATTTACTTTAGCATGTTATATATTTTTATATGAATTGCATGAATATTTTTATTATATTGCAATTGTGATCATTTTAGTATTAAAGTAATTTAGTATAGTGAGTAATTATACTCAAGAATTAAATATGCTAAAGTTATTTACGGATAATAGGCTTCGGCCTTAGAAAAGTGAAGTTTTGTTTCAAGTAATTAGATAAAAGAAAAGCAAGACTTTTTATTATGAAAAAGATTTCAGAAAGCCTTTGGTTTACCTTAATCTCCAGTATACCCGACTGTAGTACCATTGCGTGTATGACAAGATGGTTGGAATAGTCATTAGCTTCGGGGGGTTGAGTCTGTGAGTCGCCCTCTGCATGTATATGGTAGTGTAGATCTACTTGATATTGGGAGGGGAATCGCGACCTCAAGAGTTTTTCACATCTGCGACTACACATGGTAGCATTCTCGAGCTCAGGTGGCGATAAGAAATTCCGTCACAATAGAGCTAAGATTTCTCTGGGTTGCCTTTGGCAAAATGAAAGAGAAAAACACATCAATAGACGTTAAGTTTATTAAATCAGAAATTTATTACCAATTTCGAGAAATAAAAAAAGAGTTTGTAAAATTTAATTAGAATTATAGTTTTAATAAAAGTTATAATAAATTATTAGTTTTACAAATTATTTTGGGAGGATATATATATATATTTTAGAAAATGATATTTTAGTTGAAAAAGCTATCCACTCACTGAGTTTTATACTTACCATTCTTTCTATGTGTTTTTGAAAAATCCACCCCAGGGGCAGGAATGAGCCATTAATCAGAAGAGGCTTCATCGGACGTGTAGGTGGCTTGACACAAAGATAATCATTGCATAAGTTTATATTCGAAAGTGTATGTCATGCATTTCATGCAACTTTTGGTGAATATATTGTAAATTATGTTTTGGGTTGTATATAGTGTTTTGTATTTATAAAATTAAGTTTTTGGCAAATTAAATTATATATTTATGTTAACTGAAAATGAATTATATTTATGGATTTCAAATTGAAAAATGTTTGTGGTTGGATTGTGGAAAATGATTTGAGGGCTTGAGGCCCAGTAGTGGAGAAATGTTTGTTATAGAAGTGTTAAATTTTGAAATTTGTAGGGTGGTATGTTCGGAAAACAGCCGTTATACTGCCAAATTTTTTATAAATTCATTTTATAAATTTTTGAAATAAAAAGAAAGGAAAAAGAAAAATCTCCCACGTTTTCCGCTCTAAACGAAAATTTAGAAAAGTTTTAAAAAGTAAACAGTGTAACTTCATGGAAACTTCCCAGTTGGATCAGATATCCGTTGGAGGGCTACCGTGAGGTAGCCGACAGACCTAGTAAGGAGAGGGGCCTGTCAATAGACGTCTTCCAAATAATGTGTCGTCCTCTACCTCTTAATTTCAACCATGTCGGGTTCCTATGTTAGAGGCTTCTTTAATGTATTTGCTTCAAAAAAGTGTGTACTTTTTAGCAATGTATCGCTCAGCTATACAACCTTTTGGTCTTGCACGATTTCTAACATATCCCTTTAATATTTTCATGAATCTAAAATAAAACAGCAAAGATAATCATTGTCACTCCAAAAGAATGCAACATACTCAAAAGTAATAAAAGTGATAAATGTGACTCACCTTTTAAATGGGTACATCCAATGAAATTGTACCGGCCCATAAAGTTGTGCTTCTCATCCTAGATGAATTGTGAGATGAACCTTTCAAACATGCACAAAGTCTCAATCACATCTTCCTCCAATTGAGCAATTTTATTTCTATCTACGACTCTATTACATAACTCATTGAAAAATGAACACAGTCGAAAAATTGCTATTCTTGGACCTTTTGGTAAGATTCTTCTTAAAGCAATTGACAAAAGTTGTTGTATTAGAATGTGTCAATTGTGAGATTTGAGGCCTCTTATCTTACAATCATTCATTGAAATGTAAGCCCCAATGTTTGAACCATAACCATCCGATAACTTTATAGTAGCAAGTCTTTCATAAAAAAGTTGCTTCTCTGCCTTTGAAAGTGTGTGTGATGTAGTCGGTAAATAAAATTCATTACCTTGAATTTGAGTATGCAATTCCTTTCTAATATACATGTTTTCCAAGTCCTAATAAGAATTAAAACCATCTTTAGATTTGCCTTTGATATCCAAAAGTGTATCAATTATGCTATCACAAATATTTTTTTTAATGTGCATTACATCTAAATTGTGACGAACAAACATATCCTACATAAGAAATATTAAGAAAAACGATTAGCAAAAGTTTATTGAAAATAGAAAACAGTTACTAGTGTACTAGTTATTACCTTCTAGTATAATAAGTCAAAAAATATTAACTTTTTTTCCATAATTCCACATTTTTGGATTGCTTTCTTATTGGTTTATCCTTTTTTTCCCCCAATCATTGACAACTTGATCAAGTTCTTTGTATATCTCTTTACCAGTAGATAACTTAGGCTTGCACCCTTGTTCATGTTTCCATTAAACCATGCTCATTTCCTCCGAAATAGATGATCCATAGCAAGAAATCATCTATGACCCATGTATGAAAATTTTCGACTATGTTTTAGCCATTTTGAACAAGTATTGTCATGACAAAGAGGACAAGCATATATTCCCTTGGTAGGCCATCCAGACATGTTTCCATAAGTGGGAAAATCATTTATTGTCCACATCAAAATCACTTTTAATTTAAACATGGACTCATTATATGCATCATACACATCTATTCCAATATCTCATAACTCCTGCAAGTCTTCCATTAGAGGTGCTAAATAAATATCAATGTCATTACTTGGTTGTTTTGGTCCTGGAATAAGTAAAGTCAACATCAAACTTTCTTTTGACATGCACAACCATGGAGGAACGTTATAGATTGTCAAAATTATTGGCCAATAACTATATCTTGAGCTAAGATCCTTAAAAGGATTAAACCCATTAGTAGCAATACCAAATCTCATATTTAGAGGATCCGATGCAAAATAAGACCATTTCCTATTAATTATGTCTCATGAGAGTGAATCCACTGGATGTCTCATTTTGCAATCATCACTCTTATGAGAATTATGCCACCTTAAGTCTTCCGCCATCTTAGGTATCCCAAACATCCTCCTAAGTCTTGGTTTTATTGGAAAGTAATGTAGGACTTTTGTAGGGATACCTTATTTAATCTCCTTAGTGCATTCATCAACTTTCCAACGAGATTTATGACATTTAAAGCATTCTTTGTCATTCTCAAACTCTTTTCTAAATAGCAACAATAATTAATGCATGCATGAATCTTCTCATACCCAAGGTCAAATGTCTTTAACAATTTCTTTGTTGAATAAAAAGAATCAGGAAGTGTATAATCTCATGGAGGCATATCACGAATTATCTTAAGTAACTCGTCAAACCATTGTCAAATAACCCATATGTGACCTTACGTTTGAATAAAGCTACTGTTGCAAACATTTTTGTGTGCATTGTGCATCCGTGGTATAAAGGAGTTTCAACAACTTTAACTATATCTATAAGTTCTTCCTCACAAATGTTGTCATTCATTTCCTCTAGGTTGTGCCCATCATGATACATATGATCTCTATACATCATATATGTATCATTCATATGTATATCCTCACATCCTACAAATACATTAGAGGTACATTCTGTATGACAAGGGGGACACTCTCCATGGAAGACCCAAGTAGTATATGAAAGATTCATTCCATTTATAATTAAGTGTTCACACATAATCTTACAAGAATAGCATTGTAAATTTTTGCAAATTATGCAGAGACATACTATCAAACCCGAGTTTCCAACACTAGCATAAGCAATGTCAACAAAGTTTTGTGCCCCTTCTTGATACTCAAGTGAGAGTCTACAAAGATGAAGTTTGAAATTTATCATCCAATAAAAAGAAACCTTGAAAGATGAACCCATCTCTTGTCCATAGTGTCGCATTTGTTAATACTCAATCTTCAATAAAAAAAAATAATAATAATAAAATTAAAACTTTAAAATAATAAGAGATGGAAACTTGGGTTTAAACTTTAGGTCCAATATCAAGGTAACAACTAATAAGAACATAACAATGCACAATCACTCTTCACAAGAACTAAGTTAAATGTTCTAGATGCTTTTGTGCATATGAAAACATGTGCACAATCACTCTTCACAAGATACGTTGATATGCTTTTGTGCATATCAAGGTAACAACTAATAAGAACATAACAACGCACAATCACTCTTCACAAGAACTAAGTTAAATGTTCTAGATGCTTTTGTGCGTATGAAAACATACACCAATGACAATTCTTACCAACCAAACAACACGAAATGATAAGTTTGAAATTCATTCTTCCTATGGTGTTGAGAGATCCTAAAATCTATGGTGGATGACATTTGGGCACTCCTCAATAAATAATAAACGGTCTTGCTTGAAATTCTAACACTTCCACGTAAAACTAAACTTGTTTAAAAATTTTTTCTGTTATATATAGTAAGAGAGATCAAATATGATATACTTCTCAATAGTCATTCACAAGAAATGATTGTCTGGCAATGTTACAATAAGGTCAACAAAAAAAAAAAAAAAAAGACAAAAAAAAAGCACACAACACATGCTTAAAGAAGTGATAAAAACAAACACTATATATATATATATATTTATAATAAAAGCTGCATTTAACGCAAGCATGAGATGAGTTGCCATTGGATTCCAAGTAATATTCTCCACAAGTCATGAAAAGTCAAGCTTGTGTGTTAAAGTGCTAGCTAGTGTGAGTAGACTGTAGGCAGATGTATAACAATAGTAAAAGCAACTTTTAAAAGGTCCAAGTTGAATATACCCCAATAGGTCCAAGTGCTATATACAAAGTTGCTTTGGATTCCTGAATTAGTGGTGCTTTTTATATCTAAAAGTGATTTTACAATATGCAATCAATCATGATAAAGAAATTGGGGTCTGCAATTGCTCATAGGCAAAGACATTTTAAATCATCCAAACCAAAACCTAAAAAGGCAAAAACATTTTAAAACATCCAAACCAAAACCTAAAGAGGCAAACACATTTAAAACCTTGTTGAAGCTTACCTAGATGGAGTCCAAACTGTCAAGTCTTTGCAAGAGAAAGAAGCTCCTCAAAATCACTTAACCGATAGGCATTTCGACTCAACAATTCATCCAAGACGTCAACTCTCTGTCAAGAGAAAGAAGAAGATATATGAAAGAGGTAGAAGGGATCTCAAGAAACTCTAAATGTGAAGTGAAAATGGTTGAAGGTTGAAGGAAATGAATCTTACCAGTGAAAGAGTGACGGCGACGACAGGCTAGTTGGTGATGATGGTTAGGCTGGTTGGTGGTGATGGTCAGGTTGGTTAGCGCTGAGGTTTGGTCGATAGTGATGGCTAAGTTGAAACGACAAAGAGGTCAGTGAGGACAAGGTTAGGTCAGCAATGATATAAGAAAATCCTCAAAATCACTCAATTGGTAGGCATTTCGACTTAACAATTCGTCCAAGACGTCAACTCACTACAAGAGAAAGAAGAAGAAGATATGGAAGAGGTAGAAAGGATCTCAAGAAACTCTAAATGTGAAGTAAAAAATGGTTGAAGGTTGAAGGAAATGAATCTTATCGATGAAAGAGTGATCGCGATGGCAGGCTAGTCGGCGCTGAGGTCTGGTCGGCGTTGAAGGCTGGTCGACAGTGATGGCTAAGTTGAAATGACAAAGAAGGTGAAGACAGGGTGAGGTCGGCGTGATGGAAGGAATGGAAGGAAGAATATGAGTGTTAGGGCTTTTATTTGGGGCTTTTATATTTTCTTTCTTTCTTTTTTTTTTTTTTTTTGATTAAAAAATTTGAAATATTTTATTTAACAACTTGGATGATCATGATGTTGCTATACATATACCTATATGGTGTAACATATTGAAATGCCTAAAGTATGTTGCCGTATAGCTTATTTTAGCAACATTGTTTATCCAAAAAGTTGTTGTACATGTCATATTCTTCGCAACATAAATTGCGAGTTGCCATAGGTAGCTTCTACAACCTACATTTTTTGCATGTTGCGATACATGTCTACGGCAACGTTAAGCATATGCACGTTGCTATCTAAATGTTGCCGTATTATGAATTTCTTATAGATTTTATGATGTATACACTAAGATTATAAATGTTAGTGTATCTAAATTACTTTTTTTTTTTTTTTTTAAAATATTGTTATAAGCTTTGATTAAATACTTTCAAAAAATTATAAAAATAAAAAGTTTATTTTTCATTAATACTTAAAAATTAAGGGTCAAATATATATTTACTGGTCTATGATTTGCTACCTTAATAAATATACTAAACTGGTGGTGTTAATGAAAAATAAATGACATGGGGATTTTTGTACATTGCTATGAATGCTGGGAGAGTTTTTGTGTGTTTCAAAGAAGGTATAAACTGTTTTGGCATTAATCCACAACTCCGGGAGGATTTTGGTTTCTTGATCTTATTTTATTAAACTGAGCTTTTTATGGGAATAAATATTACATACTTTTCTTCCTTATAATTTACTTTTTTCTATTCAATTTCTTATAGATTTTATGATGTATACACTAAGATTATAAATGTTAGTGTATCTAAATTACTCTTTTTTTTTTTTTTTAAATATTGTTATAAGCTTTGATTAAATACTTACAAAAAATTATAAAAATAAAAAGTTTATTTTTCATTAATACTTAAAAATTAAGGGTCAAATATATATTTACTGGTCTATGATTTGCTACCTTAATAAATATACTAAACTGATGGTGTTAATGAAAAATAAATGACAGGGGGATTTTTGTACATTGCTATGAATGCTGGGAGAGTTTTTGTGTGTTTCAAAGAAGGTATAAACTGTTTTGGCATTAATCCACAACTCCGGGAGGATTTTGGTTTCTTGATCTTATTTTATTAAACTGAGCTTTTTATGGGAATAAATATTACATACTTTTCTTCCTTATAATTTACTTTTTTCTGTTCAATTTCTTATAGATTTTATGATGTATACACTAAGATTATAAATGTTAGTGTATCTAAATTACTCTTTTTTTTTTTTTTTTTTTTTTTTAAATATTGTTATAAGCTTTGATTAAATACTTTCAAAAAATTATAAAAATAAAAAGTTTATTTTTCATTAATACTTAAAAATTAAGGGTCAAATATATATTTACTGGTCTATGATTTGCTACCTTAATAAATATACTAAACTGATGGTGTTAATGAAAAATAAATGACAGGGGGATTTTTGTACATTGCTATGAATGCTGGGAGAGTTTTTGTGTGTTTCAAAGAAGGTATAAACTGTTTTGGCATTAATCCACAACTCCGGGAGGATTTTGGTTTCTTGATCTTATTTTATTAAACTGAGCTTTTTATGGGAATAAATATTACATACTTTTCTTCCTTATAATTTACTTTTTTCTATTCAACACTTTTCTCCCTTCACACATGTACATCTTTTTCCTCTCTTTGATAAATTTTCACATTCCAACCAAATATCAAATATCAATGAATCTATTGACAAAAATCAACAAGATATATTCAAATTGTGGAATACCCAAGCCTTTTTTGTTTTGTTATTTTAATGATAGAGCACGTAGTCAATTTGACAAATTGAAATGTTTGAAAATTTCAAGATGTGTTGACCATCCTTAAAATTATATTCACATAAAAATAGCAATAAGTTTTTGCACATTTTGGTATGAGATTCAACTAGTTTGACGTTTTTGTACAATTGTAGACCATATGAAACCATGTCATCATCTATACTCGATTTCGTCAAAATCTAGTTACTATATGTCAAATTATGAATTTATGTATCAATTTTTTTAACAATGATAAATCTTTGTGTTAAATGACATGACTGTAACCATATCAAATTATGATGCCTAATTTTATAAATATTTCTAATTATCGTATTAAATTACACTCCATTTGATATCGAACTATATAAATATTTTTCAAAGGAACATTATACTATGTCTAATACTTTTTTATTTGTTGGTGTTGGATAGCACTTATGCAGCCCAAAAAATTAATCATATTTTCCAAAGGTGCACCTTATCACAAGCTGGTAAGATACAAATTAAAGAAATTGACAGATACGATCACTCTTCTACGTATGTCTCCATCAAAGTTGTTTTCCTATCAATTTCCTCGTGGAAACACAACTGGGATAATTGATCTTTGAATGTCTATTGAAGACAGAAAAATCATTGACAGAAAAATGTTTATTTGGTAGTACTCCTACAAATAAATCGTTTTAATTAAACAGTGGAAGTAAAAGGTGTTTAAGGTGGAACCAAAGGTCTCTTCTGGTATTCCCAAATTCCTATCCAATTGTTGAATTTTCTATCGTCACTGCACATGTTTTGAAATGAAATTTGTAGTATTACAAGATAAGGACAAGGGAAGAAAACTCCAGGTTTGGCTTCCCATTCAAGCCAGTAGAATACTACTGTACTAAATCTTAATATTTATTTCAGTCATCAATGGTCAGGAAAACAAATGAACGAAACATTGATGACTATAAATTTTGATAAAAACAAGTAAAATATTTACTTTGGAGAAGAGGTTTATGTATTAATCAATAATTTTACAATAAACTCGGAAGGAATGATTGGTAGGGCCATGAAAATTGATAAACTACAGATCCAAAGCCAAGGAGAGACCAAATAATCAAATAATAAAAAAAAAAAAAAATGAACTCCAACTTCTTCAAGCTAGGGAGCAAAGAAAAATTGAATCTTTTTATTAATACTTGATAAATTATTGCAGGCTTGGAAGCATTGGAGAGATGAGACACCAATGCAATTGTTGGATTCAACTTAGATAGATTCTTATTCAAAAAATGAAGTCATGGGATGCATCTAGGTGGGTTTACTATGCGTTCAGGAAGATCCAGCTGTGAGACCAACAATAGCAACAGTAGTTCACATCCTTAATGGTTATCTTGTTTCCCTCCCATTCCCTCAACAACCTGCATTTTTTCTTGGAACTAGAACAGAGGTGAACATGCATACTCCAAAGGGGGCTGACGCTGATCAGTCTACAAGCAAGTCCATGCCATGGTCATTTGGTAATGCTTCAATCACTGAATTAAACCATCGTTAAATAGTAATGAGGTGTTCTTCATATATTTCTTCATAAATTAAAAAACTCATAGCGCATAGAAGCTTGCCGGAATTATTATGAGGGTTTGCTTGAATTATTGTTGTAAATCTTAAATTAAGAAACAGAGTGTATTCAGGAAAGTATGCTACAAAGTTACTGCCTTTTACATTACAATGCTTCCGATTCTTCACTACAGCAGTCTTAAGACCTACCTAGTGTCATGATGTATAATTCAAATAACATAACTGTCGACGTTGAAATTCAGTCAACGAGTATTCAATGCCCAATACTTGCAATCAATATGAGAAAACACAGAAATCGAGATGAAAATAATGAAGAACCAAGAACAAACAGAGGGACAAAGAATTTTTAACGTGGTTCAATGAGTGCGCCTATGTCCACGGTTGTCTCTCTTAAATTCTGCGGAGTGACAGTGTGTTATTTCTTGTTTTTTTTTACAATGGTTTTTAACCCCTATTTATAGGGGAAAAATGTTACAGATCTGGTAATGGACAAAATAGGAATAAAATCCTGAATTAATTACACAATCGACAAAATAGGAATAGAATCCTGAATTAATTACACTTCCTAATAAGTTGGAATGAAATCAGGAAACTACCCCATAAAATCCGAGATAATGTTGACTGAGTTTGAATTTGAATCAACTTCCATATCTGGTGAGAGAATCACGATTAGATTAGGTAACTGCCTATTTTAGAAGATACTGCATTAATTACGCTCTGAACGAGCTGCTGTCTATGACGATCTCGAGTTGGACCTCGTTGTTCAGTGAATAGCGAGCTGTGCGTATGATGAATTGTGGAACGAGTCACGACTTGGTTGTGATACGAGCTCGTTGCTACGAGCTGAGAAGATTGCTGGGACGAGCTGAATAACTCACTAGGCTTTAGAGTTGTTATCTGGGCCTTCTATTAGGCCTAAGTTGGGCTTTTACTAGCCCATTTAATGGATCCGAAAAATACACATAACATCAGCCCCCCAGCTCTCAGTTCGTTCTGTGAAGTGGGAGCTTGAGCTCCCTGGTAAAAACTAGCTTCTTTGGTAAGCCAGCTTGAATTATCGTTTTCCCGCCCTTCCAAATTCTGTCTTATCAACTTTGACATGTGGCGATCATGCAGGACGTAACTGAAGCGACGCTGGCACGTCCCTTACATGCGCATTTAATGCGCACGTCTTTCAACTGACGACTGCATGATTATAAAGCTGCATCTCGTGCTGCACCGTTGGATTAATGACGGTTACACAACAAAGAGATCTGACGGCTAGGGTTTGAGCTCATCCGTCTATATAAACTGGTGGAGCCCTTTTCATTTTCTTTTTCATTTGTCATTTTCTCTCGAAGCAACCAAACAACCAAGTTCAGAGAACTCTCTGGTTTTTCACGAGATCAACACTTTCAGTTGCCATTCTTACATTCTCATCAGAGATTCACGGTAAAACCTCTGACTTCTCACTTCATACTTTCAGTTTTTGGTTTATTTTTGTTGAGTTAATGTTGCGTTGTGTTTGCGTTTTGTTTTCTGCTTGAATGGTTTGAATGCATTGTATTATTGCTGTTGAACCTTCACCATTACTGCGTCTGAGATGGCTTAAATATATCATGTTCTTGATGTTAAACTTTTGCTATTTTAAGTTTCTTACTAAACAAAACTTTTCAACTTCTATTGATTTGATTCTGTTGCATATTTATCTGCGACCTGATTACTGTTTGTAGCCCAATGTGCATGCTAACTGTTGGATTAAGCTCCTGTAGATCGTTAGCTCGTAGGTCGTTTCCTTCACAGGTCGAGCCCCCCATTGTATGAATGATCTGCTGTTATACCCATTTTATCGTTGTGCCTAAATGGACCAATATAAGCCTTATATATTCAGACGGGAGCAAGGGCCCAGAAGGCCCAAAATCAGATCAACAGTCGTTGGTCCAGCTCATGAGGCCGTCCAGACCTCGAGATCACAACAGCTCTTGGACCTCCCAAGCATGCCTCCTGCCCACGCCGTCAGCTCGTCGAGCTCGCGAGGCCGTCCAGATCGCGAGCTCGCAGGAACCCCCAGACCACCTAGCCTCCTCTCTCCGGCCACGTCAGCATCTCTCCAGCATGCATTACCTATCTAACCAGAGAGCTTATTCAGGAGGTGTCGTGTGTAGCAAGACCACGAAGTCACCTACTCCCATGATTTCCCGCCAGAGACTGTTTCCACCATTACCAAGATACATTAAATGCAACGGCTCTGCATTTAATAAAGAGAGGACTTCTCCAGAGCATTAAATGCAGACGTGCGCATGTAAGGAGGAATGATGATCTCACATTTAAAATAGCATGACTGTGTCAGGATTAGCTGAAGGAACCACCACTTGTACTTTATTTTGACATTTTTTATTATTTTCTTTTTTTTTTTTCTGTATCTCTCCCCTCCATATATAAATAGGGGAGACCTTTACTGTACAGACAAGTCGGAAATACTAGATAACTATCACTCTATCGGATTTTGACCTCGGAGTGGCTGTGGATGTAGGCGCAGCCGCCGAACCACGTAAAAATCTTTGTGTGTTTCAATCTTCCTCCTCGACCCTCCATTGATTAACTGATTGTATTTACTAGATAACTATCACTCTATCGGATTTTGACCTTGGAGTGGTTGTGGATGTAGGCGCAGCCGCCGAACCACGTAAAAATCTTTGTGTGTTTCAATCTTCCTCCTCGACCCTCCATTGATTAACTGATTGTATTTACTCAACTGCCACAACCAACATTCCCTCGCCTTAATTAAACTTCACCAACCTTAAAACTTGATTTACTTCGCATTTATCATACACCTGTTACCATTATCACCCCTTTTGATTACCTTGTTCGCAGTCTGAGCCCCAGAATCTTTGGGTTGATCGTTTCCGAACGTCAACATCTTTTGGCGCTAGAAGGAGAGCCCAACAGCGACCTGGTAATCTCTTGCCAGTTCATTATTCTATATTCGCTCACGTTTGTTTATTGTGGCCAGAATCAAGGCCATGAGGAATGTCGGAGTGGCAGATGAGCAACCTGAAGTCCGAGAAGACCAGCAGAGCGCCTCACCTTCCAGAGATGAGGTCGCTCAGGAATGGCAGCAGCACCAGCGAGCTCAGGAAGATACAGTAAGGGAGTTAACAGCGACGGTCAGGGCGTTGGTAGAGGTCCAAGCCCATGCTATGCAAAGGCGGATGGAGGCCGCACCGCCAGGGAGAACTCGTCGCCAACCTTCAGAAGAGATCCCAACCCCAGAGGGAATGGCTACCAGGGATAGGTCGCTGACAAAAGGATTAACTTGCTCCTCAAATCTAAACCCAAGGAGAGCCAGGAGGCGAAACCAAGAGTGAGAAATCTCACCTCGCCCCAATAATGATGGGGTAAGGGTGAACTCCGAGGGCGATCGGCACGTGGAAGGAAGTCGAAGGTAGGAGCGAGCTCGTGAGCCCCGTGCAGGTCATGAGCCCGAGCCGCGAGGGATTCCCAGGCGTGTAGGAGCCCTCAGAGAGGAAAACAGATCGTGGGACCGTCCCTTGGGGGAACAAGAGAGCACAAGTGAATGGAACCCTAGTCGGCGATCTCTAACTCAGGACCCGATGGTAGAGGAATTGTTGCAGAGGGTCCGGCAGTTGGAGGCACGACCTGGAGGCCAGAACAGGGAAGAGCGAGAGGATCGCAGGGTACCATTCACCTGGAAGATTGATACAGTACCCCTCCCAACAAAGTTTAAACTCTCCAATATCCCCCCATACAACGGCAGGACGGATCCCTATGACTATCTGGACGCCTTCAATGTGCAAATGGATCTCCAGACGAATGACCCGTTGGTGAAGTGCCAAGTGTTCCCAGCTACTCTAGGAGATGCTCCGCGAGTTTGGTTTAAAGGTCTCCCAGCCCGCAGCATTGGAAGCTGGAGAGAATGTCAGAAGAAGTTCCTAGATCAATATAAGGTCTTGAGGAAGCAGCTCGCGCCCACCTGCCACCTCGCCACCATCTTCTAGAGGCAAAATGAGTCCCTGAAGGACTACATCACTCGATTCAGAGAGAAGGTGAGTAATGTGGAAACCCCTTCAGACGAGAGTATTCTGACAGCCATTTCTGCAGGGCTCAGGAAGGATGAAAAGTTATACGAAAGCATCTACAAGTCCCCGGTGAAGGACCTAGGAGAGTTCTATGAAAGGGCAGCTAAGGAGATCAGATGGGAGGATGCCTTTGGAGCAAATAAGCCCAGTAGCCAGCGGGGCGAAGCTAGCAGTTCCCACCGTGAGAAGAGGAAGAGCCATGACGAAGATAGGCTAGGGGAACAGAGATATCAATCTGCCCATGTGGTGGCGAAACGAGTTAAGCCTGAGCCAAGGAGGGAGCGACCTCAGCATCAGGGTCGATATGAGAGTTACAGTATGTTATCAGTTAGGCAGGACAGAATCTTCACCATGGAAAGGAATAGGGAGAATTTTGGAAAACCACCCCCGAATGGAATGCCCAACCGGCATCGGGACCCAAGGAAGTACTGTGCCTACCACAACGAGAATAGGCACAATACATCAGACTGCTAGCAATTAAAAGATTTCATCGAAGAGTTGATAAGGAGAGGCCGCCTGAGAGAGTATGTTGTGCAGCTCGCGGGGAGACGACCTCAATATCAACGACCTCGGGACCAAGACCAGCAACCCGAACAACAGCAGCCTCAGCGAGCTCCGGAACCCGAGTGCGAGCCCGCGGTAAGGATGATTTTTTCTATTCATGATGGGCCTCATGTGGCAGGTACTTCAAATAGGTCGCATCAGAAGTACATCAGGGAGGCCAACCATACTCTGCTGGCGGAATACGGAGTAGCCAATGGGCCCGCCAAAAGGGCCAAGATGTCCTTGGATAGCATTGTGTTCACAGAAGATGACGCGAAAAGAGTACGCTGGCCCCACAATGATGCAGTTGTGATCCTGGCCCAAATCAGTAATGTCGAAGTATGGAGAATAATGATCGACACTGGCAGCTCGGTCAATGTCATGTACAAGGACTGCTATGATCAGATGGGGTTAGAAGCCGAGCAGTTGACGCTTTCACCAGAACCCCTCTACGACTTCATAGGGGTTGCAGTGATGCCGGTTGGCCAGATCAGACCACCTCTCACCCTTGGAGAGCCGGTCGGCAAGCTACAGCCCTTACTGATTTTCTAATCATCAATAGTCCGTCGGCATACAATGTGGTCCTGGGGCGACCTTCGATGAACAAGCTGAATATGGTCACTTCCACCAGGACCCTGACAGTTAAATTCCCCACTCCCAATGGGGTAGGCTGTGCTAGGGGAGAACAGCAGCTGGCCAGGCGATGTTATGAAGACGCTATGAAGATGGGGGTCTGAGGAAGGAAGGTAAATGTGGTCTCAGGCGGCCAACCTCAAGCAAGTTTTGAAGCAGGAATAAGCACCGACCTCGACCCTCGCGAGGTGGATGCAGATAGGGCCATGGGACCTATTGAAGAGCTAGAGGACATACAGGTCAGCGAAGTAGATCCGGAGAGATGTGTGAAAGTGAGGAGGGACCTGCCATCCGAAGTGAAGGTCGACGAGCTCACAGAATTTCTGAATATGAACCTGGATGTCTTCGCCTGGAATTACGAAGACATGGTGGGGATAGATCCTGGTGTTACATGCCACAAACTGAATATAGATTCCCAGCACAGGCCAGTCCGTCAGAAGAGGAGGCTGATGACCCCGGAACGCTATGCAGCTTTGAGGGAAGAAGTCAATCAGTTGCTGGTTAACAAGTTCATCAAGGAGGCACGTTATCCTATTTGGGTCGCAAATCCAGTCTTCGTGAAGAAGAAAAATAGGAAGTGGAGGACGTGCATTGACTTCACCGACCTAAACAAGGCTTGCCCAAAAGACAGCTTCCTATTGCCCAGGATTGATTAGCTGGTGGATGCGACGGCAGGGCACTAACTCTTGAGTTTCATGGACGCCTACTCAAGATACAACCAAATTCCCATAGACCCGGAGGAAGAGGAACACACCTCTTTTGTCATTGATAGAGGGTTGTACTGTTACAGGGTGATGCCCTTCGGACTGAAGAACGCATGAGCGACCTACCAGCGACTGGTCAATACCATGTTCCAGGATCAGATTGGGAAGACCATGGAGGTATATGTAGATGACATGTTAGTAAAGTCCCAGAGAGCTGCAGATCATGTCCATGACTTGGATGAGACGTTCAGGGTCCTCAGAAATTATCGGATGAAATTAAACCCCCTGAAGTGTGCCTTTAGGGTAGCATCTGGTAAGTTCTTGGGGTTCATGGTAAACAGCAGGGGAATAGAGGCCAATCCGGAGAAAATCAAGGCACTTATAGAGATGAGATCCCCCTCCAGAATCAAGGATGTGCAGAGCCTTAACGGTCAGGTCGCGGCCCTCAGCCGGTTCATTTCGAAGGCTACCGACAAGTGCATGCCTTTCTTCGAAGCAATAAAGAAGGCCAGGAACTTTGGATGGACTGAGCATTGTGAAGAAGCATTCCAGAAGCTGAAGGAATATATGGGTCGGGCTCCCCTCCTGTCCAAGCCAAAGGATGGGGAGAAGTTATTCTTATACTTGGGTGTGTTTGAACATGCCTTGAGCACAGCCTTGGTGAGAGAAGAAGAGAAGATGCAGCTACCCGTATACTATATTAGTAAGAGGTTGGTTGATGCGGAGACCCGATATTCACAAATGGAGAAGCTCACATACTACCTGGTGACCGCCTCAAGGAAGTTGCGCCCCTACTTCCAAGCCCATCAGATAGAGGTCCTCACGCAGTACCCTATCAGACAAGTCCTCCAGAAGGCAGATACTTCAGGCAAGCTCCTTAAGTAGGCCGTCGAGATCGCCCAGTTCGACATTAAGTACAGGCCCAGGACGGCAGTCAAGGCCCAAGCACTTGCAGATTTTATTGTGGAGTTTACAGGGCCAGTACCAGAGCAGGAGGAGCTAGTAAGTGGTCAGACTTGGGAACTTTATGTGGATGGATCCTCTAATGAGCGCGGCTCACGAGCGGGAGTAATACTAATCAGCCCTGAAGGTCACAAAATCCTAAGTGCCTTAAGATTCGGATTTCGGGCGACCAACAATGAGGCCGAGTATGAGGCGTTGCTCGTCGGACTCCGCCTAATGAAAGACGTACGAGCTGAACAGGTAAAGGTCTTCAATGACTCTCAACTTGTTGTTTGCCATGTCAGGGGAGAATACCAGACCAAGGGATAAAAGATGTCAAAGTACCTAAAAAAGGCTAGGGAGTTACTGGGGGCTTTCAAGGGATTTGAAGTGAATCAGATCCCCAGGGCTCAGAACTCTAATGCAGATGCCCTAGCTCGCTTAGCGACCTCCCAGGATGCTGATCTCCTAGAGTCTATCCCTGTGGAATTCCTGCCGACCTGAAGCATTGAGGACAAAGAGGTAACGATGTTGATGCAGGTCCGACCTAGCTCTTGGATGAACTTGTTACTAAGCTATCTGCAAGAAGGGAAGCTGCCGGAGGACAAGTTAGAAGCTCGCCGTTTACGAGCTAGAGTAGCCCGATACTGCATTTATGATGACAAGCTATACAAGAAGGGATTCTTAACCCCGTTGCTGCGATGTATAGATGATGAGGACTGTGAGATCGTGCTGAGGCATATACATGCAGGTCACTGTGGGAACCATGCAGGAGCTCTATCCTTAGCTCAGAAAGCCCTCAGACAGGGGTTTTACTGGCCGACTATAAAGCAAGACGCCATCGACTTGGTGAAGAAATGTGATAAGTGCCAAAGGTTTGCCAAAGCCCCCCGAGCTCCACCAGCAAATGATGAGTCCATGGCCTTTCGCAATCTGGGGAATGGATCTCATCGGACCCTTGCCCACAGCTCGAGGAAACTGTAAGCATGCTGTGGTTGCAGTGGATTACTTCACCAAATGGGCTGAAGTTAAAGAGCTAGCAAAGATTTCCACCACGAAGATAGAGAAGTTTGTATGGGATAACACCATCTGCAAATTTGGAATCCCTCAGAAGCTCGTGACAGACAATGGGACTCAATTCACCAGCGAGCAATTCATAAACTTCTGCAACGAGCTCAGAATCGTGAAAAGCTTCTCGGCTGTCGACCACCCTCAGGCCAACGGTCAGGTCGAGGCTGTGAACAAGATCATCAAGCGGACTTTGAAAACCAAGTTGAAAGCAAGAAATGGGGCTTGGGTGGACGAGTTGCAGAAAGTCTTTTGGGCATATAGGACCATAGCTCGAAGCTCAACAGGTGAAACCCTATTTTCCATGGTCTAGGGAACAGAGGCCATGATCCCAGCAGAATTTGAAGTCATTAGCCAGTGAAGGGCCTCCTTCCGACCTGAAGACAATAGACAGTTGCTTGCTGTCAGTCTAGACTTAGTCGAGAAAGCAAAGGAAACAGCCCGCATAAGGGTGGCAATATACCAACAAAGAGTTGCCAGGTATTATAACAAGAAAGTGCGAGCTCGAAGCTACAAGGCAAGGGACCTCGTTCTCAGATTAGTCCTCCCTAGGGCCCGTAAGGCAAGTGATGGAGTGCTCGGACCTAACTGGGAAGGACCGTACCTCGTCAAGCAGAGTCTGGAGAATGGAGCCTATCACTTGGCCAACACGGATGGATCAGAGTTACCCCGAGCCTAGAACGCTGAGCATTTGCGGCCCTATTATACATAACTGTGAGCTTGTTTAACCTTGTGCATGATTTCTTTTGACGACTGTCTGTAAAAGTGCTTTCACTTGTTTTCTGTTGTATGTGTCATGTTTGATGCAGAAAGCATACTGGCTGAACCAGCTAATGTACATGTTTAAAGAACAAAGCTAATGAAACTTATTTTTCTCAAGAAAATGAGCTGCCATCTATTACCATACATGTATTTCTTTGGAGATATCTATGCAAACACACAAGGAGTCGCTCATCACCAAAACACTTGCATAGAGCACTCGTCGAAATTACATACAGATTATGTGGCAAAGAAATGACTATAACCCTCAGCCGAGGGTCCCTTATTAATCAGCGCTCAGCTTATTTATGTTATCCTCAATAAGAAAGTTCATGTGAGCAAGTATAAAGCTCATTTTTCAGCTAGTAGCCGCTATTTCTTGCGACCTACGAATTACTCGAGAGTCTCATAAGGGTGCGATCATAGCAGATACTCCCTGCGACGCCCTTCCTGCTCGAAAGCAGCTCGTCGCCATATTTCACTTGGGCTATCCTAGGCCGACCTCGCGGCCCACAAAAGAACATTGCCCCGCGACCTCGCGGGAGGGGGTAAGGCCACGCCTCTCAAATATAAAGGTGCCCGCGAACTCGCGTAAAGAGTCACCTACCGTGGAGGCTCGCCCTTGAACTGCAAGTACTGCCACAGGTTGGAATCTCAAAGTTGGGGAAAATGTCACTCTTGAACGCACTCAATGTCAGTGCAATACATGGGAAAGGGAAATCTGAGCACCCCGCTGCCTGTAAGTTCATGCCTGCTCTTTAGGGGTTGCCCAACTATGTTACTTACATAATCAAGGCCTCGCTCGATTAAGCCAGCCTTAAATTCGAACTCTTAGGAGCTAATATATTGTTATCATCATAACTGATTGCAGTAAGCGAGCTCGTAAGTTGACACGATTCTCACGACTGTGATTTACCTAGCAAATTTTTTGCATACTTATTATAATATGCCTATTACTTAAACCTGTTAATTACTTGTCATGTAAGCGAGTCACGCATATCTATATGTTCCATACTTGGACAAAGTATTTGAATCTGCAAGAAATCCCAACACTATGATTTCGAGCTATAAGCTCGCTATTCAAATTTCAACAAAAGAATAATGATAATAGCGACAATGAATGAAACATGTAAACAGAGCTAAAGTGCTCTAGGCGCTAGCTGGTGCGTCTGATGGAGCAGGGGGATCAATAGGGGCTTCTATTGCGGGCTCCGATGCAGGGGCGTGCTCAGGAGCTGGGAGATCAGAAGATGCTTCCACTGGGGCCTCAGGCACTCGAAGATCCCCAGAAGCTGAAGGTCCCTCAAAGGTTTGCTCTGGTGAAGGGACTGGAATGGCAGATGGATCAACTGGAGGAACAGGGGAAGTATCAGCTTGTTGCGTACCTTGAGCATTGGCAGCATGCTTCATGAACTCCTGGATTGTTTCGACTCCGACTGGCTCGAAAAAGGAGTAGTCCAAATCCGGGTAACGCTCTCACATGCTGAACAAGAAAGCCCTCTCGATCTCTTTGCCAAGCCTATCCTGTTCCTGAGCTAGCCGATTCTCAGCACCTGCTACGGTCTGAGCCAGCTTCTCCTCGACCCTCGCGAGCTTCTCTTTGGTTGAAGCTAAGTCCTGCTGTTGCTGCTTTATTTTGCTCTCAGCAACCTTTACTTTTTTCTGTGCAGCACTTAGCTCGCCCTTCACCTGCTTTAGCTCGCTGTGGGCCTTGCTGACTTCAGAGGTAGCAGCCTCCCTACGAGTAGTCTCTTGTGATAAGGCTGCGTCAGCATCTTGGAGCTTGGCCTTAAATTCGGTGTTGTCCTTCTAGAGCAGGTTGACTTCTTCCTACATTATTTTTTTCTCCTCCTCGAACTGCACCTTGGATACCCTAAAGGCCTCCTTCTTACCAAGCTGATCGTCTACCTCCCTCATCAGCTTCACCGTCGCCATACCCAACTGAAAAAGAAAAGAGTTGTTAAAATTTGAATAGAGAAAGATCAAAGTATAGAGAAGTTTAAGCCTTACCAACGCCGTATGACGAGTTGCAAAAGCCACGAGGTTGTGGCCTGAGAGCTCTAGTTTCTGCAGCTCCGGATCGCGCTTCCCCATTACTCCAAGCGCGAGCTCCACGAAGCTGTTGAGATATTTCATCTCCTTCGTTGCGTCAGGGTACAGCTCAGAGTCTCCCTGCGACTCCCCTACAAGCCCCGCAGGTCGCACAGGTGCCTCAATGCCCGGCTCCCTGCCAATAACGACTGCCCCAGGCTTGCTGACCTCAATGACACCCTTCTTCTTCGGAGCTGGGGGCTCAGCTATGACTTTCCCTTTCTTCTTCCTAACAAGGGCCTCGTGCTCCTGATCTACAGGTGAATCCCCCTCAACCGAGACCTCAGCCCTCTTTGCTGAGGAAGGACTTTGCCCTCCAGAAGGGGCAGCCCGCTTTTGAGGAGTCACAGCTGACTTGGCCTGAGGAGAAGCGGCTATAGCGGGCTGAGAAGGCGCTCTTTGTGAGCGATCTGAGGAGGTGTCATCCACTTCCACGACCACGGGTGCCTTAGGAAGTGGAACCGACCTAAGTGGGGGAACGGACATCGCGAGCCTTCGCATGTTGTCAAAAGGTGTGGTGGTAGACGTGCTCGTGCTCGAGGACCTTTGTGGCAGAGGCTACGGATCTGACTCAGACTGTTCAAGGGCAGCGAAGACAGAACGAACCTCGGATCTTTCTCCTCGTATCCCCAAATGCTGGATTATGTTCAAAAGGGGACCTGTGGTAGATGGCGCGAGGCCCCGTTCTACCAGCTCGCTGTTAGAAGGGAAGAAATCATCGTTTGGTCTCTTGGCCGCTGCGTAAGCATCCAAGATAGCGAGCTCGTCCTCCCTGAGGTTGTACCTGGGAGCAGCAATGCCTGCAAAATAAAAAGCAAACTAAAAAAAAAAAATATATATATATATATATAATAATAAAAATAATAAACAACTATCATCCTAGTGGCCATATCACTATTTCTGTAAACCGCAGGTTTCTAAGTACCAGGTTCCAGCACGAAGCTTCTATTGTGCAGACCCCCAAGTGAAGTGCATGTGACCAGGATCCAGCGGGACTTATATTCCCCCACATTAGACCTGATACAGTCTTGGGGCAGATATCCCCTATATGGCGAGGCTTGACGAGGCGTGACGTAGTAAAGCCCTTCGTTTCCGGAGATCCCCTTGAAGCTAAAAACGCTACAGAGGATGCGAGGTGTAAGGGGCCCGAGCCCGTGCTTGATGAACGCCGCTGCTAAAGTGGTCAGATAAGCATACGCGTTCGGGGTCAATTGGAACGGGGCGAGCTTCAGGAGGTTCAGTAGGTTCTCAAGATAGTCGAGGATGGGGAACCTAAATCCGAGCTCTAAATGCTCATGGCTGATCTCCACAAAGCCCGCAGGAGGATAAGCTGCTCGATCGTTGGCCTTGGGGACGTTAGCTCGGCACCCCAAAGGGAAGCTGAAGTCTCGAGCCCAAGCCTCTAGCATTTGGAGGGTAACGCTCGAAGGTGTGTGAGAGAAAGGATGTCGGTCCTCCCTCTCAGCGACCTCCTCCCTTTCTGCGACCTCCCCAGTAGACTCGCCAGCTCGTGAGGTCGTAGCCTCGGATTCACTAGTCTGACGTCCTGCCGGCCTCTTAGAAGCAGAAGCCTTGCCTCGACTAGTACGTGAGCGACCAGACATCTACAGCACAGAAGGAACGACATCAGAACGCTTACAGCATGCTGAGCCTAGCAAGCTACAGAAAAGAGTTCCTAGAGCTATTGTCCTATGCGTCAGGTCACACACTTGGTCAGCAAAGACAACCGAGACCCAAGAACGTGGGTCCTTCAGGTACTCTGTCTCCCTAAATGTTTATGTTGCTAACCCTATATCTACAGGTACCCTACCAGGCAGTGTAGGGACATTCTCATCGAAAATCCTAAGCAACAACAACACATAATAAGGATATGGGACACTCAGGCTAACTGCCAGGCCGCCCCTAGCGAACACAAGTACTCAAACAATAAGCACGACAAATCTCTAAAGGCAAGACAGGCACACAGAGACTCGCAGATATGATACAAGAGCAGAAACTGACGATACAAACCAGGACCCAATCCCCAAATGACATAAAAAAGCAAAATGAGGAAAAAATTACCTTGTTCGAGCTGTAAATGGCTTGCTGAAAATGGCAGTCAATTCCTGAAGCAGTGGAGTCTGAAGAAGAAAACTGGTGAAGAGAGGGGTACTGGTGTCGTATCAGAAAAGCAAAAAAAAAAAAGGAATAAGAAAAGACCTCTGAATTATATAGGTCAGGACGTCCACCCTCTGCCATCTGATCTAACATAAAGGTATAACCGTCAAAGATCCAATGGCCCAGCACCAATCTCGGTCGTGTGCCGTCCTGCATGTCAGTTACAAGACGTGCGCATTAAATGCGTACGGTCCCGAGGTACGTTTGTGGCTCCAACGCCTGTATGAGCACCACGTGTCATCGGTTACAATACAGAAGTCAAAACGATGCCAGAGAGTTCGCAAATGGGCACCAATCGTGTGTTTGAATCAGCTCTCAGTCCGCAGAACGCACAGAGAGCTGGGGGGCTTGATGTTATACCAATTTTATCGTTGTGCCTAAGTGGGCCAATATAAGCCTTATATATTCGGACGGGAGCAAGGGCCCAGAAGGCCCAAAATCATATCAACAGTCATTGGTCCAGCTCATGAGGCCGTCCAAGTCGCGAGATCGCAACAGCTCTCGGACCTCCCAAGCATGCCTCCTGCCCACGCTGTCAGCTCGTCAAGCTCGTGAGGCCGTCTAAGTCGCGAGCTCGTAGGAACCTCCAGACCACTTAGCTTCCTGTCTCCGGCCACGTCAGCATCTCTCCAGCATGCATTACCTGTCTAACCAGAGAGTTTATTCAGGAGGTGTCGTGTGTAGCAAGACCGTGAAGTCACCTACTCCCATGATTTTCCGCCAGAGGCTGTTTCCACCATTACCAAGATGCATTAAATGCAACGACTCTGCATTTAATGATGAGAGGACTTCTCCAGAGCATTAAATGCAGACGTGCGCATGTAAGGAGGAATGATGATCTCACATTTAAAATAGCATGGCTGTGTCAGGGTTAGCTGAAGGAACCACCACTTGTACTTTATTTTAACATTTTTTATTATTTTCTTTTTTTTTCTTTGTATCTCTCCCTTCCATATATAAACTGGGGAGACCTTTACTGTACAGACAAGTTAGAAATACTAGAGAACTGTCACTCTGCCGGATTTTGACCTCGGAGTGGCCGTGGATGTAGGTGCAGCCGCCGAACCATGTAAAAATCCTTGTGTGTTTCAATCTTCCTCCTCGACCCTCCATTGATTAACTTATTGTATTTACTCAAGTGCGACAACCAACATTCTCTCGCCTTAATTAAACTTCACTAACCTTAAAACTTCATTTACTTCGCATTTATCATACACCCGTTACCATTATCATCCCCTTTGATTACCTTGTTCGCAGTCTGGGCCCCAGAATCTCTGGGTTGACTGTTTCCGAACGTCAACATCTACGAACTAGGAAACTTAGGAAATTTTTTGTATTTAGTAATCCGTTCTTGGTGACCTGACTATATCCCATTTTGCATAGATGTCTTCAAGTGGAGCTCGTAGCGCTAGTGAAACAACTCAGGGCAAAAAACGAGCAAAAACTTAGCAGCGAACTGAAGAGGAAAGGGAAGCTCATAAAACGTTCGCCCATTACCCATCTTCCATAGAAGTCTTCGAGCTGGAGGGAATAGCTCTTCAATTCCATATCCCCAGAGGTTGTCACGCGATGACACATTCTCCAAGAAAACATGCAGCCTATCCTCTGTGGGGGTATATTGCTGTTAGCACTCAGCACCTGGAGCACGAGCTAAGATTCCCAATCCCTTCTTATTTGATCAGATTCTTGAACGCTGTCAAGCTCACGCAGTTCCAACTAACACCGAACTCATACACTCAGCTGACTTCGTTGGCTTTGGCTTTTCTCAAAAACGACCTTCGTCCTCCAATACCAAAAATAATTCAAAACTTTTACATCATCAAAGCTTTGAGCACAAAGCAGGGAGAGAAACCAGATGGCATCTATTATCTCTCAGCTCGCCCTTTAAAATATAAGGACCTTTTGCCCCAAGGAGAGGCGAAGGGCAAATCTAATGTAGGGGCCTATAAGACGAGTTGGTTTCTAGTCTCGTGCCCTTCTCTTGCTTGTCTTAAAAACATCAGTTTCGTCCTGGAACTAGGTATGTGGAGGAGAATCATTAGCGGGCATTTTTTTTTTTTTTTTTTTTTGTTTTTAACGACTTGCTTTGCAGATCTAAAAATGGACAAGTCTCCTTTCAGTAGTGAGGAGAAAAGGGCTCTCGATGTGCTCGCAAGCTCGGGCGAAGCCAGCATTAGCAGTAAGTTCAATGATGCTTTTCTTCAAGCTCACGACCTCGCTCCTTTAGATAATTCCCCATTAATCGATGTCAAGAACAACATATCGAGCATGGGGCAATGCGAGCTTCCTTCTGTCTTCGAGCTGCCTGTCATTACCTTGCGGGTGGAAACTTCTCTGGCTCTAGCCCCAGCTTTAGTTCGTAGAAGTCCAGCTTAGAGAGCTCCTGCTCGGGAGGCTCCTGTTGTACAGGTAGAGTCATCCCCCTCTCCAAATCGCCCAAATATTCCAAAGGGTTCAACAGTTCCATCTGCTAGGATGACACCAACTCCAGCTCTTGCTCCTACTACTGGACGAGCTCCAACTAAAAGGAAGAAACTTGCTCTTTTGGAGTTCTCCCCTGATCAGCTTGCTAAAGCTTCAGCCTCCTCAACTACTTCAGCAAAACGACTTGCTGAAGCCTCAGTCTCTCCAACTGTTCCTGCAAAGCGTTCTAAGCGACCTGCTGAAGCAGAAACTCTTCTGGTCACTGCTCCAAGTGAGGTATCGCCACCAGAGGCATCATCAGATCTTTAGTTTGTTCCAGCTTCTAGCTCGCAACCTGAAGAAGGGGGTCTTCCGTTTGAGGCTGTTCCCCAAGCGACCCGAGCTGGTACCAACGAGAGAATAACTAGGCACATTTTTCTTACGCGGCGTCACGTTTATCGGAGTGAGGAGCCTGACGCTCCGAAAGCTGAAAGGACTCCATCATCCACAAGGCCAGAGATCGAAATTGGACCTTGGGGAAGATACTTGACTTCCTTCGTTGACAACTGGACATCAATTATGTTTACTCATCCATGGGTCTTAGAGAACAGGTCCCTTAAGGGCACGGACCTAGATGAGTACGCAGCTCGTTATGCTATGTTGGTAAGTTAATCTTCTTTCATCTCCTGGCTTCTTTATTTTATAAAATATTAACTTGTAGAATTTTCAGGTCGCCCTTGCATTAATAAAGAGGAGGTGGTTGACAAGGATCACTGAGGATCGAATAATGTGATTGGAAAACGAGCTAGAGAATGCTCGAGATGAAATTGCAGACTTGAAGGCTCGAGATGAAAGGGCTCGAGATGAAAGGACATTTGCAGAGGGCTACGAGGCCAGGATAGCTGCCGCGACCATTGCTAGACAGACTGCCGAGGAAGCTCTGGTGGGTTAGAAGGCGATATTGAAACCACCAGATCGCACATCACTGGCTTGCTTCGTAATTACGAAGATGAGCGCGACAAGTTAAAGGTCGAGCTGAACCAGGTGAGGGACGAGTTGAGACAGTCTCAGCAGCGGGCCGAGCAGACTGAAAAACAAGCTGAGAAAGTGGAGACTGCTGTGCAGAGGGCTAAGGAGGCCGAAAATCGGGTTAGGATTACAGAAAGCCAAATCGAGGTACTAAGGCAACAAATCCAAGCCGCGGTACAACGAGCTGAGGCTATCGAAAAACGGGCTGAAGAAATGGAAGCTGCTGTCCGACGGGCTGAAGAGGCAGAACATCGAGCTGAAGTACTTAGACAGTAGGTGGGAGAGGTAATTCAGTGGGCTGAAGCTGTAGAACAGCAAATAGAGGCCATGAAGCAAGAAGCTGAGGTAATTAATCGCCATGCAGATAATGCTTTCGAAGAATTGATGATCTTCAGAGAGCGGTCTGCCCAGGAGAAGTGCAGGTCGCTGAAGCAAAGGATGAGACTGAGGAAAAAACAGGCCTCAACTTTCTCTATACGCTGTGGATGTCTCATTCGGAGATAGATTTTCTTATCTTTGGGGAAGTGGGACTTAAAGCTGTAGAGAAGTTCAAAGCAAGGGCTGCCTCGTCTTTAGCTGATCCAGCTCGTTTAGTAGAGGAGGCCTCTGGCGTGACCTCACAAATTGAGCCTGCTGGTGATCTCGAGGTTACTGGCTCGTCTCCTCCCCGTGAAGACTTCCCTTTAGGTCCAGATCCTTCGGCTCAAAGCTAGAATCTTGTTTTTTGTATTTTTTCTTTTGTTCAGTTCAATTTGTAAAGAACTTTTAGACTTAATAAAATTCATTTCTTTATTTCTTACATGTTGAATGCACTTGGGCTATTTTGTTCGTTATAACATATTTTATGATCAACTTGCAAGTTATCAAACTTCTTGCGAACTGATTGTTAACAGGCTTGAAATCTGATATAATTTAAGCAATCGCTTAATTCAATAGTTAATAAAATCTTGTAATTGATCAGAACTTTTTCTGCCATATTGGAATGTTGACGAGCTATGCAGAGGCACTTAGCCACATTGCTTTTTAGGCTCTTTTATTTTTAGCGAGTTATGCAGGGGGTCGTCACCTCACCTGCTTTTTAGGCTCTTTCTTTTAGCGAGCTATGTAGGGGGTTGTCACCTCGTCTGCTTTTTAAGCTCTTTTATTTTTAGCGAGCTATGCAGGTGGTCGTCACCTCATCTGCTTTTTAGGCTCTTTTATTTTTAGCGAGCTATACAGAGGCACTTAGCCACCTGCTTTTTGGACTCTTTTATTTTTAATGAGCTATACAGGGGGTCGTCACCTCGCCTGTGTTTTAGGTTATTTTATTTTTAGCGAGCTATGAAGGGACACTTAGCCACCTGCTTTTTAGACTCTTTTATTTTTAGCGAGCAGCGAGCTAATCAGCACAGAGCTTGTTGACTTGGTGAAATAATGCACATGATGAGAGAAAATGGAGCTTTCATTTTCTATTATAACATTGAATGATGGGTAACAAATAAAATTACTGGTAATATGGTCGAAGATACTCAGCATTCCAAGCTCGAGGGACCTTAGCTCCATTCATGTTGGCCAAATGATTAGCTCCATTTCCCAAGTTTGTCTTGATGATATACGGTCCTTCCCAATTTGGGCTTAAGAACCCATCACTGAGTCTGCGAGCTCCAGGTAGAATGAGACGCAATACTAGGTCTCCCACATTAAATCTGCAAATCCGAGCATTCTTGTTATAGTAGCTCTCTATTCTTTGTCGGTAGACAGCTATTCTCAACCTGGCCGTCTTCGTGGCTTCTTCAAGCAGGTCCAAATTTACAGCAAGTAATTGATCATTATCATTTGGATTGAAGGTCACTATTTACTGCGAGGTGACTTCTAACTCTGTTGGAATCATGGTTTCAGACTCATACACCATTGAGAACGGAGTCTCGCCTGTGGAACTGTAAGCCGTGGTCCTGTAAGCCCATAATACTTTCTGAAGCTCGTCTACTCATGCTCCATTTTTCGCTTCCAGTTTCATCTTCAAGGTTTGTTTTATAATTTTATTCACAGCTTCAACTTGGCCATTGGCTTGAGAATGGTCCACTGCTGAGAAGCTCTTTACGATCTTGAGGTCGTTGCAGAACTTGAGAAACTGATCGTTGCTAAACTGGGTCCCATTGTCTGTAACGATTTGCTGTGGAACCCCAAACCTGCAAATGATATTACTCCACACGAACTTCTCAATCTTCGTTGTAGAGATTTCTGCAAACTCCTTTGCTTCTGCCCACTTAGTGAAGTAATCAACTGCGACCACAGCATGTTTGCATCTTCCACGAGCCATTGCCAGAGGCCCAATCAAATCCATTCCCCAAATAGCAAAGGGCCATGGGCTCACCATTTGTTGGAGATAAGCTGGTGGAGCTCGTGGAATCTGGACAAACCTCTGACATTTGTCACATCTTTTGACCAGGTTAATCATAACCTGCTTCATGGTGGGCCAGTAGAAGCCTTGATGAAGTGCTTTTTGAGCTAAAGACAGCCCTCGAGCATGGTTTCTGTAATGACCTTTATGTATTTGCCTCATTACTGCCTCACAATCTTGGCCATCAATGCATCTCAAAAGTGGGGCTGAAAATCCCTTCTTATACAGCATATCATCGTAAATGCAGTACCTGGCTACTCTAGCTAGCAAGCATCGTGCTTCCAGCTTATCATTTGGCAGTTTTCCATCTTGCAGATATCTTATAATTGGACCTATCCAGGAATTGGGTTGCACAGTTATCGTTATCATCACATTCTTTTCTTCTGTACTTGGGGCTGGTAAGAACTCTATTAGGATGACCCCCAAAAAGTCTGCATCTCGAGTGGTTGCCAAACGAGCTAAGGCATCAGTATGTGCGTTTTGAGCTCACGAAATCTGCTTTATTTCATACCTTTGGAAAGCACCTAACAACTTGTGAACTTTCTGGAGGTAAAGGGCCATCTTTGGTCCCTTGGTCTGGTACTCCCCAAGAATGTGGCAAACCATGAGCTGCGAATCACTGAAACCCTCAGCCATTCAACTCGCATCTCTCTAGCTAGACCCAGACCAGCGAGCAACGCTTCATACTCAGATTCATTGTTCGTTGCCTGGAAACCAAACCTTAAAGCGCATAACATCTTGTGGCCTTCAGGGCTAATAAAAAGAATCTCTGCTCCAGCTCTCTGCTCACTGGATGATCCATCAACATAGAGCTCCCAAGTTGGACCTTCAAAAGATTCAGCCTCATCATCCACAGGTCCTGTAAACCCTGCAATGAAGTCTGCTAGAGCTTGAGCTTTAATAGCCATCCTTGGCTTGAACTAGATATCGAACTGTGCGAGCTCCACTGCCTATTTCAACAAACGATCTGAGGTGTCCACCTTCTGTAGAACTTGCTTTAGCGGATACTAGGTGAGGACCTCGATCGTATGGGCTTGAAAATAAGGTCGTAGCTTCCTCGATGCTACCACCAGGCAATAAGTGAGCTTCTCCATCTGCGTGTACCTGGTTTCAGCATCCTGTAATCTTTTACTGACATAGTACACTGGAAGTTGCGTCCTCTCTTCCTCTCTCACCAAAGCAGCACTTAAAGTTTGTTGAGATACCCCCAAGTATAAAATAAGTTTTTCTCCTTCCTTAGGCTTAGAGAGGAGTGGAGCTCGCCCCATGTATTCTTTCAGCTGTTGGAAGGCAACTTCACATTGCTCAGTCCACTCGAAGCTTTTTGCATTCCTCAAAATATCGAAAAAAGGGATGCATTTGTCTGTAGCCTTCGAGATAAACCTGCTTAGTGATGTGACCTGGCCATTGAGGCTTTGTACATCCTTTACCTTTATAGGCGACCTCATATCGATTAGTGCTTTAATCTTCTCAGGGTTGGCCTCAATGCCTCTGCTATTCACCATGAAGCCCAGAAACCCCGAACGCATACTTATATGGATTCAGTTTCATCTGATAGTTCCTTAGAATCTGGAACATCTCTCCTAGGTCGCGAACATGATCACATACCTGCTTGGACTTTATCAACATATCATTAACATAGACCTACATGGTCTTCCCGATCTGCTCTTCAAACATCATATTTACCAAGCGTTAGTAGGTCGCTCCTGCGTTCTTCAGCCCGAAGGGCATCACCTTGTAGCAATACAAATCACGATCAGTCATAAACGAGGTGTGCTCTTCATCCTCGGGATTCATTGAGATTTGATTATAACCCGAGTAGGCATCTATAAAACTCAGGAGTTCGTGGCCAGCAGTAGCATCAACAAGCTGGTCTATCCTTGGTAGGGGAAAACTATCTTTAGGGCACACCTTATTCAAATCAGTGAAGTCAATGCACGTTCTCCACTTCCCGTTCTTTTTCTTCACTAACACGGGATTGGCGACCCAGGTCAGGTAGTAAGCTTCTTGGATAAACTTATTGGCCAGCAACTTATCTACCTCTTCCTTCAGTGTTAAGTAGCCCTCCCCCATCATTGCTCTTCTTTTCTGACGAATTGGCTTATGGTGAGGATCAATATTCAACCTGTGTGACATTACTCTAGGATCTATCCCCACCATATCCTCATGATTCCACGCGAATATATTCAAGTTCGCCTTTAGGAAGTCAGCGAGCTGGGCTCTCAATTTCGGAACTAAACCTCTTCCCAGCTTCAAGCACCTCTTTGGATCTGTCATACTGACTTGAACATCTTCCAGTTCTTCAACTGGGCCAGTAGTTCTGTCTACATCCACTTTGCAGGGGTCGAGGTCATGACTAACCCCATTCTTTGTCGTAGCTCATGGGTCGCTCTCCGAAACCACGTTTACTTTCTTTTCTCTTACACCTATCTTTACTGCATCCTCATAGCAGTGTCTGGCTAAGTACTGCTCTCCTCGAATGCATCCCACGCCACTGGGAGTGGGAAATTTCACTGTAAGAGTCCTGGTTGAAGTGGCTGCATCCAGTTCGTTCAACGAAGGCCTTCCCAGGACCACATTGTATGTTGATGGGTAGTTAATTATCAGAAAGTCTGCCAGCATAATAACTTGATGACCAGCTTCCCCAAGAGTAAGTGGCAGTTTAATTTGGCCCACTGGCACAACAACATCTCTAGTGAAACCGAATAGAGGCTTTGGGGATGGCCTCAATTGCTTCGCTCCTAGCCCCATTTGCTCAAAACAACTCTTGTACATCATATTTACCGAGCTCCCAGTATCGATCATGATACGTCGCACTTCCAAGTTGCTGATCTTAGCTCGGATGACCAGTGCATCATTGTGTGGCCAAATCACACCTCTAGCATCCTCCTAAGTAAAAACAATCTCATCCGAGGTCGTCTTGGCTTTTTTGGCAGGTCCCTCCGACCCACTGATTTGGAAGGTATGATTTGCCTCTCAGACGTACCTCTCGTGTGACCTGTTTGAAGCACCTGCGATATGGAGACCACCATAGATCGTGAAAATAGTTCTTACCGTAGGCTCATGCTCTGGTTCAGGAGCTCGTAAGGGCTGTTGCTGTGCTGGCTGTTGTTGAGGCCACTGTTGCTGAGGTCGCGAGTCTGTAGGTTGTTCCACATAATTCCTTAAGCAACCTCTCCTGATCAATTTTTCAAGGCGTCTCTCAACGCCCAACAGTCTGAACTATTGTGCCCGACCTCATTGTGATAGACGTAAAATTTGCTTCTGTTTCT
Organism: Litchi chinensis; assembly: GCA_019925255.1. Lineage (NCBI taxonomy): Eukaryota > Viridiplantae > Streptophyta > Magnoliopsida > Sapindales > Sapindaceae > Litchi > Litchi chinensis. Next base: position 11,133,487 of record CM034469.1, on the reverse strand, counting down.
GTGCTGAATAGGGGCTCTTAAAGGATAAGACTTGCCAAAGTCTTCCCTATTCTCTTTTGTTGCAAATATATCTTATCTTGAAAGTCTGATAGGATGCTGTAATTCTAGTAGCAACCTTGACGTTGAGATCGCTCGTACCTTGGCTCTCTCCTTACCTTCTTAGCGATCTGATTGCTCGAGCCACTATTTCTGCCTTATTCATTCCTGCAATTATTTCTCTTTTTAGTTTGGCTGGAACTACCCTCTTCATTCTTCTGGTTGGATTTCTTTGAGCCAAAGGTTTCCTCCCACTTGATCTCCTTCCCAGCTTGCTCGTAAAACTCTCCAGATCTTTCACTGAGGACTTGTAGATGCTCTCATACAGTTTTCCATCTTTTTACAACCCAGTTGAGATCGCTGTCAGTATACTCTCATCTGATGGATGCTCGACGTTCACGACCTTGCATCTAAATCTGATGATATATACTTTCAACGATTCACCCTGACGCTGGAAGATGATAGCTGGGTGGCAGGATGGAGCGAGCTACCTTCTCAAGGCCCTATATTGACCAACGAACTTCTGCTAACACTCTGCCCAACTACCTATGCTGCGAGTTGCGAGATTTTTGAACCATGTCATTGGAATGTCCCCTAAAGTAGTTGGGAATACAAGACATTTCACCATTGGATTACCTATCTATAAGTCTATCTGAACGTTAAAAGCATTTAAATGATCATAGGGGTCACTGTCCCCATTGTACTGCTGAATATTGGGCATTTTAAACCTTGGAGGGAGAGGCTACGTCTCAATTTCCCTCGTGAACGGGGTCCTTTCCCCATAATGCCCACGCTACTCTGGGGCTCCAAGTCACGCTTCTAGTTACTGGACCCTCTAGAGGAGCTCCTCTACTTGTGGATCTTGGAGCTCATATCTTCTTCTGTGGTCGCGACTTGGAAAAGGGTGCTCTGGGTCATACCTCTCGACCTCTTCGAACAAATCTCTATGCTGATGGGATCTCGCATGTCGCCCATTCATCTCATCAACACCCCGAGCTTCAGCTCGGATTTTATCGTGTCCAATCTCTACCTATCGGTTTCCCTCTTGGCTCAACCGTACTACCAAGCTCGGTGAGCGCGCGACCTCCCTTTCTCCGTGGACAGGATGGCCATCAGCTCTAGGGCGCGTATTAGAAGAACGAGCTGAGTCAGCAGGTCGCGGCATATCCCTAGCTGGCCTTTCGGGCACCTACATTGCTTCATGCTGTTGGGGCACATGCCTTGGAACTTCGACCTCAACCCTAGATGCATTCTGCATCTGAACCTACACCAACATATTGACAGCCTCTGTAAGCTGTCTAACCGTGTTCTCCAATGCCTCTTACCTCTAATGCCATACATGTTGCCCATCGGTCGGGCCCTTCTCTACAGATTGGCGAGGGGGTAAGAATGGCATGACTGCTGCAACACCCATTGCTTGACCACACGATGGGCTTGCTACATGCATGGGTGCGTCTTCCACGGGCTACAAGTTCTGTTGAGACTGGTTCACACGGCTCTCTGCCTGGTCATCATCTACAAGATATCTGTTTGATCTTGCCCTTGTCATGTTATCCGAAATTGATGAACTGGGGTGAAAAAGATTCCAGTTTGGACCTTCCTTCTAGCGCCAAAATGTCGACGTTGAAATTCAGTCGACGAGTATTCAATGCCCAATACTTGCAATCAATATGAGAAAACATAGAAATCGAAATGAAAATAATGAAGAACCAAGAACAAACAGAGGGACAAAGAATTTTTAACGTGATTTAGTGAGTGCGCCTACGTCCATGGCTGTCTCTCTTAAATTCTGCAGAGTGACAGTATATTATTTCTTCTTGTTTTTTTTTACAATGGTTTTTAACCCCTATTTATAGGAAAAAAGTGTTACAGATCTGGTAATGGACAAAATAGGAATAAAATCCTAAATTAATTACACAATCGATAAAATAGGAATAGAATCCTGAATTAATTACACTTCCTAATAAGTTGGAATGAAATCAGGAAACTATCCCATAAAATCTGAGATAATGTTGACTGAGTTTGAATTTGAATCAACTTCCATATCTAGTGAGAGAATCACGATTAGATTAGGTAACTGTCTGTTCTAGAAGATACTGCATTAATTGCGCTCTGAACGAGCTGCTGTCTATGGTGATCTCGAGCTGGACATCGTTGTTCAATGAATAGCGAGCTGTGCGTATGATGAATTGTGGAACGGGCCACGACCTGACTGTGATACGAGCTCGTTGCTACGAGCTGAGAAGATTGCTGGGACGAGCTGAATAACTCACTAGACTTTAGAGTTATTATCTGGGCCTTCTATTGGGTCTAAGCTGAACTTTTACCAGCCCATTAAATGGATCCGGAAAACACACATAACAATAACAATAACAATAGAACCAATCCGGGTTTCAAGAGCTCATGTTATGTTTGTGACCTGGTGTCATGATGTCCAACAACTTAATAAGCACATATAAAGCAATGTAAAATCATGCATACAAATATAATAAAATAATCATCATTATATTATTAATAATAAACGATTAAAAAATTAAAAATAAAAGTAATTATTTATAGTGTGTCAATTATGCAAACTTATCTTCTTTTTTTTTTCACAATTGGTTTGGTCCGATTACATTATTTAAAAGTTTTGCATGTTAAATCAAATCTAAAATGATCAGATTGTTTATTTATTAACCTAATCTAACACAAACTCACTTTTGAACCAAACCAATCTAACAAAATTAGATCGGTATGATTTGATTAATTGGTTTGACGGGTTTGTACTCCCTTACATGAGATTATATTTGATAACTATATATATATTTTTTAATCTGGAAAGAGACTTCACAGACTTAAGAAATTACATTAACCATTCGGGGCCAAGACCATCCACACCTTATCATAAAATAAGAGGCCATACAAGCCAATAGGAACCTTATCATAGAAATGTACACCACCCAATCCTTTTTAAGGAAAATGCCTATCGCAGCAATAATAGGATCATGCATTAACGTAAAAGAAGATCTCCCTTCGATCGCATCAAAACCAATTTAGAATCATTCTCTACCAGAACCTTCCGTCTACCCATATCCCAAGCCATTTGTAGCCTTGTCTAAATTCCCCAAGCTTCTGCCTAAACGATCGAGCAACATCCTAGATTTTGTGCAAAACGTCTCTTCCAAGTCCCTGTTTTCATCTCTAATCAGACCACCTGCAGTAGCTAAATCAGACTCCATCTTCAGTGTCCCATTAGTATTCAGCTTTACCAATCCCTGTTTGAGAGGCTTCCAACAAACCAGCTCCTCTTGTTTCTCTTTACTATCTGTCCATCTACACTACTCCTCAGTCTGATGGTAATCATGAGCCACACGAATTATCCAACCATCTATGTTGGGAACTGTAAAATTTCTTACTTTAAAAACAACCAGAGGAACCACACTGCCACCCAAAAGATTTTCTTCCATTCAAAGGGCTTCTATTAACACCAGCCATTGACATGTTCATGCTCAACCATTGTTGCAAGGGAAGATGAAAGAAAACCCCTCAGAATTTTGGATCCATTAGACAGTACCAGATGCGTTTGGCAAAACAGAAATCTCGAAAAACATAAAGTTCTGATTTGGACTTGAGAACAACAAGGACAACCTGCACTCATGGTCTTCTTTCATTTGGCTCTCATCTCATTTATGATAAGTTTCTCACCGGTAACAAGCCAAGCAAATTTTATAATTCGCTAAGGGACAGCAAGCTTCCATATCTCTTCCACAAACCAGTAGCTTTGTTCTTGATGTCTCTGCCTGTTAAGAAATAAGCACTCTTGACACTAAACTGCCCCGATTCTTTAAAAGACCAACTCCTACGATCCCTTCTCGTACAAGGCTTAGGACAGAAAGTTGCCGCGATTTTCAAACCAACAAGAACCGAAATCAGCTTTTGAAACTGCCCCCACTTCCTATTGCCATCAGAGTCCACATAAGAAGCTGTTGGGTTTTATGCCCTAAGAGCTTGTAATTATGTAAACGGTTTTAATAAATAATAATAAAATATTCATTTTATTCAATTTATATATTTTGCAAAAATTATATATGTCATGAGAAACATCCTTGATTACTGATGTATTTTCAAACTAAGTATATAAGTGTTATATACAAGCAGATTTAGTTTGAGAGAAGTAATCTAAAGAGTCCGTAGAAAACAAACGAAGCTGGGTACTTTGTTTGTGGTAAATCTATAGTTGCGGTCCATTTTGTATTCGGTACAATAGTTTTATCCGAGACTATTCATGTAGTGACATGGAAATGGAGGTACCTTATATAATAAAGATTATATAGGACTGGACCACGATAAACATAAGTCTCTAATTAATATCCGTTAAACTTAGAGATTTATATTTATCGACTAGATGATCATATATGAATTGATCTTAATCCTGAGTGTATTATGGACTCCTGCTTGTTGAGTTATGTCTTTTGATTTACATGAGTGAGATCGATATAGATGCTCGATCAATAACTTCGTACTTTGGGGATATGATTTAGTAAGTAGCTGTGAACATTCTATACAATAGTGGAATCCACTCCTTCTTGTGAGAAGTAGAGAAATAGTTCTCTTAAGGGTTGATTCAGGTCTTGAACAATAAGAGCGCTCAACTTTCTGTTCATATGTAAACGGAAAGATAAATTCATAAGTTGTTATGAATATATTGTTCATTAGAGAATCAATGGTACTTAAGGATCAAGATATAATTAGAGGGGTATAACGGACATTATGACCTAGCTCTAATTATGAACTATTTGTGGAGGGTCAAATCATATGTAGTGATTATATCAATGGACATTGAAAATTTCAGATTGTATAAAAACATCTATAGTTTTGAGAGTGCAATCTTAAGTTTTTAGTGGAGTAACTCTAAGATTAATAATAGTGAATTATTTAATTAAAGAGTTTAATTAATAATTCCGATATTATTGGAGCTCAAAACTGTAGGTCCATCGGGTCTCCTTGATAGCTCATTTCACTATAAGAAACGTGTATATAGAATATTGTAATTGGATCGTCCAATTATAGTTGTTACATAAGTAGCAAAATATGTGTTCACTTGGTATTTGAATAATATTGATTATTCAAATTATTAATTAGTTAATTATTAATTATGAATTAATAATTATTTAATTAATTTTATAAGAGGTCTTGAATTCAATTCTTAGTTGTGACCGAGTATAAATTAATTATGAATTAATTATAGGCCACAAGTATGATTACAAAATATAACATGAATTAATTGTGAATTAATTATGTTATATGGGCAAAAGTTTAATTTTAATAAACTTGGGGTTAAATATTAATTTTGATTAATTAAACCCTAATTGGTTGCCTATAAATAGAAAAGAAATAGTATTCTTTTCCTAACAGAATATATACTTAGGTTTTGTTTTACGTTCTTTAAAAAAAAAACTCATTCTCACCTCTTACATATATTGTTTGTTCTTTTGAGAAAAGAAATCGATAGATAGTGAGCACAATTCTATATAATTGTGCCCACTCACTTGTTTCTTGGTGTAGAGTCATATCAAGGAAGACAAGGTGGTGAGCAATCCACAGAGATCAATACAAAAGGTACAAGATTCGATCTTTATTTAGTTTTATTATTTTATTTAATTGTTTTATGGATCTAGGGTTCTTGAATTTTCTAAAAATTTTTAAAACTCAAAGTTCCGCAAATCTTTATTTTATAAAAACAATTGTTGTTTTTTCCCTTCAATTGATATCAGAGCCTAGGTTCTAATAAAACAGTGATTTTAAAATAATATGTTTTGTATTGATTTGTATGTCATTGAGTAGGCACTGTTAATTTTTATTTGATTATGATGTGATATATTTTGTATTCATGTTTGATGAATGGAGATTGCATGGTATGATCGTTAATTGTATGGTTCTTTGGTTAATTAATTTGATTAAATTTGTAAGCCATTATGTGACAATTTTATTTGTAATTCATAGTTTTAGGGTTTTTATATTTTCTGTAATTAGATGCGGAAAAGATTTGAGATGGGCTGCTGAAATTGATCTGTAATTTTGCCACTGATATGGTCGAAATCGGTTGAAATTAAAGGGAGACGGGCTGTTAATAATTTTGTGTGATAGTTCATGCACGGCTGTTTTGAACAGCCCAGTACGAACTGTCAGCGTACAGTATTTTAATAAATATATCATGTGTGCACATTGAATGTGCAAAGACCAAACACTGCAGACACATAAGATGTGCGTGCGCAGTGAATGGTTTTGTGCAAATCTGCAAGTGTGATCGGAATAGATGTGCACAGATGACTTAATTGGTTAATTTTGTTTTTTGTGCGCCTAGTAAATGTCGTGTTTGCTGTTTGCACAGCACATGCATGAATTGGTTGCACTGTATGTGCAATTGTTGCACAAAGTGCAATTTTAGTCAATGCACGAATCATTGTGTGACACATGGCATTATATACACCATGCATTTATGTTTGATTCGGCGTCACATGCAGTGTATCTGAAGCTTTTGTTTGTTTGTGCATTGTGCACAAAATCCATGCATACTTATGCATGCAACATTGCATACACTGCGCATATGTGATGACACTTTGTAATTAAAAGTGCTGTTTTGAACACTGCAGAATTCTGTTTTGAACAGTGCAGTGTTCTGTTTTGAAAACTGCAGAATGCTGTTTGCTGTTTTGAACAGCCCAGCACTGCAATATGCTATTTTGGCACTGCACAGCACTGCAGAATGCTGTTTTGAACAGCTTAAAATAAAGAATTGGGCTTTTAGCCCAATCCATTTGATGGATGTTCTTAATTATTAAATTGGATTTAATTTTGAGCCCAAGAGAGCCCATAAAGACTTTTAAAGCCCATGAATACCTTGAAGACTATAAAAACTACAAGTAAAGGCCAAGGAATGTCTTGGTTAATTTATGTAATCTTGAAATTAGATTTAGGTTGTTAAAACCAAAGAACCCGGTCATACACATGTTGTTTATTTAAATTATTTATCATGCGATGATTGAATAATTTGTTGATAACATGACCATGCATAAAATATGTCATATAGAATATAAAGTGCCTACTCACTGCATTATAACATGACGTGCATCATATGTATTATTTTATTTTACTATTAAATTGTTTATTAGTATAAATAGTAGAATAATACATAGAATGCCTCTTAAATAATTTGAATTGATTTTAGTGGAAAATCATAGATTTCAAATTAGAAATATGATTTTAATAATTGGCATTCATAATGTGGATTAGATTTTAATTAGTTAAAATCTGGTAACTTCATACTAAATCTAGTCTTTATAATTTAGATTATTTAGATTAGATTTATAAATTGAATTAGATTTTTAAGTGTTAAAAATCTGGTAATTCATTAAGTGTTAATAAGTTATGAACTTTAGTAACTCACAAATTCTTAGTAATTTAGATTATCTTCTTAGCCGTTAATAATCTAAGATGATTACTAGGAATTTTTAATAGAAAACCCTAATCCTAAAATAGTGAGTGGGAGAGGGATATATGACAATATATCATGCGGTCTCCATCATTAGTTCAACACCGTGAAACTTAAAGGCGCCTCGAGACGGCTTTGTTATCGTCCCCCTACGGGTGGTGTCCATTTAAGTTGATCAAGGTTGACTTCCTAATGGATAGGATTCCTAGATGTATCTTGGGATTGACCTACCCTACGACGGCAATTCTCGAGTTAAGTCAATGGAATCCGAAATGATGGGTTACACTCATAAAGGAAATAATTAATTGTTAATTATTTTCCTGATTGAAAAACGGTAGTTAAATAATATAGGAATAAGAGTTATTTTGTTATATTATTTAATTGAGAATGTCTCAGTCTAACATACAAATATTTGACCTACCCTACGACGACACTTATTTGTGGAATGTTAGATTATCGTGGCATAGTAATTATTTTTAGGGTATTTTCTAATTCATTATTCGTGTATCATGCATCACATTTAATTTTATGCCAAAGTCACATGATATTGATTTTTGCAAAATGATATTAAATGTCTTGTATTTTATTTATTTTCAGCAATGGTATCTCCGTTGATTTCTATTTTAGCTAATGATAAGCTTAATGGGGAAAATTATGTCAAATGGAAAAGTAACATGAACGCAGTCCTAGTTTGTGAAGACCTTAAATTTGTCACGACTCAGCCTTGTCCTCCCCAGCTAGCAGAAAATGCTGCACACGCTGTGCACGAGGCCTATGAGAAATGGGTCAAAGCTGATGAGAAGGCCCGCTGCTACTTGTTAGCAGGGATGTCTGAGGTGCTTGCTACCAAGCACGAAATAATGACAACAGCAACTCAGATGCTGGAGTCATTGCAGGACATGTTCGGGCAACCTTCTGAGCAGCAACGGCACGAAGCTGTTCGTGCTGTTATGACTGCTAGGATAAAGGAGGGTACATCTGTTCGAGAGCATGTCTTGAAGATGATGACCCACTTCAATACAACTGAAAGCCATGGTGGGGCTATAGATGAGCGTAGCCAAGTGAGTATGATACTTGAGACTCTTCCGAAGAGTTTCATGCAATTTAAGAGCAATTATGTTATGAACAAGTTGACTTACTCACTTACGCAGTTGCTCAATGAGCTCACTACTTATGAGTCTATGAGTAAGGACAAAAATAAGTTCGGTGAAGCAAATGTTGCTGAGACTTCTTCTTCTGACAAGAATAAGAGGAAGAGAAACACCGAAAATGCTAAGGAAAAGGCTAAGCCCAAGAAGCAAGCTACTCAGAAGAAGAGCAAAAAGGGCTTTAAGGCCACCAAGCCCAAAGGAAAATGTTTCCATTGTGGTGTTGATGGGCATTGGAAGAGGAACTGTCCTAAGTACCTCAAGGAGCTCGAAGAGAAGAAGATGAAAGGTAAATGTGATTTACTAGTCATTGAATCTTGTTTAGTGGAGGATGATTCATCCCCTTGGATAATTGATTCAGGAGCCACTAATCATGTTTGTTCTTCTTTGCAGTTGATTGATTCATATAGGCAGCTTGATGAGGGTGAGTTCAACATGCGAGTCGGGACTGGGGAAGTCGTTTCAGCAAAGGCAGTGGGAGAAGTTAGACTTAGTTTTAATAATAATTGTTTTATTGCATTGAACAATGTTTATTTTATTCCAGGTTTTAAGAGAAATTTGATTTCTGTATCTAAACTTTTGGAATTTAATTATTCTGTTTCTTTTTATAATAAATCTGTTATTATTTCTAGAAATGGATTGGATATTTGTTCAGGGATGCAAGAAAATGATTTATATGTGTTAAGATCGTTAATGCATAAACCACTGCTTAATATTGAAATGTTTAAGGTTGAAAAACCAAAAACAAAACGACAAAAGATTTCTCAAAATGATGACACATATCTTTGGCATCTAAGACTTGGTCATATTAACCTTGACAGATTAAACAAACTTGTAAAGAACGGACATTTAAATGAGTTAAAGATCGGTACTTTACCTGTTTGTGAATCATTTCTAGAAGGTAAAATGACCAAAAGACCTTTTACTGGAAAATGGCTTAGAGCTAAGGAACCGTTAGAGCTTATACATTCGGACGTCTGCGGTCCTATGAATGTTAAAGCTAGAGGCGGTTATGAATATTTCGTCACTTTTATTGATGATTATTCAAGATATGGGTATGTTTACCTAATGCAACGAAAGTCGGAAACTTTTGAAAAGTTCAAAGAATTTCGAGCTGAAGTTGAAAATCAATTAGGTAAAACATTGAAATCTCTACGATCAGATCGTGGAGGCGAGTATCTCGATACAGAGTTTGAGGATTACTTGCTTGAGCATGGGATTCTATCCCAATTGACTGCTCCTGGAACACCCCAGCAGAATGGTGTTGCAGAAAGGAGAAATCGGACCCTTTTGGACATGGTGAGATCTATGTTTAGTTTCTCATCATTACCTAGTTCATTTTGGGGATATGCATTGCAAACTGCAATGTATATTTTGAATGTCGTACCATTTAAGTCAGTTCCAAAGACACCTCTAGAGTTGTGGAAAGACCGTAAAACTAGTTTACGACATTTTCGCATATGGGGGTGTCCAGCACATGTGCTGAAGAACAAGACTGGGAAGCTGGAACCACGTTCAAAAGTTTGCCTATTTGTAGGTTATCCCAAAGAAACTAGGGGCGGTCTCTTTTATAGTCCTGAAGAAAACAAAGTGTTTGTATCGACAAACGCTACTTTTCTTGAAGAGAACTATATGAGAGATTACAAACCTCGAAGTAAAGTTGTACTTGAGGAGTTACTTCCCGGGTCAAATAGTACCCTGTCAACAACAGTTGTTGACAAAGACATAATTCAGACCACTTCTGAACGTCAGACAGATTCTCATCAGAATCATCTACCATCTCGTCATAGTGGGAGGGTTATTAGACCACCAGTTCGCTACAGAGAGATTGGAGAGGCACAAATCGCTATCTCCGATGAGAGTGTAGATGATCCATTGACATATCAAGATGCAATGGAGGATTCTGATAAAGAGGAATGGCTTAAAGCAATGAATCTCGAGATGGAGTCTATGTACTCTAACTCAGTCTGGGAACTTATGGATCAACCAGATGGGATAAAACCTATAGGTTGTAAGTGGATCTACAAGAGGAAGAGAGGAGTGGATGGAAAGGTAGAGACCTTTAAAGCTAGACTAGTGGCAAAGGGTTATACCCAGAAAGAGGGAGTTGACTATGAGGAAACTTTCTCGCCAGTAGCTATGCTTAAGTCCATTCGGATTCTTCTATCCATTGCCGCATGTCTCAACTATGAGATTTGGCAAATGGATGTCAAGACTGCATTTTTAAATGGTAGTCTTGATGAAAGTATCTATATGGTGCAACCAGAGGGATTCGTATCCCAAGGTCAAGAGCAAAAGGTTTGCAAGTTGCAAAGGTCCATTTATGGACTTAAGCAAGCATCTCGATCTTGGAATATAAGGTTTGATACTTCGATCAAATCTTATGGTTTTGAGCAAAATATTGATGAACCTTGTGTATACAAAAGGATTATCGATAAGAAAGTGGTTTTCCTTGTACTTTACGTTGATGATATTTTACTCATTGGGAATGATATAGGAGTATTGTCAGATGTAAAGAGCTGGCTCGCTAGCCAATTCCAAATGAAAGATTTGGGAGAGGCCAGTTATGTCCTTGGGATCCAAATAATACGAGATCGCAAGAACAAACTGTTAGCGCTGTCTCAGGCATCGTATATCGATAAGATTCTTATGCGATTTTCGATGCAGAACTCTAAGAAAGGGCTTTTACCTTTTCGTCATGGAGTTCATTTGTCTAAGGAACAGTGTCCTAAGACACCTCAAGAAATTGAGGATATGAGACGGATTCCCTATGCCTCTGCAGTAGGCAGTCTCATGTATGCTATGTTATGCACGAGACCGGATATATGCTATTCAGTGGGAATAGTTAGTCGTTATCAATCTAATCCAGGATTTGATCATTGGGTGGCTGTAAAGCATATTCTTAAGTATCTTCGGAGAACGAGAAACTATATGCTAGTGTATTCTGGAGAGGATTTGATCCCATTAGGATATACAGATTCTGATTTTCAATCGGATAAGGATTCTAGAAAATCCACGTCCGGATCAGTATTTACTCTCGGTAGTGGAGCCATTGTATGAAGGAGTGTTAAGCAATCTTGCATTGCTGACTCCACTATGGAAGCTGAATATGTAGCAGCTTGTGAAGCAGCTAAAGAAGCGGTATGGCTACGTAAATTCTTGACTGATCTGGAAGTTGTTCCAGATATGGATAAACCACTCACCCTTTATTGTGATAATAGTGGTGCAGTGGCTAATTCCAAAGAACCAAGAAGCCACAAGCGAGGGAAGCATATAGAAAGGAAATATCATCTTATTAGGGAGATTGTACAAAGAGGAGATACAAACGTGATGAAGATTGCATCACAAGACAACCTTGCTGATCCGTTTACCAAGACCTTAACGGCTAAAGTGTTTGAAGGTCATCTAGAGGGTCTAGGATTACGAGATATGTCTCATCTGCTCTAGGGCAAGTGGGAGATTGTTGGGTTTTATGCCCTAAGAGCTTGTAATTATGTAAACGGTTTTAATAAATAATAATAAAGTATTCATTTTATTCAATTTATATATTTTGCAAAAATTATATATGTCATGAGAAACATCCTTGATTACTGATGTATTTTCAAACTAAGTATATAAGTGTTATATACAAGCGGATTTAGTTTGAGAGAAGTAATCTAAAGAGTCCGTAGAAAACAAACGAAGCTGAGTACTTTGTTTGTGGTAAATCTATAGTTGCGGTCCATTTTGTATTCGGTACAATAGTTTTATCCGAGACTATTCATGTAGTGACATGGAAATGGAGGCACCTTATATAATAAAGATTATATAGGACTGGACCACGATAAACATAAGTCTCTAATTAATATCCGTTAAACTTAGAGATTTATATTTATCGACTAGATGATCATATATGAATTGATCTTAATCCTGAGTGTATTATGGACTCCTGCTTGTTGAGTTATGTCATTTGATTTACATGGGTGAGATTGATATAGATGCTCGATCAATAACTTCGTACTTTGGGGATATGATTTAGTAAGTAGCTGGGAACATTCTATACAATAGTGGAATCCACTCCTTCTTGTGAGAAGTAGAGAAATAGTTCTCTTAAGGGTTGATTCAGGTCTTGAACAATAAGAGCGCTCAACTTTCTGTTCATATGTAAACGGAAAGATAAATTCATAAGTTGTTATGAATATATTGTTCATTAGAGAATCAATAGTACTTAAGGATCAAAATATAATTAGAGGGGTATAACGGACATTATGACCTAGCTCTAATTATGAACTATTTGTGGAGGGTCAAATCATATGTAGTGATTATATCAATGGACACTGAAAATTTCAGATTGTATAAAAACATCTATAGTTTTGAGAGTGCAATCTTAAGTTTTTAGTGGAGTAACTCTAAGATTAATAATAGTGAATTATTTAATTAAAGAGTTTAATTAATAATTCCGATATTATTGGAGCTCAAAACTGTAGGTCCATCGGGTCCCCTTGATAGCTCATTTCACTATAAGAAACGTGTATATAGAATATTGTAATTGGATCGTCCAATTATAGTTGTTACATAAGTAGCAAAATATGTGTTCACTTGGTATTTGAATAATATTGATTATTCAAATTATTAATTAGTTAATTATTAATTATGAATTAATAATTATTTAATTAATTTTATAAGAGGTCTTGAATTCAATTCTTAGTTGTGACCGAGTATAAATTAATTATGAATTAATTATAGGCCACAAGTATGATTACAAAATATAACATGAATTAATTGTGAATTAATTATGTTATATGGGCAAAAGTTTAATTTTAATAAACTTGGGGTTAAATATTAATTTTGATTAATTAAACCCTAATTGGTTGCCTATAAATAGAAAAGAAATAGTATTCTTTTCCTAATAGAAGTATATACTTAGGTTTTGTTTTACGTTCTTTAAAACAAAAACTCTATTCTCACCTCTTACATATATTGTTTGTTCTTTTGAGAAAAGAAATCGATAAATAGTGAGCACAATTCTATATAATTGTGCCCACTCACTTGTTTCTTGGTGTAGAGTCATATCAAGGAAGGTAAGGTGGTGAGCAATCCACAGAGATCAATATAAAAGGTACAAGATTCGATCTTTATTTAGTTTTATTATTTTATTTTATTGTTTTATGGATCTAGGATTCTTGAGTTTTCTAAAAATTTTTAAAACTCAAAGTTCCGCAAATCTTTATTTTATAAAAACAATTGTTGTTTTTTCCCTTCAGAAGCAACTGTTGTTTTACATCTTTGTGCGCTAGTGGGACTCTTAGATGATTTACTAGAGGATCCTCTCCATCAATCCAAGAATCTTGCCAGAATCCAGTTGCATTGCCGTCACCAATTCTCGATACTGTTCCTTTTTGGACCCAACGACAAACAGAACAAATATTTTTCTAGGTATTCAAATGATGCGCCCTAGATTTCAAATTACAAATCTCCGAATTCATATTACCATACTCACCTTTAAGGACTTAAACCACAATTTATTTGGCTTGGTCCATATACCCCATGTGAGTTTCATTAGGCAAGCTTCTTTTATCTCCTGTATACAGCACAGGCCAAGACCTCCTTGATCTTTCAAAGTGCATATATTTTTCCAGTTAATCAAATGAGGTTTCCTCTTATCATAAGATGATCGCCAAACAAAATTCCTCACCTTTTTGTCTATCTCATCGCAGAGCATTTTTAGGAGTCTAACCGTTTGCATGGCATACAATGGAATTGTATTAATGACAGCTCTGGCAAGAGTGATTCTCCCTACAAGAGACAACCGGTCCACCTTCCAACCAAAACTTTTTATCAATTTTCACCATGAGAGAATTGTATATATTTGATAACTATATATCTATAAATCTTGAATAACAATTCTGTGGGTGAAGAAATAGTCAAACTATGTACCAAACTTGAATCATCTTATCACAAGCTGATATGACATAAAAAATTCACAGAAAGCATCACTCTTCCACTTCTGTCCCCATATAAAGATGTTTCAATTCAATTTCCACAAAATTAAAAAAGTAACTCAAATAGAATATATAAAAATCACAAGTCTGTTTTAATTATTATTATTATTATTTATTTAAAAAATAAAAAAATAAAACCCTCCTCTGCCCTTCCCAATAGTCTTAAACCATTGTTGACTCTTCTTCATATTAACTTGTGTAAACGAGTGTCCAGATAATAAATTCTTCAATTGGATGCTAGTCTGCAACAAAAGCTGATGATCAAAATGTCTTCTTTTAAGTTCTTCATCATCTTTGTGTTTCTGCTTTCTCTTTCAAGTTCTCTGTTCACTTTCACCAGCGCAGCTAACCGGCCAACATACCTTTATCATGTTTGCTCAGCTGAAAACTTCACCAGAAACAGCACTTACCAGTCCAACCTGAATGCTCTTCTCTCTTCTCTTCCCTCCAACGCCAATAGCAGCGATGGATTCTCCAACGCAACTGAAGGGCAAGTCCCCAATAGGGTCTACGGCCTATTTCAATGCCGCGGTGATCTCGCCGCCTCCACTTGTCGAGACTGCGTGGGTTTCGCTTCCGTTGACGCAACTCAACTTTGTCCTGCTCAAAAAGGGGCTGTATTATGGTACGACGAGTGCCTCTTACATTACAATGCTTCTGATTTCTTTTCTACAGCAGTCCAAACTCCAGCAGTTATGATGTACAATACAAATAACATAACAATAGAACCAGACCGGTTTCGCCAGATCATATCGAGTCTGATGACCGAATCAGCTACTCAGGCTGCGAATGATCCCAAAAGGTTCGGGACCAGAAAGGGAGATTCCACAACGTATCAAACACTGTACACTCTTGCACAGTGCACGCAGGATCTGCCGCATACTAGATGTTTTGGATGTCTTCAAAGAGCTATTTCAGGTTTGCCAGAAGTAAGTATAGGAGCAAGGGTATTGTTTCCAAGTTGTCATTGCCGATTTGAAATTTACCCCTTTTATGCCGAAAACGAGACCCTACCACCAGCACCTACGCCGTCTGCTAACCAAGCAACATACCTTTCCCATGCTTGCTCAGAACAAAACTTTACCAGAAACAGCATTTACGAGTCCAACCTGAATTTTCTTCTCACTTCTCTTCGCTCCAGCGCCAGCAACGATGGATTCTCCACCGCAACTGAAGGGCAAATCCCCAATAGGGTCTATGGCCTGTTTCAATGTCGCGGTGATGTCGCCATCTCTACCTGTCAAGACTGCGTGGCTTTGGCTTCCAGAGAAGCAACTCAACTTTGTCCTGCTCAGAAAGGAGTTGTATTATGGTACGACAACTGCCTCTTACATTACAGTGCTTCTGATTTCTTCTCTACAGCAGTCCTAAGACCATACCAGATGGTGTCTAATTCAAATATCGTACCATACCCGATGATGTCTAATACAAATAACGTAGAAGTAGAAACATACCGGTTTTACTCGATGATGTTGAGTCTGATGTACAAATCAGCTTCTCAGGCTACGGATGATCCCAAAAGGTTCGCAACTAGAAAGGGAGATCCCACAAAATCTCAAACACTGTACACTCTTGTACAGTGCACGCAGGACCTGTCGAGTGATGGTTGTTCTAGATGTCTTCAAGAAGCTATTCCACTTTTGCCAAACGATAGCATAGGAGGAAGCATGTTGCTTCCAAGTTGTCATTGCCGGTTTGAAATGTACCCCTTCTACGCGGAAAATGAGACCACCCTTCCTCCACCTCCTGTAACAAGGCTGGAAGGTAATGGAGATCAGAAAACTTAAATGATGGTTTCTGTGCTGATTATCATTCAAGTACCATTTAGATGCATATTAAAAAGCCAAATTTAGCTCTAGAATTGAGGGATCGTGAATTTTTAGTGGGGCAAATGAAACATACCGCTGATCTTAATTGCAGGGAAGAGCATAATTGTCGCTATTGTTGTTCCGGTTACAGTCTCTGTGCTGCTTTTCTTCGCAGCAGGCTACTGTTTCCTGACTAGGAGAGCGAGAAAGAAGTACAACGCTGTACCGGAGGAAATTGGTAAATTTGAAAGCTAATTTTTTATCAAGTTTGAACAGTGGTTTATGTCTCGTTGAACCTCTCATTTGTGAACCAATAATCATAATTAGTCAGTTTTTTATCTGGGCAGGTCTGGGGAAATCATGAAATTTACTCGTACACTTTGTTTCACATTTAAAGGATTTCTAAATACACCGACAAAGGGGAGGTCTTGTGTTTATTGTAGAATACATCACTATTGTTACCAATAACAAAGTTCACCATCCTCACACATGTGCTCACATTCACGTAAACTTCTCCGTGACCCTTGGCCGACCGATACACTAGATTTGTGTCTCTCAGGCTGACGCACTCTCGCCCAATTTCCTGTGCTGCACATTCTGCTTTTTCAATTCAAATTTTGCAGTTATTTCCATACCTTTTCACAATTATCGAACTGCCTTCAATGACCTAGACTTGTTGGACTTTTTTTCTTGCCAAACCTTTGGAGATATATGAAATTTACTTTTACACTTATGCTGCTGCTGCAATATTTTCAAAACACTAACTTACTGTTTGGTAGTGCAGCTGGAAATGACATTTTAACTCTAGAGGCATTGCAATTTGATTTTGGGACAATCCAAGCAGCCACAAATAGATTCTCGACTGATAACAAGTTGGGTGCAGGTGGATTTGGTGAGGTTTACAAGGTATAATATTAATTAGTACAATCTTTTTTTAAAGTTCACAAGGTTAGTGATATAGCAATTCAGAAAGTTATTCAAACAAATGTTCTAACAATTTGTTGGTATATATTCTTAGGGTGTACTTCATAATGGACAAGAAATAGTTGTAAAAAGATTATCAAAGACATCTGGACAAAGGTACAAAAGAATTTAAGAATGAAGTTATAGTGGTAGCCAAACTTCAACATAGAAATCTAGTAAGATTACAAGGATTTTGCTTGGAGGGAGAAGAAAAAATACTTGTCTATGAATTTGTGCCCAACAAAAGCCTTGACTACTTTTTATGTGGTATGTACCATCTAAGGGTATGTTTACTTCATGGATTGAGGAATGGAAATCAGGAATGAAATTGATTGATGGTGTTTACTTGCTTAAAATTCATTCCGTAATGGGAATGAATGTGTGGGCCCCACATCAATTTGGGGTTGAGGAATGAGAATCTCATTCCCCCCAACCCACTTGGGAATCCTATTCTCATTCCCTTTGTCAAGCTAAAATGTCCCTTATACCATTCTTTAAAAAAAAAAAAAAAAAAAAAAAAAAAAAACAAACCCTATTTTGACACATTTGGGATTTTATATTTATATTCATGGTTGGTTGTTATTTTGTTTTATGAACTTGTAGTTGGTTGTTTTATATTTTATATATTTATAAATATAAATAGTTATATATAAGGTGCTTATGAACTTACTATAGATACAATATTAGGATTTTATATTTATATTCATGGTTGGTTGCTATTTTTTTTATGAATTTGTAGTTGGTTGTTTTATATTTATAAATATAAATATTTACATATGCTATAAGTTTTCATAAAAAAATGTGCTAGTACAAAATGTTATATTTTATAAGAAATAATTTACAGTTAACACTAAAATTTTGAGTTTAATTGAAGAATATTACAATAATACGGTTAAAAAAGTTTAGGTAATATTTTATATATAATTTAAAAAAAAATTTGATATACCATATAAATACATAATATCTTCTTCTAAAAATAAAATAATAAATACACAAAATGCTTACAATGATATTGTCAAATTGTTAAGATTTTTTTTTTTTTTTTTTTTTTTGTTTTAGCTTATTATGACGAATTATAAGATAAAAAGATAACACTAACATTTTAAACAAAATTTTATACATTGTAATTAATCCATAATTTTAATTAAGGACATTTTTGTAACTTATAATTAATTCATTCTGATTCCAAAGTAAAATAAACAGCTTAATGGGAATACTGTTGATTCCGATTCCGATTGTTACAGTTGAAGTAAACAACTTATTCTGATTCCAATACTTCATTTTGATTCCAGATCATTTCGATTCCTATTCCGATTCCTCAAAGTGAAGTAAACGCACCATAAATATATTCCATACATATTTGAATTCTATTTCTTAATTTTCTTTGAAATTTTGAATTTGGTATGTGCATAGACCCTATAAAACAAGGACAATTGGATTGGTCCACAAGATATAAAATAATTGGAGGAATTGCTCGAGGAATTCTTTATCTTCATGAGGATTCTCGACTCAGAATTATTCATTGTGATCTTAAAGCTAGCAATATATTATTAGAGGGGACTATGAATCCTAAAATTTCAGATTTTGGCATGGCAAAGATATTTGGAGTTGATCAAACTGAAGGAAATACGAGCAAAATTGTAGGAACATAGTAAGTTTGATTACTATTACTCATTTCG
Organism: Litchi chinensis; assembly: GCA_019925255.1. Taxonomy (NCBI): domain Eukaryota; kingdom Viridiplantae; phylum Streptophyta; class Magnoliopsida; order Sapindales; family Sapindaceae; genus Litchi; species Litchi chinensis. The sequence continues at coordinate 11,114,398 of CM034469.1, read as the reverse complement.
CATAACTGGAGTTGATGAATTCATTTTTGCATCCTAGTAGTTGAATCATTAGTAAGAGGAAAAGAAATTAACATCATTAGGATGATTTCCAAAATTTGGTTATTGTTGGACAACACAAAGTTGCATTGTGTCTCGAAACTCTCTTCACTATTGTATATTTACTTTGTATAATAGTGATTCATTATGATTACTGGACTACAATATATTCTGATAAAAATATTAGATTAATTTCTAAAATACCTTATTGTCTATATGCAAATAAAGTTGCTGGTTAGATACTAATTTTTTTTTTTTTTTGGTAATTTTTTAACGGATATATGTCTCCAGAATATGTTATGTAAGGGCAATTTTCTGTAAAATCCGATATATATAGTTTTGGTGTTCTAGTTCTCGAGATCATAACAGGTAGAAAGAATAACAGTTTCTATCAACCGGACAGAGTGTGGAACCTCTTGAGCTATGTAAGTTATAGAGAATAGTAAAGAAATAGAGAAAGTTAGAATTACAACTTTTTATTAATACTAGATAAATTATTGCAGGCTTGGGAGCATTGGAGAGATGAGACGCCAATGCAATTGTTGGATTCAAATTTGATCGAGACCTATTCAAAAAATGAAGTCATGAGATGCATCCATGTGGGTTTACTATGCGTCCAAGAAGATCCGGCTGTGAGACCAATGATGGCAACAGTAGTTCACATGCTTAATAGTTATTCTGTTTCCCTCCCATTACCTCAACAACCTGCATTTTTCCTTGGTACTAGAACAGAGGGGAACATGCATTCTCCAGAGGGGGTGGACGCTGATCAGTCTACAAGCAAGTCCATGCCATGGTCAGTTGATAATACTTCAATCACTGAATTAAACCCTCCTTAAATGGTGATGAGGTCTTCTTCAAAAATTTCTTCAAAAGTTAAAAACTCACAAGCTCATATAAGCTTGCTAGAATATTATAAGGCTATGCTTGAATTATTGTTGTAAATCTTAAGTTAAAATAACAGAGTGTATTCAGGGAATTATGCTACAAAGTTTGTGCCTCTTACGTCACAATGCTTCTGATTTTTTTTTCCTACAACAGTCCTAAGACCTGGTGTCATGATGTATAATACAAATAACATAACAATGGAACCAACCCAGTTTCAAGAGCTCATGTTTAGCCTGTGGCCTAGTGTCATGATGTCCAACAACTTAATAAGTTCATATAAATCAATTTAAAATCATGCATGTGAATATAATAAAATAATCGTCATTAAATTAGCAATAACAAATAATTAAAAGATTAAAAATAAAACTAATTATTTATAGTACTGTATCAACTATGCAAACTTATCTTATTTTCTTTATAATTGGTTTGGTTTAGGTTATATAATTTAGAAATTTTGCACTTCAAATCAAATCTAAAATGATTAAATTGTTTATTTATTAATCTAATCAAATACAAACTCACTTTTTAAATCAAACCAATCCAGTAAAATTAGATTGGTTTGATTTGATTAATTGGTTTGACAGGTTTACACTCCCTTACATGAGACTATTCAATAACTATACCTATAAATCTTGAATAACAATTCTACGGGCGAAGAAATATTCAAACTATGTACCAAACTTAAATCATTGTATCACTACCTAATCTGATATAAGAAATTCACAGAAAGCATCACTTTTCCACTTCTGACCCCATGCAAAGATGTTTGAACTCAATTTCCACAAAGAAAAATGGTAACTCAGATACAAGATATATAGAAAAATCAAAAGTCTGTTTAGACTCTTCTTTAGTTTTTTCTTTTCTCATGTGGGCTTTTTCCGCTATTTGTATTTAAAAAAAAATAAAATCCTGTTTTAATTTAAATAGAAGGGAGAAGCCAACTCTCGTGCTGGCCACGATAAATGTTTGTTTAGTAGAGCAATTGATAAAAAGGTGCTTAAGGTTAACCCAAAAAACTGCTTTGTCCTTCCCAACATTCCTAAACCATTGTTGAACTTTCAAATATCATTGTAAAAGTTTGAAAATGGAATTTCCAGTTTTGCATGGTAAACTCCAGGATTGGCATCCCTTTGAGCCGATGTGTTAGATCTTAACAGTCATTTTAACATCATTGGTATCATGATGTGGAATACAATTAACATCACCATAGAACCAAGCCTATTTCATGAGATCATAATGAATATGATGAATAAAGTAGCATCTTATGCTATAAAAGCTCCCAAAAGGTTCGCAGCCATAAAGAGGAATCTCACATCCTTTCAAACAATGTACGTTCTTATACAGTGCACATAGGTCCTGTGGTTTACTGATTGTCATGAATGTCTTAGACCGTCTCCATCAAATACACCAAAATGGTGTTGTGGTGCATTTTCACGCTCTAATAAATACACCAATTTTATTTTTTCAAGACAATTTTTTGTGTTAACGAATAGTGCAACACCAAATTTGGTAATGAATTATAAATTACTTTAATTAAAAATATATATTAAATTATTAAAAAATTATATCATTTGAAATATTTTATTGAAATCTTTAAAATAAATATAATATTGAATATATTTTAATATATTTTTAAATTTTTATTTAAATTTTTAATATATATTGACTAAATAATATGTATATAATATTATTTGAAGATACCATTTATACCAATTTAATGTAAAATACATTAGAGTGTAAAAAAATTTAGTGTAAAAAAATTTAGTATAGATATTTTTTGATATCAAAATTGTATGAAATTTAATGTCCAAACATTGGAGATGTCCTTAGAAACGCTATTGCAAATATGCCAACCGGAAAATAGGAGGAAGTTTGATTCTTCCAAGTTGTATTAGGAAAACTTGACCGCATCTCCTCCATGCCCTGCAACATGGCCAAAAAGTAAAGTTTAAAGCACCATCTACTACTTTCAATTTCTCATTATCTAACTAGGATATGCTAAGTAATTTTTCTTCTAAAAGTCAGACATGAAACATTCATAGTTGTATGGTTTGGTTTGTCAAGCTCTAAGATGTAATATTTGGAAAGAGGTTAGTGGTTAATGAAGGTACAATAATATATAACTGGTTTCTGTTCTGATCATCATTTGAGTACCGTATTATGGTTGTTTCAAAGCCAATTTAACTCTAAAATTTAGGAATCATGAATTTCAAGTATAGCACATGAAACATATTGCTGTTCTTGATGGCAGGGAAACATCAAATCTCCTCATCAACAATTAACGTCGTTGTTGCTCTAATTACTGTCGCTGCCGTGCTTTTTGTTACAGGCTACTGCTTCCTGACTAGGAGAGCAAAAAGGAAGTACAAAACTTTGGAGGACGAAATCGATAATTAAATTTGAAAGATACTTTCTTATCAAGTCTGAACAATGTTTTCATGGCACAGTCTGACACTGGAGTCTCAAATTTAAATAACTAGTTTAACTAAATAAAGCACTCCTCATTATCATAATTTTAGTGAGATAATTCTAATTTCCCCCTTAATTGGGTATAATAGCCAAAAAACCTCCTGATTTACTAAAATCATTAAAAGCCCTTCTAATTTATAGCAATAGTTTAAAAACCCCTCTTGTTTATAAAAATAGTCAAAAAACCTCCTACTGTCAATTAAGACATTAGAAATCAATAATTTAACTATTAATAAAAAAGGGGGCAAAACTGTCAAAACAAGATATAAAATATAATACTATTAATTAATTAATTTAGAACAAATTTTTTTTTTTAAAAAAAAATATCATCTCTACCATCCATCATTATGATGGACAGTGGAGATAAAACAAAATCAAATAAAATGAAAAAAATATTGGATGATATTATAAAAATTTACACATTTTTTTTTTAAAAAAAAAGTAATGAAAATGGAAAAAAATTAAAATTAAAAAAATTATTTAAAAAAGAGACGGGTTTAAAAAAAAAAAAAAAATTAATGGAAAAAAATTAAAATTAAAAAAATTATTTAAAAAAGAGACGGGTTTAACATCAGCCCATTCATTTCAACTCCCATTTTCTGCTCATCATTTTTTCCTTTTCCATCTTCTCATCATCATCATCTTCTTCCATCTTCTCATCATCATCATCATCATCATCTTATTCTTCTTTCACTATCTTCTTCAACCATCATAGATGGCAAGAGCAGCGACAACGGTGGCGACAACATGAGCTCCTACGCGACAGTAATTGATTCATCTCTTTTGTCGAAAAGTTGGAAACTATAGGTCTTCGACGAAGGAGACCAAATGGTCTCCATCGCGTGGAGACCGACCCACCATTTATTTATTTTTTTTTTCAATTTTTTTTTTCAGATGGGGGTCGTGGAGACTAGATCTGGTTTCCGTCGCATGGAGACCAGTTCTGGTCTCCACGCAATGGAGACCGTTTGGTCTCCGTCGTCGGAGACCACTGGTCTCTGATAAAGGAGGCCTATCATTTATTATTTTTTTTTTCAATTTTTTTTTCGAATGGTTTATGTGTTTATGTTGTTTTTTAACTTGGTTTGATTTATGTATTGATGAAAGTTTATGTGGTGATGATGGTTTATGTGTTTCTGTGTTGGCATCTTGATGATGATTTTCATGATGATTAAATGTATGTGTTTCTATATTTCTGTATTTCTATGTTTGATGTTTTTATTGGAAATTGGTTTGAATTTCTATCTTTGATGTTTTTGTTGGACATTTATTTGAAGTAAATCCAGGAAAATCTGTGTTTCGAAGGTCTGGAAATTGATTTTCCAATGTTTTTAGGCCATTGGATTTTTTTGGTCATTTTAAGTATTTTTTTAAATAATTTGTTTATATTTTTATTTTATCTATTAATTATTTTATAATTTTTTTTAACAATTTTTTTTATATAAACATGAGGGGTAATATCATCTTTTTATACATTGTCACTGTTAGAACATAATTTTCCATAATAGAGTTAATAGAAGAGGAAAAATGAAATTATATCAAACTATAGAAGGATTCTTAACAATTCAATCAAATAATAGGGAGGTCTTTAGTATTATCCCTAATTTTAGTACGCACAACGAATATTTAATGACAAAGTTTAACTAAATAATGCCACAAACGTCCACAAAGTTACACCTAGTTCATAGGATGTTTTTAAAACTGCTAGGCGCTGGGCAGCCGGTCATCCAACACCTGATTCATAGGGCGCCTAGGCGGGTCAATAAAAACAATACAACAATGTCTGTTGTCAATTCATCTACTTCTCTCAATAATTTGTCCAATTCTAGAACTCCTTTGCCCGGTCAAATACAAGCTTCCACATCTCATGGTCTTGTCTCGGTCCTTCCACATCCTTTTGTCGCACATCAAAACACTATGTTCAAAGCAACCTAAACTATGTAATAGGATCGTAGGCCATGGGGTGTGTTACACTAGGGGGGTCAAAGCAATTTATATTACACTATAAAAACAATATTTCAAAAGTACATGTTTTTTATTCAACATATAAAAACAATGGGACGCTAGATGTTGGTAAAACATGTAGAATCCGTAATTTTTCCCTATTTGAAAGCAGGGACCAGCATCCACTACCAACATATCCTAGCAGGCCATCACCACTGCTACTGCCTCAACATGAACACTTAGCACCAACAACCCCTTAACCTCACCACCTCCACCTCCACCACCACTCCCACTCCAAACCCCTAACCTCAATCCACCTCTTGCCTCCAAAATCACAGTGGCATTGTCACAGCCCAGACCTTCCTTATTTTTCAGACCAATAACTTGCTCTAGTCCTGGTGAAGTCGGGGTTGTTGGATGTTAAAGGTTCTGATGTGCTGGTGTGCACTGTTCCAGGCAAAGTCGGGGCTGCTGGATGGAGGGACGGAGCCATGTTTGGGCTAGGGTGGGCTCAAGCATACCCTAGCCAATTTGAAAAATTTTTACTAATATTACTAAATTGCCCTTTAGGCTTATGCTATCTTGTAAATTTTTTTTCAAGGGAAAACTGAGAAAATGACTCATTTGAGAAGGGCATCCTCAAAAGTAGACTTTTTATTTTTTATTATTAATAAAAGACATTGAAAAGACAAAAACACCCTTAATGAAAATGGGTGCCATAAGCTACATCTTTACCCGTCAGCTACTGAAATGCATTAAGAACCCATTGCAGCCTTCCATTACTGAAACTAAGTTGTTGTGACCCTTATGTACATTGTCATGACTCGCCCGCCCATTGCAGCCTTTCATTTTGTCCCTTCCCTTAGCTCACTTGATCTTCTTACTTTCCACAGCTTATTCTCTATAATTTCCCACACTAAAAGTGTGTTCCGTCTTCCCACCCCGACAAAAGAAGCATCGTCTGAGGTTTTGGACAACAGTATACTGCACCATAGATGACCGACTTCTTCATTCCGATACCAATTTCTACGCTGCGAGTGGTAAGTTTTTGTACTAGTTTTCCTTGATTTGGGTATCCAAATGTGGTGTTGTGAACCAAGGTTGGGCTAGTGCAAGTGGGTTAAGACTGTTTGGTGTATTTTGTGTGTGGTGTTATGGATGAGCAGTTTTACTTGCTTTGGGTATCCGAATGCGGTGCTGTAATCAAAGTAAGCCCTATACATCTGAATCCGCATATGCAGATTTGAAAGATTTTGATTGTTATAAGTACTGAACATTGCAGGATATGGGAAACGTCCCTCCAGCTTACATCTTCATTGGTTTCATTGAAGCTGTAATGATAGCAGGGCTTTACTTTTTCGACCACAGCGTTGCATCCCAAATATGCACAATATTTTGTGTGTGAAGTTGTGGGTATTTTAATAGAATGATAAAGTTAGATTGTATTGGTAGTTGTTATTGTTGATGTTGTGGGTATTTTTTGCAGCTTCCTCATATACTTGACACGAACCATTCAACAAAGCAAAGGTAGGTCATATATGAAAATCGAATGCTTTTACTGCGATCAAATAAGTTGGATCAGATATTTCATTAATATATTGTATTATAGTTGCATTATGTACCTCTATTTCGAATTCCCTGTGAAATAGACTCTACCTACTTATGTAGTTTTACTAGATTTATTATTTGCATTGATGAACTTGTAGAGGCTTAATAACTTGTTGCAACATTGCCGGAATTGATATCAGATAGTGTGATGCCAGTATTGCTTAAACGTTCTGGTGTCAGTGAGAGAGAACAAGGCTGGGAAAGGTAAAGAAATATTAAGGCAGTTTGAAGAGAAGTTCCCTGACAAGTCAAAAGATGTTCTTTTACCAAGGGCACAGGTTGTTGCTGCCAACCACCCATTTATTGCAGTTGAGTCCCAAGCTAAGGTACCTGATATCCAACACTTGCCTGCCACTGTATCTACCCTTGTGGCTCTTAAAGAGCGTGCTTGAGATATTATAGGTGTAGCAGCTGTGCTTCACTCTGCTGTCAAATGGTGGTTGAATGCCATGATTAAGGATAATAAGCTTAGTGTTGTAATGCAAGAGGCAGCTTCCTTCAAACTTACACAGGGGCAAAAACTGAGGAAGATGCTTCCCGTTTGTATGAGGAGCATGTGAACACTCATGGTGCTATAATGAGGGCTTTAATCAAGATCATTTCTTAGCTTCCCTTGCTATGTTTAGGACAAGTTGATTGATATCTAGACGGTTAAAAGAAGTATTAGAAAGTCTGAGCGTTCTTTACAACATCAACTCAGTGATAGATTGCATTTGTATTAAGAAACTAGGCAAGTGTGGTGTAGTTATGTACAAAGCTTGTAAAATATGTTACCAGCTTTTTCCCTAATGAAGCTTGATGTGTGGCTGAATATGCACATCAATCAACCTATTGTGCAATTAAAATTGTTAGGTTACTTCTCCTTATGTTGAAATTATGCGTATTGAAGATTTCTATTCTATATATATATATATATATATATATATGGTTGTTAAAGCTACGTACCTTGTACCATACACCTAATAACTATTTTATCTGTGTAATATGTAATATGCAAATAAACAAATTTATGGCATTAGAGGCCTTATAAAGACGTGTGAAGTATTTTACACTATACCAAATATCTTACATAATTTATAAGAGGGTAAGGAAGTTGTCCATTAAAACTACTATATATAAATCTTCTGTTTGAAATTTTAAAATACACTACCAAGTTTGACATATTGTAGGTTGTCAAGTTCGAAAGCTTTAATTTTTAGTTTTAACTATTATGGATTTCTTATTTGTTGAATGTTTGGAGATGAATGTCATGTAAGTGATGAAATTTGCAAAATGGACAAGTATTGCTAAGTTTGATGGCATCTGTTTAGAGCCTCTATATGGAGAATGTTGCCTTTGTACAGAAATTCGTGTTTCAGTTGTGATTCGCAACCTAAAAGTTGGGATTCCCAACTTTCGTGTTAAGAATCCAAATTTGTTATTAAGATTCCCAACTTAGAAGTTGGGACTCTCAACCTATAGGTTGAGATTTGTAACCGTGTCTTCGGGTTATTTTTTGACTTACGATGATATGGAGAGTGGATTCCCAACCCAAAGTTGGGACTCCCAACCTTAAAGTTGGGAAAGATTGGATTGTTTTTCGATAGTCCTAATTTAAGGTGGATTCCCAACCCAAAAGTTGGGAATCCAAACCTAAAAGTTGGGACCCAACTTTTAGGTTAGGATTCCCAACTGCCGAGTTGGGAATCCATCTTAGATACAATCCAACGGATTCCTAACTCGACAGTTGGGAATCCCAACTTAAAAGTTGGGACCCAACCTCTGGGTGGGGAATCCCAACCCACTGGTTGGTAGTCCCTACCTCAAGATTGGAAAATCCCAACCCATTTCCACCCTTCGAGTGTATAACGTCATTCCCAACTCAGATGTTGGGATCCCAACCCTATGGTTGGGAATCGTACCTTAATTTGGGAAGGTTGCCGACTCTCGGTTGGGAATCCCAACCCACTGGTTAGGAGTTCCAACCCATTCCTACCGTCTGAGTTTGGAATTGGATTCCCAACTCGGAAGTTGGGAATCCCAACCCAATGGTTGGTAATGCTACCCTTGAGTTGGTAAGGTTCTCAACTTTGGGTTGGGTATCCCAATCCACTGGTTGGGAGTCCTAACCCCAAGGTTGGGAATTATGTTCTTAGGTTTGAAATTGAGTATTCTTTTTTGTACTTTTAATAATTCTTGGATAATATTAAAACTTTTTCGATTGGAAGTACCCAGGTTGCAACAACTAATTCAATGCACCTCTTAAATTAATTGGAAAAATTTGAAAACCAAGGATGTCAATAGGGAAGATGATGGAGTGTTCAGTAATTCAGTTGATATGGAGATAATCTTAAGGTTGATATTTAGTTTAGTTATTTACTTTGATTCTATTGAGATTTTTTGTATTTGTTGATATAGAAACTTTTATCCAACAAGTTAATAACTGTTCTTTATATAGTTATTATTTACCATTCATGAAGCAGGAGCTTCTAAAACAACAATAATAGTAAATTATATAATAAAGGTTCTTCACTTTTTCAAACAATAATACAACCAAAAAGGATGAAAACTTCAATTCAAGCAATATCTATTCAATACAAGAATAGAGGATACAATTGCACCACTGTAACATGTCATTCACATACTCACTTAAACAAATCAAGGAGGTCATTTCGTAGTTCACAAAAAACAAATAATAATAATAATCAGAAAACCATCCTTTTGAACTTGATCAGACTTAACCTTTGATGTTAGCAATCCTACAACTTAGATTCTTTACAAGGTTCTTAAACCAAATTATTAAGAAATTTCAAGTCCAAAGTACAAATGAATTTGGGCATAAGCAAAAAAATATGAATGAATAAATAGAGCCTCATGTTGTAGCCGATAAGTGATTCCAAGTTGCGTTGGTGGGAAGCAAATTGATCAAGCAATCACATAAGTCGATGCTTTGAGCCCTACTAGATACATTGAAGGATACCCCCTTCAGAACTCTCTATAGAGCTAAGTGAAGTTGGCTTTGAATGTCAAATAATTTCGATTTGTGTGATCTTCACTTCAGCTTGATAAGGTTCAGAAGCTAAGGAATGAGAACACTTTTCCCCAGCAAGACCCCTATAGTAACAACCAAAATGACACTAGATAAATTAAATTATAAAAGCAAAGCATAGAAAAGATGATCAGACAATCATTTAAGAAATATGTGAGCACATACACCCAGACAGTCATAACAGCATGGGAAGCAGTCGCAAGGACTCCTAAATGCATGCTATGGCTGGATATCACAGATGAAGGCATCGGGCTCTGTTGACGAGCAAGTCGCCGAGGCCCAACTCCTAATTCACCATTCTCACCCTTAGAGAATATATCATCGTGAATAAAGCTTAGCTATCATAACATTGCACCTCAATCCGAGGGATAGCTTCAAACCCTGAACTCCATAGCAGAGTCTGTGCTTCTAATAACTTTGGGAGCAAAAGCAAGTGGGTTGTGAGACTCAAGTTGTCTGCGAGTCTCCAAAACAGTATCTTCATGCATCGGCTTGTTAAAGCAATCCAGACATGAAAAAGGCTCAACACAGTAGAGAGCCGTCGGAAACGCATTCACAGTAACTATCAAATAACATGAATAATATAAATATAGCTCTAACAGCACCTTAAAGCACGAAGAAACAGAAAATGATTTTCATGTGCCTATCAAAACGATGACAATTCACAGTGTGAATCAAAAAGATGCATAATGCAACATAATGACAAACTCAGATTAAAAAATAAATATATCAAAAAAATATTAGCAAATTAATTAAAAGTAATTAAGCAAATGGAAGACACTTACAGCTTCAAGCATTTTGACCTCCTGCAGTTGCAGCGTTTGCAGGCCATACTTTCTCCCGCAAGTTGTAGCTTGAACCTGAATACTATCAAACATTTAAATATAATGGCCAAATATTCTGTTCATATTTCTATAAGTAGAAGTAGTAGTTGCTATACATGTCTCTTTCTTCTAGGACTATTCTGGTCAGCCTCTTCTCCACCAGTAGTTACGGATGCTTGCAGAGCATTTTCTACAACCTTAACTTTGTTGTCACCAAAATCAGAATCCTTCTCCATGGACTTCAGAGTGGAGGACCCAATAAGAACATTTTGGTTAGATGTCAAAGAATCACAGGACATGGAGCTTTGCATACTTATTAGTTGCTGTCCAGAAGCTAAAGTCTTACACTTGATAAATTTATTATTCTTCGAAGTAGTTGCAAGAGCATTTAGGTGCAAACCAACATCAGGTAACATGGACAAAGAACGACCACCATTCGTCTCACTTGGGACTAAATGCTGTTCTTCATGGGAAACCTCATAATCACATTGAGATGGGATGAGAGACCTACCTTTTTTGTGAGATCCTGTCATCTCAGAAACCAGGCAACGCCTTTGGATTTTGAGTTGCAGCAGAGAACCAGGAAAAATATGGGGAGAAGAAGTTTGATAAGAAACTATGACTAGAGGAATTCCCAGATGCAGGGCTCTGAAAGAAATGATAGCATTAAAATAACATCAATGATGAAAGTCAAACTAAAGTAGAAACAACATCTCAACTTACCTTTTTTTGATAGCAGCAAAAGAATCCAAACTATCACCGAGTTCTCCTCCCAAATTAGCAGCATTAAGAATTCTACAAAAGATTAAACATATTAAAAAGGCAAATATTTATATTGCCAATAAATATCATGAATGCGAGGACTTATAAGACAAATTTGCCAATCGCCATACATAGCAACTATATCGAAACCATTGCATTGAACACCCTGCCACCGTTCACCACAAGGGTCTCCTCCACTAGGAACCCACCCAGGAAGTTGAGGAGATCCCGAAGCAGCATGTAAGCTGTTAATTGTTGCCACAAGTACAAAATCAAAACCAATGCAAGCAAATGAGATACAGTAAACAACAGAAAACACACTAACACAAAATAAACATACATTTGCAGCTCAAAATTATGAATACCAAGTAAAATGAGAAACAAGAATTCAACTACTAATACAACTCTACAATTTTCCTTCCATTTCGCATAGTTTGTAGGCAACCAAACAAAGTAAAGAAGCAACAAACCAAGCTTACCATCACCAGGATTAGTGACAGCAAGCGAAGTTGTGACAACCCAAATCACATAAAACCCCACAAAGAGCTCTGCATAGATCTTCCAATCCTTGCAAGCTCTACTAGATCTCTTGACTCCTATTGATCACAATATCAACACCAATAGATCTTGTTACGCCGCATGAATGCACTATAAACTCTCCAATCTGAAAAACCAAACTGAAGAAAAAAACCAAAAAACAAAAAATCCAGTCAGTGATCTACAAAACACTCATTGTTCTCATCACAACTCCACCACAGTTACTCTCTTGAGCAACAAAAGCTTCACATAACAAAAGACAACAAATCTTTGTCATTCTAAAGACAGGTACAAGAGATGAGAACATAAATGGAACTTACAAGGAAAGACAGGTAATGCAAAGTGGAAATGGTACAAATGGAGCCACTAACAGGAAGAGAAAACAAAACAAAACAAAACAAAAAAGAAGGAGAACAAGTGTTGAAAATTTTTGATAAAGTGGAGATTTAAAATGACAAACAGAATCAAAAAACTTAAAAGCTAAGATTCAATGTATAAGATTTCCAGTTGTGAGAATGCACGTAGGCAAGTGGATAGATATTACATCAGTGCCGTTCAAAATAATACAACAAAAATGAAAATGAAAGAAGAAAAGTTAAGCTTAGTAGCGCAGCTGTGGAAAAAGTAAATAAAAAACAATTGGGAAAAAGGAAGAAGAAAAACGCTTGAACTTGTAATTTTTTAACTTGACATTAGAGGGTGCTTTTTGGGTAGGAAGCGCCCTCTTATGTCCAAAAATAATGATGAAACCACCCATCAAATTTGTGAAATTATGAAATATTTAAAAAAATATTTCGTAGTTGAATAAATTTGAGGGGTTGTTTGGTAAGTATTTTGGTGACATTAGAGGGCGCTTCTTACCCAAAAGGCGCCCTCTAATGTCAAATTAAATAATTACGAAACGACCCCGCAATATTGTGAAATTATGAAAGATTTGTACATATATTTCGTAATTGAACAAATTTGAGGGGTTGTTTCGTAATTAATTTTTTTTGCATTAGAGGGCGCTTCCTACCCAAAAAAGTGCCCTTGAACATTTTTTTAAAATTACAAAATTACACTTTCAGTTTTCTAAATTATAAAAAATGACCTTATTATTTTTTGAACAAAACTGCTCTTCAAAGTGATCTCCTTTGTTTACATTTTAATTTGAAGGGCAGATTTGTTCAAAAAATAATAAGGTCATTTGAATTATCAAGAGGAATTGGTTTTCATTTTACTTTTCTCCTTTGTTTTTTCCCTTGTTTCTTTTCTTTCGTATGCAACAAGAGAAGTTCAATCAAGGTTGGGAGGTTAAGAATCTTAACCATGGGTGTTCAATTAAGGTTCGGATTCCCAACTTTGAGGTTGAGAATTCCCACTAATCGCAATCTCTAGGTTGGGAATTGTAACTTGGAGACTGAAATTATCAATCTTGATTTTACATTCACATTGGGAATCCCACCCTTAATCCCGACTTTCAGGTTGGGAATCCTATCCCCCGGGTGGTAAGTCCTAACCGAAAGTACAACCTTATCTATATTATTAAATATTATGAGAACTCGTCGATGTGCGTTTAAAAATTAAATCTATACAAACCTCCTTTATCTATATTACCTAAAAAGAAAGTACAACTAAATCTAACTTTACATTTGTTTTTCATATAAATTATGTCAATTATCTTATAAATACAATATAATTAAAGAAAATAACTAATTAACCTGCAATTTTGTATTACAATATTAAGTTGCCAATAATGGTTAACATTGAAGTGACAGTATAATTGCTACTAAAGTATTGAAATAAGAATATGATGATGAGAAAATTTTTTACAGAATAGTTACCTATGGAACAGTAGTAGGAGGAGTAGACATATAAAGGAAATTGATAATATAAGTAGTAGTAGGATTATAATTGCATCCTTCCACCTGACAGTAGTATGATTCAAGAACCAATGTTTGTTACAGTGTTGGTGTTTGTCTTCGTTCAGGTTTAGGCTATTCATATGATTTTTTGAATTGGTTTCTTTATAGTGAAATCTAGATCTATTTAGTGCTGTACGAGGGTAAATCATGTTGGCAAGAATATGTGACTTATACTTAATATCAAGTGATCCATCCCTCTCTTGCAATTGGAACACCAGACATGAGTTATTGGAACATTCCTCTATTAGAACACTAGACTAACACTCTATTCCTGATATCAATATAATGCTGGCATTAGAACTATGAGGAACCTAATCCAGCAGCCAAAAACAAATACAGTAGAATAAGTTATAGTCATGCACTTGAATACACAAAATGAAACACTGAAAAAGAATAAACCATCATATACCCTGCATTTAGGATCTTTCAACTCTATTGGATTCAAAGGTTTTCTACAATTTTAACATTCATCTCCTCGAGCAGACTCATACTTGCAATTTTGACATGGACAAGGGCCACACGCCTACTTTCTGCCTATAAATTTGTCAGCGTGCTGCCGCTAGAAATGCCCTTCCTAGCCAGCCTATCTCCCACACACACTACCTCCAAACAGTGCAATACGCTGCTGCCACTTATTTCCACGATACTGTGCACCAACACAGCCTGTCAAACCCCACACAGCTTGCTACACTCCAACACAGCCTGTTGTATTTCTGGAACAGCCCAACGTCCCTACGTACTTGCAATATGCCTGCTGCCTGCCAAGCAAATCCTGTAGTCACAATGCACTACTCTTACAGCACATAAAAACAACATAAAGGCACAGAAGACAACAAGCTTACGTGGTCCGCCCCTAACCCAACTCAAGTCTCTCTTTTATTGAAGCAGGAAACAATACACAAGTTTATAAGGCAACAACCCAAGTTAGTCTACTTACTTCTCTCTCTCTCCCTATTTCAGCCTTTAAGCAACATAAAAATAGTGAGGTTGCAGTTGATAAGCCCAACCGCCTAGCTGTGCTGCCTCCAACTAGCAGTTTCCACAAAAGCAAACCAGCAGTTACCTCTGAATAACTGCCACACAACTGCTCAGCATCAGATTGCATCAACTATCTACACGAGTGAACTGCCATAAATGTCCCAGATGTGTGAGTGTATCTGCCTATCCATGCCCACATGTGCCACGCAAATACACCATGCTGCCAACAAGCTCACAAGACCCACCCTCAGCTAGTGACTATCTACATGAGTTAATAATGTGACAGTGTACTGAGTACACCATTTATAGGAACAAAAATTAGTGCAACTTTCATGGCATTTGGTATTATACCTTGTCCTCAAACCTCTCATGTGGAACAGGAATCCCCCACTTAAGATCCTTGGTAATGCATCGTTGTTTGAACCCTTTTTTAAGCCATGCATTAGTCGCTTTAATAGCAGTTTGCCTCCACGATCCAGCCACAGACATGTTGCTGAGATACTCTTCCAATTTATCCTTCAATGAAGGAACCTCTGTATTGCAGTCGTGCACCTATATCTTACTGTAATGTGAATTTTGATTTTTTTATGCTACTTATATCATATAATCAGTTCAACATAAAATATATCATATATGCAATATTAATAAAAGCAAAATATTATATAAATATGTTATAATTATATTAAAATTACATATAATATGCAATATATGAATCCACTAGATGTTAATTAAATATTTCAAATATTTAATAATAATAACATATGTTGGATAAGTTCGCCAAATTATATTTTCTTTTTTATTGGTGTGCCATGTTATCGCGCATGTAAATAAATACTTTACTATTAAGTAAAAAAGGCATTGTTGAAGCACAATTCGTAGTCTTATATTAACAACAGATTGAGCTAACCTTCCTGTCGAATTAAGGTTTAAAAATTAAAAGTTACACAGATTTCATAATTTAACAAATTTGAGGGGTGTTTCGTAATTAAAAATTTTATAATAGAGGGCGCTTCCTACCTGAAAAGCGCCCTCTATTGTGTTTTCAAAAACTACAGATTTAGGCGTTTGGGTTTTTAAATTATAAAAAATGACCTTATTATTTTTTTCAAAAAACTGCCGTTGAAAGTTTTAGTATTATGAATAAATATTTTACTATTATGTAAAAAAGACATTGTTGAAGCAGCATTCGTAGTCTTATATTAACAACAGATTGAGATACCTATCTGAGAGTCGCATTAAGTTTTAAAAATCAAAAGTTCAGATATTTCTTAATTTAACAAATTTGAGGGGTTGTTTCGTAAACAACCTAATTATTATAGAGGGCGCTTCCACTAGAAAAAGCGCCCTTGAAATTGCTTTATAAAATTACAGAATTTGACTTTAAGTTTGCTAAATGAGCAACAATGACCTTGTTGTGGGTAATTCACCAAAGTACCCTTCAAAGTTTTAGTTTTGTGATTTACCAAAACTGAACTTCCTATCCGTGGCCATGGCCGATTGATTTGATGGAGAGGCTAAGGCTGGTGTTGGCAGAAGCACAACCCTGTAACGTGTACCATAGCAACCAAACCAACAGCTCCTCTCCATAACTACCCCATTTGTTTTTGATCATACAAAAAATACCATAAATGGACAAAAGTGCCCTTACCAAAGACCCAAAATTGCCCTTAATGAAGACCAGATTGGGAGTTCCACCCTCCCAACCCAAGTCGGGTTAAAATCCCAACCCCGAGATTGAGAACCTTCCCGACCTTCGAGTACAAACTTTTTCGGACCCATAGCAAGTAATTGAGCACCTAGATTGTGAATTGAGTACTCTTTTTCGTACTTTCAAGAGTTCTTAAAAAAGGGATGTTAAAACCCTTTTAATTGGTACATTCTACGGCTAAATGGCTCAACAGTTGTATAGTCCTCACTTGACCAATCTTTTGGGTATGGCCCACAATCAAGCCCTGTGATAAGTCCAAATTCTTGGATGGAGAACTGAATGACACTAGCATTGGGAAGGGCAAACCACAACTCGGCATCATCATCACATTCTACTTGTCGTAAAAGCAAGTTATGCACAAACTGACCGGCAAACTTAAGCTCATTCATCTTAAACAGTTTACCAAAGCAAGACCTACTAAACATGTCCAATCCCACATCACTTAACTTGTCAGCTATAACTTTTATGGCTCTCAGCTTAGAAAAGCATGTAACTTTCGAACTAAAATGTTGTATGTCTGTGATCTTGCACGTAATAGCACCAGCCATGTTTGTAGGAACCTACCGTTACAACAGAAAACAATGTTGATAACATCAACCCTATTTCACTTTTCACATATAACATAACATAAAATATACGGGTACAGTTTCGATGTCCATAACATAACATATAATATATAGGTACATTTTCTATGTCCATCGCATAACTACGCTGAAATGGTTCGATTTTGGTACACTATTACCACTTCCACACGTTGGTCACTGCAGTAATTTGCAAAATGTCACCTAAACTATACATATATAAATGAACCATAACTAAAATATAACTACCAGCCAAATAACCTCTACGTTGACATTCTCTACTGCAAAGATTGGCTTCCCAACTAACCAAATGGCCATAGAATCATTTTTTTTTTATGTACTTTCGGGTTTTGGCAGATATCCCAACTCTAAGGTTGCGATCCCAACTATGAGGATGGGATCACAACCTTGAAGTTGGGATCTAAACTCTGAGGTTGGGATCCAAACTCTGATGTTGGGATTATCAGACATCCCAACCTGATTGCGCTCCTAAATCTTAGGTTGCGATCCCAACTCGGAGGTTTGGATCACAACTCTCACGTTTGGATCCCAACTCTCAGGTTGGGATTAGCTGAGATCTCAACATGATTGCGCTCCCAAATCTTACATTGCGATCCTAACTCGGAGGTTTGGATCCCAATTCTCAGATTGGGATTAGCTGGATCTTAACATGATTGTGCTCCCAAATCCTAGGTTAGGATCCTAACTCGGAGGTTTGGACCACAATGCTTAGGTTTGGATCCCAACTTTTAGGTTGGGATTAGCAAAAATTTCAACATTATTGCCCTCCCAACTATAAGGTTGGGATCCTAACCTCAAAGTTTCGATCCCAACTCCCAGGCTGGGATCTCAACTCTTTGGTTGGGATTCGACTATATCCCAAACTAATTGCGATCCGAACCCTGAGGTTGGGATCCCAACCTGAGAGTTTCCATCACAACTCTGAGATTTTGATCCCAACCTATCCCAACCATGAGGTTTAAATTCCCTACCATAACGATAATAATTCCAAATGCATGACTAAGAATCCTCACTCCCATTTTCGAAATCCCAACACAAACGTTGTGAATCCCAACCTGTAAGCTGCCGAAACCAGTCATTTGTAGTTTCGAAACTACAAATGACTGGTTTCGGAATCCGAACTGACAGCTCATGATTCCCCACTTTACAGTTGGTATTCTCAACCAGGTTGGGTTCCAACCAGAAAATTAGTTAACGAAATCATAACCTGGAGGTAGGGAATCCTAATGTGTTGGTTGAGAATTCCAATTCCCTACCAGCATGTTGAGAAAAATGACCTCCAAGTTGGGATTCCAAACTTCCTGAATGCTACTCCCCCACCCTCGTGGTTGCGAATACACACTTGCAAGTTAAAAATCCTAACCCCATTGTTGGGAACCAAACCAAATTGTAAACCATCACAACCCTAATGAATAATCCAACAACTCCATACCTTGAAATTCAATCGACGTTGACACTACCCATAAACTACAAATGGAATCGTTTATAAAGGTCAAAAACAGTTTGTCAATATTGATAACATCACACAGTTTATGCAATAACATACAACCACATAATCTACTACCATCTCACAACCCCAATGATTTATCCAACAATCCCATACCTTGAAATTCAATCAACAAATACTACCCAATAAATGGAATCATTTATAAAATTCAATAACATAATGTCAATAATCATTACAACATCACACAGTTTATGCACAAACATACAACTACCAACATAATGCAATAAACAAACACTCCACACTCAATATTTTCTTACTTTGCAAATTTGTCTACAACTTCCTCCTTGTTTCAACTTTTTCTCTCCTCTACCTTCACCTTGATTTGCTTCTTCTTCCCTCTTTTCCTTCTTCTACTACTTTCTACCACTGGTGGATGCAGCAGATGTTAGGTCAGTATGTTAGTGTTTCTTACACACAGAAGAACATAAAAGACGTACTTACCTTGACAGAGCACGACGGTCGTCCCATCCTGTTTACTTTCTTATGTGCTGTCGTTCGCCCGCTGGTGGGTGCAAGACCGACTGTTGGTAGAGGAGCGACAGTGTTGTGTCTACGTGATACAGTGCGTAGAGAGAGTTACAACCAGTGGGTCTACGTCAGGTGCTACGCCGGTGATCAATGGGCCCAGCGCCGGTCCGACCTGCTACTTTCGTCTTCAAATTTATGTGCTTCCTTCGACGTTGCCGACGACCCTCCAGCAACGAAAACTTTTCAAGATTTACGACTTCCTATGCAGGGGATGTGTGACGCTGATACCTTTACGTCTGATGGTTAGTTGCGATGGTTACTTGTGACGGTTCGGCCTTCCCCTACTCGGTTGGACTTCCTTCCTTGACCGACATTCAACAGCACTAGTTGGGAATGGATAGCGACCCTTACCGGTTTGGTGGGGTCAACAGGGAATCAATCTTGTAATTGTCTGCCTAATCAAGGGTATTTTTATCCAAAATTATACCCATCTAAATAGCCTCACAACTGAAAGGCTATTTCTCAACAGGGTCATTCAAAAAAGGTTATTTTTCATCAAAACCCTTTTTTCAATCACTAGCTAACCCAATTAGAAAGACTTATAGCGGGTTCTTAATGAAAATTTTTAAATTGTCTCCACCTTGCTAGCCACTCCACAGCTGACAGCACACCACTCCCTATATATATATATATATATATTATCCTAAACTTTTAATCAATATAATCATTTTATATAAACTATTCAAATTCATAACAAAATAAACTAATAATGGCAATATCTGAATTTTCTTTAATTAAAAAAATTATAATAAACCTAAATTTTTAAACAAAATAATCATTTAAACTTATAAATTTCACAAAATAACATACGTAACTTGGAGACCAATTGTTGATATAGACAAAAAGATAAGACCAATTGTTGATGTTGACACAAAGATGAAATGGAACCAAGTCTAATAATGTAAATCAATAATCAAAATTAGTATAAATTTTAACATTAAATAAAATAATTAAATATATAAAATTCTTAAAATACACATCTAATATGGAGAAAGGAGTCAACAAAAGTTATCTTTTTGTTTCCATTATATGTTCAAGTGAAGAAAAAACGAAAAAAAAAAAATATTGAAATGGTGTGGAAGTAGACTCGCAACAAATTAGGGGCAAAAGCAACATTCAAGAAGTCAATGACCATTAACCAATCAAAATCAAAGGATCCAAGCAAATAGTGTAGGGCTTGACTGCTAGAGAAAGTGAAGTATGGATAGTGCTCGATGAAATTCAAGTTAAAAACCAAGACTACGGAGTGGTGTACTTCGACCCAAAGAAAAAAAAACAAATATTTTGGTCTCTAAATTTTAAAAAAAAAAAAAAAATTCAAATTTTAACTATGTTTCATAAAATCAAATCATTCATAACGTTTCATAAAATATCTCTACCACCATCTTTCTTATTTGGTTTAAGAATTCATATACGTATCTCTTTTTTTAATAGTCCACTAGCTAATTTTCCATTCTACCAATTTGTCTTTTTACAAATAACTTTTCTATGTTTTTACTTTTATTTATCTATCTTCTTCGACCAATAAACTATTTTGTCCTTTTCCACTTTCATTTTTTATCCCCTTATTTCTTACATGCTAACTTGATTTCATTTTAACCCTTAACTTTTTCTATGATTTTTTTCCCTTCACACCCAACTTTTTTTTTATATTTTTAAAAAAATTTCACAAAGAGCATATTTAGCCATATACCATTTTATTTCTAAAATTTAAGCCGAGCCAAATTAACAGTAATAAACTAAGTTTTAATAAATCTTTTGAGTCCATTAGGATTTAGGTCTTACAACTTCAATCCATTTAACCTAAAAGTTAACAATCAACCTTAATAGAATTAATAAAAAAACTATTCTACCCTTGATTTTTTAAAAGTTGATTGAAATTATTATTTCATTCAATTTATTGGCACATATTTACAAATTGACCATAAAGAGAAAGACTGATACGCACTTATATATAATAATTTAATAGTATAAGATAATTTCTATAAACTTTTAATTTATAAAAAGAGCTAATTACATGATACCCTTAGAGGGTAGGTATTAAACATGGAGACGAAGTTTCGTTTTTGTAATAAAATGCCTCCACTTTCATGGTCAAAGGGTGTTATAATTAATTACAGACTCTGTTTTCTAGGCCAAAGACAAAAATGCCCTTAGCTATTAAAAATTAATGAAAAATTAGAAAAAATCTCAACTATCTATCACATGGTGAACAATGGGGATTAATTTAAGAATAAAAAGTAATATTTTAGATTTCTTTAAAAAAGTAATTTTAAAAAGTTTTCAAAAAAATAAAAATAGATGGATCTCTATTATCCATTTCTAAGTAGATAGAGACTAGAGATCAAAAAATTAAAAGATCAAAACAATTGAAAATAAAAAAAAAACTAAAAAAAAGTGGAGATCCAATCTGAGGTGGATTTCCACCCAATTCTTCTTCAACACCTTCTCCATTCTCTCAAATCAGTCAATTCATCTTCCCTCATCAAAATCCCATCTTCAAACCAATCTTCTCAGTTCATCTCCCACCAAAACCGCTCAAATCACTCTTCCACAAATCAACCTCTTCAACTGCAAATCAAAACCCTAAGTCTCTAGTAGCAGCATAACTGCCGCCACCATCCTCTCTATCCTCATCTCTCCATCTTGACTCAACCTCCATTGCCTACCCAATCTTGTCAGCGATGAAGACCTCCGTTGTTGAAGCCAACAAAGGAAACAAGGAGACCAAATTGTCAATGTAGACTAGAACTAGTCTTTATCATATGGAGACTAGTTTTGGTCTCCATGCAATGGACTATTAGTTCTCTTTTGCTGGAGACCCTAAAGGAAATCGATGGTTCTCATATTTTATCATTTTTTTTCTTTTTATTTTTTTCAAATAGTTGATGATGTTGTTGATGATTTTGTGGTGTTTGTTTGTTTGTTGGTAATTGACATTATAATTTATTAGCGGGAATTGTTACATTAATTTGCACAAATACATTATTACAGTTAGAGTCTATATATATATATATATATATATTTCCTATTGAAAACTCGTAATAGAGGCACAAAATAACTAAAATAATACTCACATAATCATGATTCATAATAGACCAACTCAGAGTTTTGAAAGGTGAGAGGCACATTGAAGCGTAACAAACCCTAGAGCTAGAGGCACGAAGTGTGCACCTTTAAAAAAGAAAAACTTCAAATACTATAAAATCATAAATAACTAACAATAATAAAATATAATTCATAAAATCAACATCTAATCATCATTCATCTTCTCTGATTTCTAAACTAGCGACATGCAAACAACATAAATTTATACTAACTACTAGTAGTAAGTATCAACTAGGTGTCTAGGC
Source organism: Litchi chinensis (assembly GCA_019925255.1). Lineage (NCBI taxonomy): Eukaryota > Viridiplantae > Streptophyta > Magnoliopsida > Sapindales > Sapindaceae > Litchi > Litchi chinensis. Next base: position 11,091,722 of record CM034469.1, on the reverse strand, counting down.
ATTTGCCAATAATATATAAATATATATATATATATATATTCAAAGTTCAAACGCTAAACTAACAACATGCAAAGTTGCAAACAAACACTACAATAAAGAAGCAGATTCATTCATCATCAAAATCAACATCAAAGTCAACATCTTCATCCCTTTCAATCTTCTCTTCATCTTTTTCTTCCTCTCCAAATCCTTTTCCTTCTTCTTCCATGTCACATTCCTCCTCGTTAATCTCTTGACTTAATAGTTGCCTTTATGAAAAAGCTGATTTGATCTAAATTGGTAACTAAGCTCTCCAACTCCTACAGTCATAACAACATTATATCAATCCATCTTCATCCGAAAAACAATCTTCCATATGTAGCCCATTATTGAGCTATCTATTAAAATTCATGGATTAATTACTAATATGATAAATGATAATATTTCATTTAATTTAATATTTATTTACAAAATATAATATATATTCTTGGTGCTTTGTCAGCTTTCTTTTTGATAGCCATGTTATTTCCAAATAACCTCTGCATCTTGACGTACATCGGAAGCTCTCTTCATTAACCTTGGATCTCAAGATCCGGAACCAACCTTATTATGCATTCATACAAGCCCTTCTTCCCCTTTACATCTACTTCTTTAGTCTTGTAGAAGAATTTTAAGTTCAAGCACCATCTAACGGCATGTAAGGGGCGATGAAGTTGAATATCTTATCTAGCATCAATGATCTAGAAAATGGCCTCATACTTCTTTTCAATATGCTAAAAAGAGTTGGCAATGGCTTCTTTAACCCTATCTATGGCCTTATATACATATACACATATACCATAGCAGGTTTCCTCTCTCCATCCACTAAGTGAAGTACATGCACTAGTAAATTGGACACCTTTAAAGCATATATCACATTATTCCAAAATGAAGACATCAATATAACTTCTATAACCTTTTTACCCCCTGCCTCTTTTACCCACTTGCTCATTGTCCACTTAAGCAGGTAAACATCTTTCTAAGGCTATTTTTGGGACTGTATACCCTACCTAAAGTGATAAAGGCAATTGCAAACCTGATGTTTATAGGCCTAAACAACTCTTTTTTGTCAATTAGTAAACCTTTTTTGCATGTTTACTAAACCAGAATGGTTGTACATATAGCTATTAACCATAGTAGTTCTCTCAAATGTTTAATTCATGTTAGGTAGGTTAAAAATATCTTCCAAAATCAAATCCAAGCAATAAGGTGCACATGGTGTCCAAAATAGTATGGGATATTTTGCCTCAAAATATTTTCCTATTATAATTTAGAGGGAACAACAAAGACATTGTAAGTATCTATTCTAAAACTTAAAATTGTTGAATTCATAATTCATAAACTGCACATGGTGTCCAAAATAGTATGAGATATTTTGCCGCAAAATATTTTCCTATTATAATTTAGAGGGAACAACAAAGACATTGGTAAGTATCTATTCTAAAACTTAAAATTATTGAATTCATAATTAATAAACATAATACATAATAGCTCAAGTATTTTACATCTTCACCACTCGTGTTCACATCATATTTAATGCATCTACATCAAAAACAGAGGACCGAAATGTTTTTGATGATGAGCTCTTCAAGATAGTTTGCTACAAAAGTTGATAATTAAAATGTTTTCGTTGAAGTTGTTGGTGATATTTGTGTTTCTAGTCTCTCCTTCAAGCTTTCTGTCCACTTTCACCAGCGCAACTAAACCAACATACCTTTATCATATGTCCAATGAAAAATACTTCACTAAGAACAGCAGTTAGTAGTTCAACCTCAATCGTCTCCTCACTTCTCTTCAGCCCTACAACAAGAGTGGCTATAAATTCAAGGAAATACACATATAATAGTGGGAACATAGTAAGTTTTGATCTCCATTATTCATTTTGAATAGTATGGATTTGTTAAAATTATTTTTGCATCATTGCTATTGAATCACTGGTAGTAGAAGAAAAGAAATAAATATCATTATCATGATTCTCAAATTTTGCTTATTATTGAATAACACAAAATTGCATAGTTTCTCGAAGCTTTTTTTCACCTATACATGCATCAACTTTTGTAATAGTGAATACCGTCTATGCTTCCATCTGTGAACTAGTTAGTGTGGGCTACAATTAATCATGAAAATTTTTCATATATTATATGAATTTTAAAATTTTCTTATATTTCATTAGTGGATGCATAACTTTCGAAATATACAACGTATGGACAATTTTCTATGAAATCCTATATATTATGCTTTGATGTTCTCGTTCTTGAGATTATGATTGGCAAGAAAAATATCAATTTCTTTCAAACAACAAGTGTTGGGAGCCTTTTGAGCTTTGTAAGTTAGAATAACATATTAGGCTTTTCCTACTTTTTTAGTGACAGCACCCGACTAGGATTCTCTCTAATGAATCCAACGATCCCGTCGAGCACCTTATAAAACCCTTCTATAGTCTATCTAGTAAGATCTAAAAGGATGTCATGAAGTGAACGCTTAACTATTAATATTTTACAAACATATGAGTCATAATTTCAAAGTCCTACTTCAAATTTCAAAGTAAAATTTTCAAAAACTTGATTAAAAGTATCATCACAAATACTCGGGTATTGAAAACATGAATGCAACATCTCAACGTAAAAAGTTCTACAAAATTTGTTCACAATAAAAAAGATGCACAAGCATATGCTAAATATCCAAATCACAATATTCATAAAAGAGACTTTACAACATCGTCGATTTGTCTTTAGCCCACCTAATCTGAACGAGGCGAAGAAGGACCTTAATCACTTGTTCCTACACTTGGGGAGATTTTTATAACATAAAACCAAAAATATTGTGAGCTACAGAAGCTAAATGAGTGTGTAAGCAATTCTATTTAAATTAATCTTTATAAAATCTACCTCCCAAAAAACATTTGAAAAGTATTTTCATTTAAAACAATTTCATTTTTGAAAACTTATGTTTTATAAACTTACTATAAAGTTTCAAAAACTCATGCTAAAATTAAGTTCATAAAATGCTAGAACTTTTCATAAACTTTCGGGTATGTCTAAAACATTTTCTTCCTAAAATTTACTAATGGGAACTCAAGAGAAGCTATAATCACATGGTGACTACTCTAGCACCACTCAATGTGGGGTCACGTGGCGTAAAAGCTAGTGTCGCACACTGTGATGAAACTACAAAGACATCCCACTACTACATGACAGAATTCTACATCGCATATCGTCTAACAGGATAATACCCCACAAGTGTAAAGGACAACTCCACAAACATGACAAACTCAATCCCCCCCGATGTTAGTGACACACTCTCCCAACACTTGTCATACATTGCGGGGTATAACGGCCGAGTCTAAATCTATAAAATTAATAATCTTAAGTATTCCACCACTCTTTGAAAACTTTTTGTTTCTATAATTCAAATTGAATTCTCTTCCATTATATAAACATAAAATGTACTAATATATTGCATAATATTTTATAAATATAAAAGTTCAGGCTAGAAAATTAAAATCATTTTTGAGTTAAAAGGATTAGTAGAATTTATAAAATGCTAGCGAGATAAGCTTAAAAAATATTTAATATTGATAAAACTATTTTTTTTACACTTACTGATTGCTTCCCAATTCACTCGTAATCACTCTCACACATCCTCCACTAGCTTGTTGCATCACTTACATTTAAATACAATGCAATGTTTGCTTAGAACGTATGAGCACATCACACACCTCAATTTCAAGTCAATTCAATTATCGATATAACTTATAATCTCATTCAAGAGGTAATTGACTGCACACTACCTAATCTAGATCAAGTTGTGAGCTCCGACCAGCTCGACTAGCTCCCCCTTTCTGTGAGCTGCTCCATTCTTCTAGCTTAACCCGATTCATAGACACTACCTAGCTCACCCTTTGCGAGTTACTACCTTAGTCCAACTTAGACAAGTACTATAACAATCTTTAGCTTCACCAGTTATCTTTGCGAGCTGCCACTCTAGTCTAGCTCGATAGGCGTTGAGAAGGGCTGTGGGTATCAGCCAACTCACATTTGGCGAGCTCTCGCCCCAACTAATGCGTACTTAATTTTAACATTTCTTTTCCAGGTTTTACACTCCACCAGGCACTAACGCATCCTGACCTCATTAAATTTCACATACATAAACTCAATACCTTAAACAACCATAAGACTTTTGCAAATCAACATTATTTTTTCAGCTACTTCACTTACCACTTTCTCCTTGATCTTTTACCTTACTTTCCCATCTATTTACTGCTTCAAATCACCAGATCTAAGCATGAAATTCTCGATAACATCAGGTGCAGTCTATGGACTGTTCTTGATTGATATTTCACTAAAAGAACACTATGAAAACTAAATCTTACCAGATCTGGTTTGATAATCATCCTAAACTTGTTTTTCACCTATTTGAGGCTTGAAATCTCTTCAAAAATGGTAGAAAGACAACCGATGCAGCTGTTGTTCCTCTTTTTCCTGATTTGTCGATAGCTTCCTCTCTCTTTTCTAGGATTTTCTTTTCTTCAACTCTCTCTCTCCCACTTTCACGATAACACTCACTACATACACATATATATAGGCGTGGGTCAAACTTAACATTTACCTTTAAACTTTCTTAAATTTACAAATTGACCATTCTCTAGAGAATTCTTTACTTTCCTAAAATATCCTTGATATCTCACTTAATTTACAATTTTGCCACTCTCTAGAAAAATCTTTTATTCCATCAATTGTCCTTTAGATTTTTATAATCCAAATCTATTTTCGATCCTTCCAGAAATTCTACAAAAATTTAATTTAACCTCTGAGCACTTTATAATTCTTTTATTATTTCATAAAGGAGTGTATACTAAATACACTGTTCATTACATATATGCAGTAGAAAAATCGAAAGGAGGCATTACAGTTAGATATAGTATCATCACATGCAAATAGACTATGAAATGGTTTACAATTGAAACTTTCTAATAAGAACTATATGAATTATTGCAGGCTTGGAAACATTGGAGAGATGAAACACATTTGTATTGTTTGATACAACTTTGATAGATTCTTACTCATGAAACGAAGCCATTAGATGCATCCTCTTGGGTTTTGAGGCAGATCCATCTAAAAGACCCACAATGGCAACTGTGGATCTCATGCTCAATAGTTACTCTGTTACTTTTCCATTACCTAAACAACCTTCATTTTTCCTTGGTTGTAATGCAGGGCTGAACATGCAAAGCACAAGCAAGGATGTAACCAAGAATCTAAGTCATGGTGGGCTAGAATAAAATTTTTAGATAATTTTGGGCGTATGAAAATATTTTATAAATTAAAAAACATAAATATATTTAGTGGAATAAGATATAACAAGTCTTATTTAATGTAAGCAAAATCAAGTATTAATCAAACTATAACTAAACATATTTAAATGATCAAATTTATTAAATATGAATTATAGCATGATAATATTATAACATCAAAATCTTTCTTTAGACATACACAATATATATTTTGATAATCATAATTCTGTTGAGTTCCTAACTTTAGATCAAACAACAATCTTAAGTCACCCGAAAATTATGCCATAATAAGATAGATTTCGAATAAATCAACCCACAGAATTGAGTAAATTGAACATTTAGAATTAGATTACAAGATTGACCTAACCCTAACCCAAATAATTCCAAGCAAGAATAATTACTAGCCCAAGCAATTCCAAGCAATAATACTTAGAAACGCCAAAATAAATCTGGAATCAAATCACCGAATTGACTTGACCTGAATTCTAGCCCAAGGGATCCCAAGTATTGCTATCCACAAAAGCCGAAAAACAAAAATAATTGTCTCACCAAAAAGTGAGATTTTATTAATTACTTCAAAGCAAAAACATACATAAGATAATGAACCCTAAAATCTCATGGTTATTTATAGCCTGACAACTCCTAATCTATTTAAGAAAAATTAATTGATAATACTAATTCTAATTATCTAAATATTAATTAGAGATAATCCTAATTATAAATTATCACAAGATGTAATAAAAAGATAACCCTAACATAAGATCATTCTAAATATGATAAACCTAAACTAATAAAAATCCTAAATTAAATAAAATAACTAATTCCGAGGCTTTCATCAAATTTATATAGCACACTTTAAATTAAAGAGTGAATTAAAAAAACATCAAAGATATTAAATTAAATATATGTTATGTAACTAATATTATAATAAAAAGAAGAAATAAAGCGTGAAAATTTTAAGTAAATTTTCATATCTAATATATGAAATAAAATTATTACATATACAATATTTTAATAGAAATATAAATATAAATAAGAAAACATATATAATAGGTTTGGAATAAATATATATTTATTTTGGTATAAGAAGAATTAATGTATATGTGTGTGTATATATATATAAAGAAAACAAAACATAAAAAGGTAAAAGCAGGGTTGACAAAAGAGGTAGAGCAGTTGTGTCAAAAAACAAAGAACCAGTAGAGTGGCACAGAGAAGGACGTACAAGAAGCTTGGACCAGCAGTTCATTATTATAATATTTTTTTTTTCAAGCCAACCTAGCCCCCACAGTATTCCATCCCTGACTACACGTAATTCCATGCCATTGTTGATTATGTTTCAGTCATTGAAGTGTACCCTCATTAGAATGTGACCAACGTTAGTCAAATATCTGTTAGTAAATAATCGAATGTGAGTACTGGGTTGTCCAGATTGTAATGTAGAACTTTTGATTGAGTATAACTTTGGGTTCTGTACCACCTAGAATCTTCAATCTTAGATTTCTTGATATCAATAAGATCACATTATAGTTCACTAGTTTTATCAATGAGGCTTGATAATATAATTGGTATTTTTCCTTTTTTTGGGGGCTACACATAGGGAGAGGGGGAGTCAAACATACCACCTCAGCTTCAAAAATGTGATTAACAATTAGATTATAGTTGTGATCATATATTTAATACGTTTAATAAATAACATTTTATAATATGTTTAATAAGAAAGCTTGATCTAATTATGCATCTTTATGACCAAATTTATAAATTTGACCACTATGAATCTCATCTTTGTGGGTTATCAACAATTAATTTTTAAGGGCAAAAACCAAAAGCCCCTTGTAAGATGTTGAAGTAATTTGTGAAACATGAAGCTATCTGTTGTGGCCGTTTTTGCGACATAGATAAATGAACTGCTAAAGGCCCAACGGTTGAGCCCGATGGTAAAAAGGTCTAGAGGGCCAGTGCTTAGGTCGTAGTATCAAGCTTGCTGCCTTCTTCTTCAGCTCATGACTCGGACTAGAGCTACCTTCATTCATCTTCAGCTCACGAGACTGACACATCAGCTCATCGAGCTCATGCCAGGTAATCTTCTAGAAGTTGGTGGCTGTCAAATCCAAGAAGGATTCAAGCTCCCTGATTTCGTGCCATATCAAATCCCTCGGATTCATGCTTCCTGATTTTGTACTGATAAAATCTCTACAGTCTTTAATACAGAGAAATAGTTAATGTAATTATGGCTATGTAGGAGTAGTTAATGTAATGATGATCATGTATGAGCAATTAATGTATTAATTTCTTAATATGTGTTACACTCAATTGTAAATCCTCACTCTATAAATATGGGTGAGATTTTTTATATTGGACAACTTAAATTAGTGATACTGTCACTCTACCAAATTAATTAGAGTGGCAACCATGAACGTAAACACACTTGCTGAACCATGTAAAAATAATTTCTTTACATTGTTCTTCCTCTCATTTCTTCATTTTTGGTTGTTTTTGTCTACCTTTATTGTCTTTAGTTATCAGAGCTGTAGTCTAAGCCTAAAATCTCTGGGTAGATCAATTCCAAATGTCAACATCTTTGGTGCTAGAAGGAGGGCCCAACTGTAACTTTAAGGTTTTTTGGTTATTTGAATCTCGATCAATTGTTATGGCCAAAGGAAAAACAACTAGAAGTTTTGATGTAGTGGCTGAATAGCTCGAGGGTCAGGTGGACTAACAAAAAACTCTGCCTGTCGAAGAAGATACCGTGCAGGTTTGGCAACAATGCTAGAAAGTCTTGGAGAACACTGTGATGCTGCTTGCGGATACGGTCAGGACACTAGCACGGGCTTAAGCCCAGGCTACGCAAAGACAAGTTAAGCTTGCACCCCTCGGAGAAGCCCGCCAACAACCAGTAAATAAAGTCCCGACTCTAGAGGAGAGAGCAGTTAGAGAAAAATTGCTGTCAGAAGGTTCGGTCCACTCCTCAAATTTGAACTTAAAAGAGGATGGATGGCGAGCTCCTGAGAAAGAAGTGGCACCTTGCCCTAGAGGCTTGAAAGTGAGAATAAGCCATGATGGTAGCCGCCATGTGGAAACTAGTCGTGAGCATGAGTGAGCTTGTGCACGTCGTGATAACGAATACAAACCTCGAAAGGGTCCATGCGAGGCAGAAAGTTTTGATAGAAGCCCTAAGTCATGAGATCGTTACTCAATCGAGCAACAGAGCAAGAGTAGGCAGTGCCTTACAAGGCGATCTGAGCCCTAGGACCCAATTGTGGAAGAACTGCTATAGAGGGTTCAGCAGTTAGAGGCATGACCTAAACCCCAAGATCAGGGAGAGCAACACAAAGAGAGAACCTCATTCGCTAAGGAGATCGAGACAGAGCCCTTGCCTCTCAGGTTTAAACTTCCCAACATTTCACTTTGTAATGGGGATAGCAATCCCTACGACCATCTAGATGCTTTCAATATACAGTTGGACCTTTAAACTTTTAGTTCCTTGGTAAAATGTCATGTGTTCTCAATGACACTAGAGGAAATCCCCAGAGCTTGGTTAAGAAGTCTCCCAGCTCATAGCATAAACAACTGGGAAGAATGCCAAAGAAGGTTTATAAACTAGTACAGGGCATTAAAGAGGCAGCTCGTACCACCCCGTCACCTCGTTAAAATCTTTCAGCGGCAGAATAAGTCATTGAAAGACTACATTACCAGATTCAAGAATGAGGTGAGTAGTGTAGAGAGTCATTCGGATGAAAGTATTTTAATGGCAATCTTAACAGGGCTCAGAAAAGATGAGAAGCTTTACAAGAGCATATACAAGTCTCTAGTGAATGACCTAGGTGAATGCTACGAGCAAACTGTTAAGGAGATAAGATGAGAAGAAGCTTTTGGGCCGAAGAAGCCCAATAACCAACAGAATGAAGCAGGCAAATCCCACCAAGGGAAAAAGAAAAAATCATAATGGAGACGGAAGCGGTGACCAAAAAAATCGCTCTACCAACCTAGTGGTAAAGCGGGCTAAACATAAGCCCAAGATAGAGCAACCCCCACCTTGAGGTCGTTATGGAAGGTACAACGTCCTGTCAGATACACAACACAGAATTTTTACAACAGAAAGGAATAAGGAAGATTTTTGGAAGCCTAGCCCCACAAATGTCTCGAGTAGGTTTTAAAACCTAAAGAAGTTTTGTGTCTACCATAATGAAGCTGAACACAACACTTCAGATTGCTAGAAGCTGAATGACGCTATTGAAGACTTAATCAGATGAGGCTGTTTGAGAGAATATGTAATGCAACCTGTCAATCAGCGACCTCAGCAATAGCATCCTCAACCTCAACAACAACAGCTAGCACAGTAGCAGCATCAGTAAGCTCCTAAGCAAGGTTATGAGTCTGCGGTAAGAATCATCTTTACCATACATAGAGGCTCTATATCGCAGGTACATCCAATAGATCGCATGAACGTTATATGTGAGAAACGAATCATGTTTTGTTCATAGGCCACAATGAGCTAGAAGGACTTGCAAAGAAGGCAATAACGTGCTCGGCTAACATTGTCTTTACTGAGGAAGATGCCAAGGGTTTGTGTTGGCCCTATAATGATGCTCTAGTCATCCGAGCCAAGATTAGCAATGTCAAGCACGGAGGATCATGGTTAATATAAAGAGCTCGGTAAATGTAATGTACAAAGGGTGATATGACTAGATGGGACTGGGAGCAAAGTAGTTGAAGCTTTCCTCAGAACCTCTTTATGGCTTTATTGGAGACGCTATCACCCCAGTTGGTCAGATAAGCCTTCTGCTCACGTTCGGGGATTTAGGTTATCAAACAACTATGTTGGCAAATTTTTTGATCATTGAGTGCCCATAAACCTATAACGTGGTTCTGGGAAGACCTACAATGAACAACCTAGACATGGTCACTTTTATCAGAACCTTCACAATAAAATTTCCAACCCCTAATGGGGTTGGCAACATGCGAAGTGAGCAGCACCTGGCCCGATGTTGTTATGAAGGTTCAGTCAATATAAGCGTTCGAAGAAAGAAAGTGAACGTGGTTTTAAGGGGCAGATCATAGGTTATGACTGAAAAAAAAAGTAAGTCATGACCTCGACCCATGCGAGGTAGATATGGACAGAGCAACTGGACCCATTGAAGAGCTCGAGGATGTCCAAGTCAGCGAGGTAGATCTTGAAAGATGCTTGAAGTTGGAACTAGGTTTAACTTCAGAGATGAGATCTCAGCTCTCTGACTTCCTCAAGGCAAACTTAGATGTCTTTGTCTGGAATCATAAAGATATGGTAAGGATAGATCCTAAGGTCATATCTCATAAATTGAACATCGACTCTCACCATAACCAAGTTCGCCAAAAAAGAAGGACAATGATAGCAGAACAATATGCCACTTTGAAGGAAGAAGTGGACAAGTTGTTGGCCAATAAGTTCATCCATGAAGCCTATTATCCTACTTGGGTTGGTAACCTAGTACTTGTAAAGAAGAAGAATGAAAAGTGGAGATCTTACATTGACTTCATAGATCTAAATAAGACATGCGCGAAAGATAGCTTCCCTTTGCCGATAATTGATCAGCTCGTAAATGCAACAGCTGGCTACCAGCTCTTGAGTTTTATGGATACCTACTAAGGCTATAATCAGATACCAATGAGCCCAAAAGATGAAAAACACACCTCATTCATCACATATCGTGACTTATATTATTACAAGGTGATGTCCTTTGGACTAAAGAATGTGAGGCAACCTATTAACGTTTGGTCAATATGATGTTCAAAGAGCAAATCGAGAAAACGATGGAGGTATACGTAGATGATATGCTAGTGAAGTCCAAACAGATGATTGATCATGTTCGCAACCTTTTTGAAATGTTTCAAATACTGAGGAACTATCAGATAAAGTTGAACCCACTCAAGTATGCATTTAGGGTGGCATCTGACAAATTCCTTGGTTTTATAGTGAACAATGGAGGGATCGAAGCCAATCCCGAGAAAATTAAGGCACTGATCGACATGAGATTCTCTACTTAGGTCAAAAATGTGCGAAACCTTAATGGTTAGGTCGCAACTCTCAGTAGGTTTATCTCTAAAGCCATTAACAATTGCATTCCTTTATTTGATGTGCTAAAGAGGGCAAAGAACTATGAATGGACTGAGCAGTGCGAGGTGACGTTTTAGCAGTTAAAAGAATACATGGGTCGAACTTCACTCCTGTCTAAGCCAAAAGAAGAAAAAAAACTCATCTTATACTTAAGAGTGTCTCAACATGCCTTAAATGCTGCTTTGGTGCGAGAAGAGAAAAAGACGCAGTTTCGGTATATTTTATTAGTAAAAGATTGCTCGATGCTGAGATTAAATAGTTGCAGATAGAGAAGCTAGCATATTGCTTGGTGATCGCATCGAGAAAGTTGTGCTTATATTTTCAAGCCCATAAAATTGAAGTGCTTACACGATACCCGCTGAAATAGGCCCTCCAAAAATTAGATACTTCAAATCAATTACTCAAATGGGCTGTAGAGTTGGCACAGTTTGATATTAAGTACAAGTCTAGATCGACAATTAAGGCTTAGGCCTTAGTAAACTTCGTCATAGAGTTCACAGAGCCTGTAGAGGAAGGGGTCGAATCTTTTGATGGCTCAACTTGGGAATTGTCTGTGAATGAATCATCTAACGAACGAAAAATTGGGGCTAGGGTGTTGCTAATCAACCTTAAATGTCATAAGATCTTTTGTGCCTTAAGGTTCGGATTCCAAACCACCAATAATGAAGTTGAATATGAGGTGCTGCTCGCAAGACTCCACCTATAAAAAGAAATACGAGCTGAGTAGATAAGAATTTTCATTGACTCTCAGCCCGTGGTTTGCCACATCCGAAGGGAGTATCAGACAAGGAGGTCTAAGATGACTATCTATCTCTAAAAGGTTCGGAAGTTGTTGGAAACTTTCCGAAAGTTTGAAGTAAATCAGATCCTACGAGCTTATAATTCATATGTAGATGCATTAACTTGCTTGGTAACTATGCAAGATATAGATTTTTTAGGAGCCATCCTAATAAAGTTCCTATCGGCCGCAAGCATAGAAGAGAAAGATATAATAATGACCATAGTTATCCACCAAAACTCATGGATGAGTCTAATTTTGAGCTACCTACAAGAGGGGAAGTTATAAAGCGATAAGTTGGAGGCACGTCGCCTGCAAGCTAGAATAACCCGGTATTGCGTGTATGATGATATGTTGTACAAGAGAGGTTTCTTAGCCCCGCTCCTAAGATACATCGATGGCTAAGACTGTAGGGTCATGCTAAAAAGATACATGTTGGCCACTACAGGAATCACGTAAAGGGCTATCTCTAACTCAAAAAGCACTCCGACAATGATTCTACTGGCCCACCGTGAAATAGGACGCCATTGACTTAATCAAATGGTGTGACAAGTGCTAGAGGTTCGTCAAAGTTCCGCGAGCTCCAACGGCTTAACTCCATCATATGGTGAGCCCATGGCCTTTTGCGATATGAGGAATAGACTTGATTGAACCTCTACCAATAGCTCGCAAAAGGTGTAAGCATGCGATGGTCGTTGTGGACTACTTTACTAAGTGGGCCGGAGTTAAACAGTTAACGGGGATTTCCATCATGAAAATAGAAAAATTTGTATAGAGTAATATTATTTGCAGGTTCGGGGTCCCTTAGCAGATCGTGATAGATAATGGAACCCAGTTCAGCAGTGACCAGTTTATCAATTTTTACAAGGATCTTAGAATCGTGAAGAGCTTTTCAGCCATAGACCACCCTCAGGCCAACGGTCGGATCTAAGCAATAAACAAAATCATTAAACATACCTTGAAAATCAAGCTAAATACAAAAAAGGGAGCTTGGGTAAATGAACTGTAAAAAGTGCTTTGGGTCTACAGGATGACAGCTCGAAACTCCACCGATAAGACCCCTTTTTCAATGGTTTATGCGTCGCAAGCTATGATCCTAGTAGAGTTTGAGGTCACTAACCAACGAAAGGCTATGTTCCGACTTGAAGATAATGATCAATTACTTGCTGCAAACTTAGATATACTCAAGGAATCAAGGAAGGAAGCTTGTATGAAGGCTACAGTTTACTAACAAAGGGTCGCCAAGTACTACAATAGAAAAGTTCAAATCCAAAACTATAGGATAGGCGATTTAGTTTTACGCGTAATCCTCTTAGCAGCTCGCAAAGCTAATGACGGGACGTTTAGATCGAATTGGGAAAACCCCTACAACATTAAGGAAAGCCCACAGAATGGGACCTACCACTTAACCAACACAAATAGACTGAGGTCCCCTGTGCTTGGAATGCAAAGCACCTTCGCCCATACTATACTTGATTGTTAGCTCATTCTTAAACTCTTGTACAATTTATTTTGATAACTATTAATGAAGTTATTTTGCATATTTTGCTATTGCCTATGATATGTTCAATGTAGAAAGTGAGCTAATTTACTGGGTAAAAAATTATTATCATAATGGGTTGAAGCTATTATTTTTTATGCTTTGGAAATTGCTTCTGCGACCAACGATCTATTATCTATTATATTCTTTGGGAAATGTTTCTGTGATTAGCAAGTTATTATTTATTATGCCTTGGAAAGTGCTCTTACGACCAGTGAGCTATTATCTTTTACATTTTGTAATATGCTTTTGCAATCTAAGAGCTATTGTCTTTCATCCCCTGTAAAATGCTTTTGTGCTCAGTAACCTACTATCTCTTGCACTTTGGAAGGTGCTACCTGTGAGCTGCTATCTCTTGCACTTTTGAAGATGTTACTTATGAGCTGCTCTTTCTACACTTTGGAATGTGTTATCTGTGAGCTGCCATTTTTTGTACTCTGAAATGTGCTACTTATGAGCTGGTATCTCTTACACTTTGTAAGGTGCTACCTGTGAACTGCTCTCTCTTCGTTCTAAAAGGTGCTGCCTGTAAGTTGTTATCTCTTACGCTCTAGAAGGTGCTACCTATGAGCTACTCTTTCTGCACTCTAGAAGGTGCTACCTGTAAGCTATTCTCTCTTATGCTTTGGAAGGTGCTACTTATGAGCTATTATCTCTTACGCTCTGGAAGGTGCTATCTGTGAGCTGCTATCTCTTATGCTTTGGAATGTGTTATTGTGAGCTGCTAGCTCTTGCGCTATGAAAGATGCTACTTGTGAGCTGCCCTTTTTACACTCTGGAAGGTGCTACTTGTAAGTTACTATATCTTGCGCTTTGAAAGATGCTACTTATGAGCTGCTATCTTTTGTGCTCTGGAAGGTGCTACTTGTGAACTGCTATTTCTACACTCTAGAAGGTACTACCTGTAAGCTGCTATCTCTATGCCCTAGAAGGTGTATTTGCTACCTATGGGTTGTTATCCTCTACGCCCTGAAAGGTGCATTTGCTACATATGGGCTGTTATCTTCTACGCTCTAGAAGATGCTTCAGCGACCTATGAGCTATTATAATTAAGCTCTAGAAGGCACGTTTAAGCAAACACCTCATGGAATATATATACACGACCTGTAAGCACTTATTATTTATTTCCTCAAAAGCGCGACTAATTTAACTTCAAGCTAATATCCACAGCCTGATTTCTTGTTATGATCAATTGCAACGTACTTATTTTATTAATCAACGATGCTTTCTTATGGTTCATTATTTATCATGTTAATTCAATGGCAATGGTTTGTGAACTTAGTAATGCACGTCTTATATTTATAAAAATAAAATGGGTAAATTACAAGACATAATTTTATTATGACCTTGACTAGTGAGATGAATGTTCAATGCAAAAATAAAAAATAAAATCCCCACAAAAGGAGGAAGAGTTCTAGAGTTATAAGTTTCCTAAGCTTGATCAGGTGCATCCTTGGAGGGCTGGTCTTGTGAAGCTCCCTTTGTACCTTGAAGAGCTAGAAGACCTTGATGAGCTTGAGAAGTTGAAGGACCTTAGGGAGCTTGAGGAATCGGAGTACTTTGAGGAGCTGAAGAAGCTTGAGCTGTTGTTTGAGTTGTTTGAGGAGCTACACCATGAGGGACAGTATTTTGAGGAGCTGGGGAAGCAACGATTTGTTGAGCACCTTGAACTTTGACAACGAGAGCTGCGTCCTTTTGGATTTCCATAACTGCATTCTGTCCAAAAAATGAGTAGTCCATATTCGGGTGCTGTTTCCAGAATGTATATAAGAACGCACTAATGGTTTTTAAGGTAGCGTCCTTACGCCCTTGATCGACTAGGGCTTAGATGTGATCCCTGGATTAGACAATCTCTTTCTGGGCCTTAGCAAGCTTCTATTTAAGTGCATTTGTCTCTTGCTGCGTCAGGTCAATTTTCTTCTCTACGACCTCAATCTTCTTTTTTACGGTCTAAACTTTCGTTTCCGCGGCCTTAGCTCACTTCACAACAAAATTCAACTTCCCCTTAATTTTTCTCAACTCCTCTTTAGCGTTATTATACTTGGAGTTAAGGTTAGAAGTGATGGTCTCCCGAAGAGCCACCTCGCGGGCTAGAGTATCATATGCCTCTACCTGTCTCTCCTTAGCAGTTTTCAACTTACATTCAAGGCCTTCAACACGCTTCTTCACCTTTTCAGACTCTATTTGGAAGAAGCTCACTTCATTATCCATTTTCTTCCTTTCAACCTCGAACTCCTCTCGAGTGGCGTCAGATGCTGCCCTCTCATCCTCATGATCCACAATCTCCCTCAACAGCTTCATTGTACTTATGGCGGCCTAAAAGAAGGTTAGAGTTAGTCTCTAAACAAAAGACACTAAAGATAACAATGAAGGAAATTTTATTTTACCAGTAGTTCATAGCGAGTTACGTAGCCTATTAGTTTTTGACTCACTAAGTCCTCACTGTATAAGTTCTGGGGGTGGTGCCTTTTGAAATGCGAGATGTATTCCAGAAAGTCATCTAAATATACTCTTACTAAAAACTGAGCTCATTCCTAAGCTCGTTCTTCAATTTGTTCCTCCACTTGCTCTTCAGCCCACTTTTCAGCTCGTGTATCTGAAACCCTTCAAATTACTACCCCTTTCTCCTTGCCAACCTTTTAACACTTAAGAGATGAGGGTTGGACTACACTTTCACCCTTATCTTTGGCTCTGGACTTTGGCACGGACGAGCTTCCCCCATTCGGAGCCTTTGTTTACTTGGGAGCAAGTTTGTCTGCTACTTTCTTCCCCGGTATAGTCTTAGGCTTGAGGGCTTATATTTTAGAGGCTGTTGTGGTCCTAACATAGGAAGCAAGTGTGGCTAAAGGTCCTAAAGCTACCTATAGGGCAAGGCCCGTTAAACCGTGAACTGGTTCTGTAGGATGGGGGGAAGCTGATCATGACATCGAGCTCCGCAAGCTTAGCTGTAAGAGATAATGGTGGCGCTAGCAGGTCTAGCTTGACCATTGTTATAAGAGTCCTTTTGGTAGGGCTAGGAGTTTCCTCTTCAAAGGCCTCAAAAACTAACACGACCTCCTTTTTTCCACGAACTTCGAGATTATGATTGATGCTCAGATGTTTACTGTCAAGCTATGGGGTAAGACCGTAAACTCGCAAAAAGTAGTCCGATGGCAGTTGATTGTCTAGCAAGCTCTTAACTTTAGCAAATTTTGTTAATGTCGCAGTCTCCTCATCTGTAAGTGCGACCTTGCTGCTAGTAATGTCTGTAAAGCAAAATAAGCTCGTTAATTGAAAAAAAAAAAAAAAAAAAAAAAAAAAAAAAAAAAGGACATGCAAACTATAGTCACACCTACCTGGACTCAGTACAAATGAGAAATTTTTGAGTTTGTAAAGAGAAAGACAAATAACGTAAAAAGAGTGGGATTTGTAATCTCCCACATTAAACCTACCACTCTCCTTAGGTATAAACTACTTATAGGGAGAATTGCAAGCTGAAAGATAGTATAACTTATTCATTTCTCCGCTTTACAACTAGTGGTGCCCTTAAAGTTATAGAGAAAGTGAAAAATATGTGGACTGAGAAGGTGAAGTTTATTTTTAATAAAAACGGCAGCCAAGGAAGTAATCTGGGCGTATGAATTTGGAGTCAGCTAGAAATGAACAAGGGCCAAGTCGTTTAAAAGGTCTATAAGATAACTTAGGATCGAGAACCTAAACCCAAACTCTATGTGTTGATGGCTTATTATAGTAAACCCCTTAGATGGATGAGTCACATGGTCGTGGAAAGATAGGACCATTGCACGACATCCCACTGGCAAATCTAACTCCTCAACTATAGCTGCCAGGTCTCGAAGACTTATGGTTGAATTGTGACGATAGAAAATTTCACGAGCCGTCTCTCCCTTGGAAGGAGGTGAGTCGTTAGGGAATCAGTACGCCCCACAAGCTTTTCTACGACCTCACCACCTTGAGAGGTCGCTCCCTGTGTTACTCTAACTTCTTGTTCTATTTGGTTCTTAAGGCTGGAAGCTTTATCAGCATCCTTAATTTGGTGGTCACGGCACATGTGACTTGACATCTACAAAAAAACAAGGAATGAGATCAGAACATTGAAAGCATACTGAACCTAGCGAACTAAAGTAAGAGATTCCTATATCTACTCTCTTAAGTGTCAGGTCGCATGCTTTGTTTTGAAGACAACTAAAAGTAGTAGGGGCTTAGTGTGTAAAACTATCAGGTCACTATGGACCATCGGGCTAAAAGCTATGATACCTAGAACTATAGTCCTACTTCTACAGGATTTCTATTAAACAGTTCAAAGGTAAACAGTCACATAGTGAACAAGTCACGAACAACTAAACAACAAGATCAAATCAACAGGAAACAAAGGATCACAATCAACAAACAAAGCATTTTAAAAACAAAAGCGTGAAGCATTCGAACAAGTTTCAAATTCAAAAAATGCAACACAACACACAAAAAATCAAGAGTCAGTTGTAAAGACTTACTGTGAATATAGCACTTCTCAAATCGCTTGAACAAAGGTGATGATCTTTTCCGGCTCTAAAGTCAAAGAATGCCAACATAAGAATGGGAAGAAAATGAAGAAAAAGCCAGAAAAGAAGAAATTTTAGCAGTGTTTGGACTCGAAAATGGCAAGAGGAAGAGAGAAAATGAAAATGCTCCACCTATATAAAGGCGCGAGAAACCCATGAAAATGTTCAATGTCGTTCGATCTGATAGTAGCCTAATCGCCTTAAATCTGATGGTGCAGTACAAATTATGGGTTTTGTTGTCATGCGTTATCAGTTGAGAGATGTACGTATTAAATGCACATGACACGAGACATGCTAGTGTTATAGTCACCCGAAGAGTCGCCACGTGTCCAAGTGGTAGGTTAGAAGTCGAAGCAACACCTCCTAAGCTTGCTAATGTCTATCTGGATCAATGTGATTAGCTCTTAGTCCGTAGATTATACTGAGAGCTAGAGGGTTAGTGTTGTGGCCATTTTTGCGACGTGGATGAATAGACTGCTAAAGGCCCAACGGTTGAGCCCAATAATAATAAAAAAAAACCTAAAGCCCCCAATGCTCAAGTCGCAGTATCGAGCTCACTACCTTCTTCTTCAGCTCGTGGCTCAAACCAGAGCTACCTTCATTCATCTTCAGCTCGCGAGAGTGATGCATCAGCTCATCAAGCTCATGCCAGGTAATCTTCTAGAAGGTGATGGTTGTTAAATCCAAGAAGATTCAAGCTCCTTAACTTCGTGCCAGATCAAATCCCTCGGATTCAGACTTCTTAATTTTGTGCCAATGAAATCTCTACGGTCCCTGATCCAGAGGAGTAGTTAATGTAATGATGGTCATGTAGGAGTAGTTAATGTAATAATGGTCATACAGGAGCAGTTAATATATTAATTTCTTAACATGTGTTATACTCAATTGTAAACCCTCACTCTATAAATAGGGGTGGAATCTTTTGTATTGGACAACTTGAATTAGTGATACCATCGTTCTACCAAATTAATTAGAGTGGCAACTGTGGACGTAGACACACTTACTAAATCACGTAAAAATTCTCTTCTTTGCATTGTTCTTCCTCTCTTTTCTTCATTCTTGATTGTTTTTGTCTACCGTTATTGTCTGTAGTTATTAGAGCTATAGTTTGAGCTTAAAATCTTTGGGTCGACCAATTCCAGACGTTTACATTATCAAAGTAAAGCAAAGCTGGAAGCTCTGGTTTCAATGGAGTATTGATCAAGAAACCGTTTGATCTTCATTGATTTCACTAAACATAGATTTGATAATTTATATACAAACACAAAACTTAATCTCTGCCCTTAATCTTTAAGTGAAAATGAACTTAAATAATCTCAGGCCTACACCTGTCCCCTAATGCTAACTAGCTACCAGATCGGCCTATTCCATCAGTTTCTTCAGCGTTGCTTAAATGAGCAAGGTTGATCATCACTTCATTATGAGCATTGGGATGCTGTCTAGAATCTCCAAGTTGCTGCTGATCATGATGACTTGAGCTGGAAGTTATTGGCTCAAAGCTTGAGTGAGCAGTATAGTGAAGCTTCTGATTGCACCAGTTGCTTGAGCTTGAGCTGTAACTTGAGCTGGAAGTTATCTTTTCACCCCTAAGGTATAAATTAAAGTCAAATTAGTCAATCTTTTTAGAAATAACAAAAATCCCCTTCACATGTATATAATAGACAAACGAAACCCAGTAGTCAGTACTGTTAGTTGTTAATTAACAATGTTAATATATTTGTTGAGGCGATAAATCATAACTATTAGATATTTATTTTATCTTTGATTACCTCTTTTTCACAAATTGTTTTGAACAAATATTTCGTTTAAACAATTATTATGAAAGGAATTAATTGTAAAATATAATTTTTTTTCAATGATTACATGATGTTCAAAGATTTTTTTTTTTTTTTATAATAAAATTGTTTTGATTATATCTATAATAATTTTTTTATTATATTGGTTAAAATAATATATATTTTGGAATTGTTTTAAGTCTTAATGGTAAAAAATTCTTTGTAAAGCAAAATTTTTTATGAAAATATAATCTTCAAAGAATTTTTCATAGCAAACATGGCGTAAATTATATCTTAATAAAATTTTATGTTGTTTACGCCAAGATTATAAATGTTTGTGTATCTAAATTACTCTTCTTTTGTTTTTTTTTTTAATATTGTTATAAGCTTTGATCAAATACTTTCGAAAAATTGTAGAAGTAAAAAGTTTATTTTTCATTAATACCTAAAAATTAAGGTTCAAATAGATATGTACTGGTCTATGATTTACTACCTTAATAAATATACTAAACTGATGGTGTTAATGAAAAATAAATGACATGGGGATTTTTGTACATTGCTATGAATGCTGGGAGAGTTTTTGTGTGTTTCTAAAAAGGTATAAACTGATTTGGCATTAATCCACAACTCGGGAGGATTTTGGTTTCTTGATCTTATTTTATTGAACTGAGCTTTTTTTATGAAAATAAATATTAATACTTTCCTTCCTTATAATTTTCTTTTTTCTATTCAACACTTTTCTCCCTTCACACATCTACATCATTTTTCTCTCTTCCATAAATTTTCATATTTCAACCAAATATTAAATATCAACGAATCTAATGAAAGTAGACAAAAATCAGCAAGAGATATTCGAATTTTGAAATATATCTTGTGTAAGGCTCCAATCTGAGTGGACTCAAAAATTAATTAAAATTTAGTTTATTATTATTAATTTAACTCTATCCAAATTTTAGAAATAAAAGAATATATAGATAAATATCCCCTTTAGAAATATTTTTAAAAGAACTCAAGAAAATGAGGTATAAAAAAAGAAAGATCGTTGGGGTGTAAAGTATAAATTTAGAAATTAGTAATGTTGTGGGTCATGTAAAATAAATAAATAAATAAATAAAATAATAAAAAATTGTAAATGGTGGTAGGTGGCGAAAATTGAAAAAAATTAATAAATAAAAAACTTAATTAAAAACGTGGCGTGGTTGTAAGAAAAAGAAAATGGGGACATGTTTTTTTAATTAAAAAAATGGGTCTATAAAAACAATAGGGCAGCTGGAAGTAGTTTCAACTTTTTAATATGTATAACGGGCGCTATGATATATGTATAGAAGCAAATCACACATAGGAAACCAAATCGGCGGCAAACAAAAAGGAGAAGAAGAAAAGAACGAGCAAAGAAGAAAAAGGCCGTGGGCAAAAAAAGATAGGAGAAATTTTGTATGAGTGATCTAAATATTTTAATATTAATTTATCTAAATAAATAATTTTTATTTTAATAAGATTTAGAATGTAAGAAATTAGTTAATTTTTTTTATAAGTCCTAAATTCATGAGTTTTATGTGATTTTAGGATGAATTCAAGATTATGAGAAATCATATAAGAACCCATTTTAGATCCATAACTAAATAAATGAGTTATGTGAGTGGATGATTTTATTTTAATTAAATTGATTAAATTATGTTTATTTATATTTCAGTTTTTATTATGTATTGAAAATAAATGATTTATTTAGTTAATTGATTTTGTAGGTTATAAATTATGTTTTATGATTGAAATGAGAACTGCAAGAAAAAATATTTGTTTATATTTTGATAAAAGTATTATTTAATATTACGTATATTTATAAAAGATTTGAGAAAGGAAAGTAAAAATATTTTCAAAACACCAAGGTTACACCTTTCTCTTTAATAGTTAAGTAGGCTTCATATGGGTCAGTTCGAGAGAGTCGTTCAGCACATATATGACAGATATTTAGAGAGTTATTAAGTCGCCTAACATATGTATGACTGATGTTATCCCTCGCTCTGCGTGTGTATTGAGTATCTCTATTATGTATGACAAATTTTTCTAGATGCTACTTGGTATAGTTTTTCAAATTTTAGATGTCATATACCGAGCTTGATCAGTATAAAAAGAGATTTACAGAAAATTAGTTTACAAAAATAAACTTGATGGAAAAAAGTATACAATACCATATTTATATAAAGAGTTTCTAGTAAAGTTTTACGAATTATGGATTTTTATATATTATATTATTGAAGTTATAAAGATAATTTATGTAGAAGTTTACAGTTCTATTATGAGATGAGATTTAAATTCAATTTTACTTTCATATATAATTGCTTATTATTGCCAATTATATGTTATATTTTATTGGGAAATATTTTAGAAAAGTTATATCTACCCACTTAACACTAGCACTCACTCTTTTATAAAATTCATTTGTTTAGATATCTGATGTAGGTTCGTACAAATTATTACATATCGTGAGAAAAATCACATAGTGATAATAAACTGTATTTTCATTATTATTATTTTTATACAAAAACACTCTTTTATAAAATCCATTTTTTTTAGATATTTGATGTAGGTTCGTACAAATTATTACATACATTGAGAAAGATCACATAGTGATAATAAATTGTATTTTCATTATTATTATTTTTATACAAAAACATTTTTGCATAAATATATATTATTTTATTTATATGATGATTATCGAATTTACGATAATTTTTCTCAATGATTTTCACTAAATTCTATATTTCAATAAAAAAGACTCCAATTTTCACGAGATCTTCACTGACTCAATAAAGGAGTCGGGATGAGTCTTGTCAATTGGTATCAAAGCAAAAAAATAGTAGCTCGATCCTTGGGAACTCTTGCATGTGAGTGAGGTGGCGAAGTGTGACTTTCCGCCTAAGGCCTTTATGAGGAAAGGGCTATCCAAAAAGGTGGAGCCGCCTATGGAGTGCTCCAATAGGTACTAGTTATTGCCCACTGGGGATAATGATTTGTCCAGCCTAGAACACGACAGTTGATAACAGAGCAATGGTTTTAGATTCGGCTACTTTTTTGCCACAAAGTATTCAATTTTTGTTTTTTTAAAGATAAAGTTACATTTTTATCATGTATCATAGTGGTCAATCTCTCACAAAACCTGTGGAAGATCTAAGTTAGCATTTGTAGTTAAGTTGTACATTTATATGCGTATGATAGTAATAAGGGATTCATTCGATTGTCTAGTATTCCAAATGTTTGAATAACAATTATTGGAGTATATATATTGTGGTGAAAATATATTGATTATCCAATTAGTGAATATGCCTATAAGTTGTAGTTGTTCATTACATTTGAATTGTTTGCGGATTAGGAGTTGATATGAATATTTGGTAATTGAGTTTTGATGTGTTTAGATGATATGATCTTATGTTTTGATCAAGCAGAATAAATATAATATTATTTTGTTTGATTACCAATTAGCGCAAGTTGTGGAGTTTGGAAATGTTGATATTATAAATTATAAAAGTTTATGGAATCAATTGGAAAGATAATGGGTAAGTGAGGTAGATCCTATAAGATTTAAATCCTTGGTGTTTAGATAACCTTTTGATTGATGAATATGATAAAATGGGATTAAGTTGTTATATACGGACATAATTCCCTATTTTTGAATATGGATGAAATTTAAAGTTTTGCCTTCCTTGTAAAGGTTTGAGAGTTAATTGTTAATCATGGTATAATATTCAGCTTTTAAGTGTTGATTTTGAATCTATTTGTGATTATAAGTTATTTTATGGATTCATATAAGGTCATGACTTGGATATAATTTTGATGGATTTTAGTCAAATTAGTGGTTAAAAACATTTTTTGTGGAATTTTATTTTTATTAGTGATGAATTTGATATAGATTTTCATTTGTATTGATGTTAGTATATTGATTTTAATTAGTAAATATTCATTGCTTTAGGTTCCTTGTGGTTTAATTTAATTGGTTATTTTATATTCATTTGGATGAAATGGATGGTAAAAAAAAAAAAATCCAAGGAATTTTGATGAAGAATTTATATATAGAGAATTATCACATTAAAATAGGTGATAACATAAACTTTTATTAGTCTCTTATAGTGAATTAGGACTAAGGTAGCTTCTAATATGGATTGTTTTCATTATATTTGAAATTTGAAACTATTACTTGCAGATATTTATGATTTATATTTTTCAGTGATGATATGGATTATATACAATCTCTTTGAATTTTATTATTTGGAGTTTTTAGATGATTAAAATTATAGAGTATCGAATAAAGTTTCAGAATGACTTTTGAAAGTTGGGTAAAATTTTATAATTGTTTTGTGGTATTATTAATGGAATAAGTAGAGACACTTTAGTTAAGTATCAGAGTGCATAGCGGAAACATGATATTAAATCTTTTGTTTGAGAAAATTTATGCTTATTAGGTTTGAAATTGAATTATGAGTAGTAGGTATGAACCTTGAGATAATTTAATGAGATTTAAGTGAATGTGATATAGCATTGGTGTCATGGGATATGATCTGAATTGACTTAATTGTTTCCAAAGAGTATGGATAGAAAAAGATAAAAAATATGTGATTAATTATTTATTGGAATATATTGATTCATTATTCGGAAGCTACATGAGGTATAAGAGTAAAGGGAATGATTTATTAAGTTTTGTACACTATTGGAAGTGATAAAAGAGGAAAATGATTATTATTCAGAATAGTTTTAGGTGTGATTGTTCAAAATTGTACGAGTATGATTGTTGCTAGAATTCTAATTGAAGAGTTTGGGTTAATGGTGGTCTAAATAAGTGTGAATTATTATAATATTGAATATATGATCTTATGTATGTGAAAAAAATTAGAGATTAATTGAGAACATAATTATTATGATTATTGATGAGAAAGTAAAAGCAACAACTTTAGAGTAAACTATCTTGAGTTGAGATGATTTGTAAATTTCGAGGGCGAAATTTTTATAAGAGGTGATGAGTTGTATGATCCCAATTCAAGTGGATTCAAGAAATTAATTGAAATATAATTTATTGTTATTAATTTGATTTTACCTAAATTTTAGAAATAAAAAGATATATATATATATATATATATCCTCTTTGAGGATATTTCTAAAAGAATTCCAGAAAATGGGACGTAAGAAGAAAAACGTTGTAGGGGTGCAAAATATAAATTTATAATGTCGTGGGCCATGTAAAATAAATAAATAAATGGGAGTGGCGACAATTGAAAAAAATAATTAAAAAAATAAAAAAAAAAAAAAAAAAAAAAAAAAAAAAAAAAAAAAAAGACTTTTTTTTTTTAATTTTTAATTTTTTCTATTAAAAAAAGGGGGCAGCTGGGAGTAGTCTTATTATTTTAATATAATATATATATATATATATATATATATGTAGAAGCAAATCAAACATAGGAAACCAAACCGGCAGCAAAACAACGTGGAGAAAAAGTAAAGAACACACAGAGAAGAAGCGGGCCTGAGCAAGAAAAGATCGAAGAAATTATGCACGAGTGATGTGAACATTTTGACGTCTAATTTGTCCAGATAAATAATTTTTATTTTAATAAAATTTAGAATATAAGAAATTAGTTAATTTTTTAATAAGTTTTAAATTCATGAGATTTATGTGATTTTAAAATGGATTCGAGATTATGAAAAAATCATATAAGAACTCGTTTTAGATCCAAAACTAAGCAAAATTGTTATGTGAATGAATTGTTTTATTTTAATTAAATTAATTAAGTTATGTTTATTTATATTTCAATTTTTATTATATATTAAAAATAAATTATTTGTTTATTTTATTGATTTTATAGATTATAAATTATATTTTATAATTGAAATGAGAATTGCAAGAAAAAATATTTGTTTATGTTTTGAGAAAAGTATTATTTAATATTATGTATATTTAGAAAATATTTGAGAAAGAAAAATAAAAATATTTTTTAAACATCAAGGTTGTACCTTTTTCTCTAATGATCAAGTAGACTTCACGTGTATAAATCCGAGAGAGTCGCTCGTCACGTGTATAACAGATGTCTAAAGAGTTATTGAGTCATCCAGCACATGTATGATAAATATTATCTTTCGCTCTGCGTCTATGTTGAGTATCTCCACCACGTATGATAGATTTTCTTAGGTACTGGTTGGTGTAGATTTTCAAATTTTAAATGTTATATACTAAACTTGATTAGTACAGAAAGAGATATATACAAAATCAATTTATAGAAGTAAACTTGATAGAAAAAGTATAGAATACCGGATTTATATAAAGAGTTTCCAGTAAAGTTTTACGGATTATAGATTTTTATATTTTATATTATTAAAGTTATAAAGATAATTTATATAGAAGTTTACGATTTTATTATGAGATAAGATTTAAATTCAATTTTACTTTCATGCATAATTGTATATTACTACCAATTATATGTTATATTTCATTTGAAAATATTTTTAAAAAGTTATATCTATTCACTAGATGTTAGTATTAATTCTTTTATAAAACTCATTTTTTCAAGTATCCGGTGCAGATTCGTATTACATATTGTGAGATAGATCACATAGTGATGATAAACTGTATTTTCATTATTATTATTTTACCACTTTACCCTTGTTCATTCACGTAGGTTTGTTTAGGAGGTTTCCAACAAGCCAGCTCCTCTTGTTTCTCTTTACTATCCATCCATCTACACTGCTCCTCAGCCTGATGGTAATCATAAGCCACACGAATGATCCAACCAGCTATGTTGGGAACCGTAAAACTTATTCTTTTAAAAACAAAATCATTACGCTACTTCCAGAAGAACCACACTTACCATCCAAAAGATTTTCTTCCATTCCAAAGGGCTTCTATTAACGCCAGCCATTGACATGTTGATTCTCAACCATTGTTGCAAGGGAAGATGGAAGAAAAGCCCTTAGAGTTTTGGATCCATTGGACAATACCAGATACATTTGGCAAAATAGCAATCTCAAAAGACATAAAGTTCTGATTCAGCGGCTTGAGAACAGCGAGGACAACCTACACTCACGGTCATCTTTTGTTTGGCTCTCATCTCATTTGTGGTAAGTTTCTCACTAGTAACAAGCCAAACAACTTTCTAATTCGTTGAGGGACAACAAGCTTCCATAATCTCTTCCATAAACCAGTAGCTTTGTTCTTGATGTCTCCGCTTGTTAACAAATAAGCACTCTTGACACTAGACTGGCCGGACCCTTTAAAAGACCAACTCCTATGATCCCCTCTCATACAAGGCTTAGGACTCTTTTGATAACTATATATCTATAAATGTTGAATAACAATTCTGTGGGTGAAGAAATAGTCAAACTAAGTGCCAAACTTTAATCATGTTATCACAAGCTGATATGACATAAAAAATTCACAGAAAGCATCACTCTTCCACTTCTGTCCCCATATAAAGATGTTTCAATTCAATTTCCAAAAATAAAAAAGGTAACTCAGATAGAAGATATATAGAAAATCAAAAGCTTGTTTGAATTATCATTTAATTATTAAAAAGAAAAAAAAAAAACCTCCTCTGCCCGTCCCATATATTCTTAAACCATTGTCGACTTTTCTTCATATTAACTTGTGTAAACGAGTGTTCAGATAATAAAATCTTCAATTGGATGCTAGTCTGCAACAAAGCTGATTATCAAAATGTCTTCTTTTAAGTTCTTCATCATCTTCGTGTTTCTGCTCTCTCTTTCAAGTTCTCTATTCACTTTCACCAGCGCAGCTAACCGGCCAGCATACCTTTATCATGTTTGCTCAGCTGAAAACTTCACCAGAAACAGCACTTACCAGTCCAACCTGAATGTTCTTCTCTCTTCTCTTCCGTCCAATGCTAACGGCAACAATGGATTCTCCAACGCAACTGAAGGACAAGTCCCCAATAGGGTCTACGGCCTATTTCAATGCCGCGGTGATCTTGCTTCCTCCACTTGTCGAAACTGCGTGGCTTTCGCTTCCGCTGACGCAACTCAACTTTGTCCTGCTCAAAAAGGAGCTGTATTATGGTACGACGAGTGCCTCTTACATTACAATGCTTCTGATTTCTTTTCTACAGCAGTCCAAACTCCAGCAATTATGATGTACAATACAAATAACATAACAATAGAACCAGACCGGTTTCACCAGATCATATTGAGTCTGATGACCGAATCAGCTACTCAGGCTGCGAATGATCCCAAAAGGTTCGGGACCAGAAAGGGAAATTTCACGTTTCAAACACTGTACACTCTTGCACAGTGCACGCAGGATCTGTCGCATACTAGTTGTTTTGGATGTCTTCAAAGAGCTATTTCAGGTTTGCCAGAAGTAACGATAGGAGCAAGGGTATTGTTTCCAAGTTGTCATTGCCGATTTGAAATTTACCCCTTTTATGCCGAAAACGAGACCCTGCCACCAGCACCTACGCCGTCTGCTAACCAAGCAACATACCTTTCCCATGCTTGCTCAGAACAAAACTTTACCAGAAACAGCATTTACGAGTCCAACCTGAATTTTCTTCTCACTTCTCTTCGCTCCAGCGCCAGCAACGATGGATTCTCCCGCGCAACTGAAGGACAAGTCCCCAATAATGTCTATGGCCTATTTCAATGCCGCGGTGATGTCGCCATCTCTACCTGTCGACACTGCGTGGCTTTGGCTTTCAGAGAAGCAACTCAACTTTGTCCTGCTCAGAAAGGAGTTGTATTATGGTACGACGAGTGCCTCTTACATTACAATGCTTCTAATTTCTTCTCTACAGAAGTCCTAAGACCATACCAGATGATGTCTAATACAAATATCGTACCATACCAGATGATATATAATACAAATAACGTAGAACCATACCGGTTTTACCCGATGATGTTGAGTCTGATGTACAATTCAGTTCTTGAGGCTACGTATAATCCCAAAAGGTTCGCAACTAGAAAGGGAGTTCCCACAAAATCTCAAACACTGTACACTCTTGTACAGTGCACGCAGGACCTGTCGAGTTCTCGTTGTTCTAGATGTCTTCAAGAAGCTATTTCACTTTTGCCAAACGATAGCATAGGAGGAAGCATGTTGCTTCCAAGTTGTCATTGCCGGTTTGAAATGTACCCCTTCTACACGGAAAATGAGACCGCCCTTCCTCCACCTCCTGCGACAAAGCTGAAAGGTAATGGAGATCAAAAAACTTAAATGATGGTTTCTGTGCTGATTATCATTCAAGTACCATTTAGATGCATATTAAAAAGCCAAATTTAGCTCTACAATTGAGGGATCATGAATTTTTAGTAGGGCAAATGAAATATACTGCTGATCTTAATTGCAGGGAAGAGCCCAATCTCTTCATCCATAATTGTCGCCATTGTTGTTCCGGTTTCTGTCTCTGTGCTGCTTTTCGTCGCAGCAGGCTACTGCTTCCTGACTAGGAGAGCAAGAAAGAAGTACAACACCGTACGGGAGGAAATTGGTAAATTTGAAATCTAATTTGTTATCAAGTTTGAACAGTGGTTTATGTCTCGTTGAACCTCTCATTTCTGAACCAATAATCATAATAGTCAGTTTTCTATCTGACCAGACCTGGGGAAATCATGAAATTTACTCGTACACTTTGTTTCATATTTAGAGGATTTCTAGATACAACGACAAGGGGGAGGTCTTGTGTTTATTATAGAATACATCACTATTGTTTCCAATAACAAGGTTCACCATCCTCACACATGTGCTCACATTCACGTCAACTTCTCCGTGACTCTTGGCCGACCGATACACTAGATTCGTGTCTCGCAGGCTGACGCACTCTCGCCCAATTTCCTGTGCTGCACAATCTGCTTTTGCAATTCAAAATTTACAGTTATTGTCATACCTTTTCACAATTACCGAACTGCCTTCAATGACCTAGACTAGTTGGACTTTTATTCTTGCCAAACCTTTGGAGATTTATGAAATTTACTTTTACACTTATGCTGCTGCTACGATATTTTCAAGACAGTAATTTGCTGTTTGGTTATGTAGCAGGAAATGACATTTTAACTGTAGAGGCATTGCAATTTGATTTTGGGACAATCCAAGCAGCCACAAATAGATTCTCGACTGATAACAAGTTGGGTGCAGGGGGATTTGGTGAGGTTTACAAGGTATAATATTAATTAGAACAATCTTTTTTTAAAGTTCCACAACGATAGTAACATAGCAATTCAGAAAGCTATTCAAACAAATGTTCTAACAATTTGTTGGTATATATTCTCAGGGCGTACTCCCTAATGGACAAGAAATAGCTGTTAAAAGGTTATCAAAAAAGTCCAGGCAAGGTGCAAAAGAATTTAAGAATGAGATTATAGTGGTAGCCAAGCTTCAACATAGAAATCTAGTAAGATTACAAGGATTTTGTTTGGAGGGAGAAGAGAAAATACTTGTCTATGAATTTGTGCCCAACAAAAGCCTTGACTACTTCTTATATGGTATGTATCATCAAAATATATTCCATACATATTTGAATTCTATTTCTTAATTTTTCATGGAAATTTTGATTGTGGTATGTGCATAGACCCAATAAAACAAGGACAATTGGATTGGTCCACAAGATATAAAATAATTAGAGGAATTGCTCGAGGAGTTCTTTATCTTCATGAGGATTCTCGATTCAGAATTATTCATCGTGATATCAAAGCTAGCAATGTATTATTAGATGAAGATATGAATCCTAAAATTTCAGATTTTGGCATGGCAAAGATATTTGGAGTTGATCAAACTGAAGGAAATACGAGCAAAATTGTAGGGACATAGTAAGTTTTGATTACTATTACTCATTTTGCATAAATGGAGTTGATGAATTCATTTTAGCATACTAGTAGTTGAATCATTAGTAAGAGGAGAAGAAATTAACATTATTAGGACGATTTCCAAAATTTGCTTATTGTTGGACAACACAAAGTTGTATTGTGCCTCGAAGCTCTGTTCAATGCTGTGTATATACTCTATGTAATAGTGATTCATCATGATTATTGGACTACAACATATTCCAATAAAAATATTAGATTAATTTCTAAAATACCTTATTGTATATATGCAAATGAAGTTGCTGGTTACATACTAATTTCCAATATTTTTTTTTTTTTTTTTTTTGTAATTCTGTAGTGGATACATGTCTCCAGAATATGCTATGCAGGGACAATTTTCTATGAAATCCGATGTATATAGTTTTGGTGTTTTGGTTCTTGAGATCATAACAGGTAGAAAGAATAGCAGTTTCTATCAAACAGACAGAGTATGGAACCTCTTGAGCTATGTAAGTTACAGAGAATAGTAAAGAGATAGAGAAAGTTAGAATCACAACTTTTTATTAATACTAGATAAATTATTGCAGGCTTGGGAGCATTGGAGAGATGAGACACCAATGCAATTGTTGGATTCAAATTTGATCGGGAATTATTCAAAAACTGAAGTCCTGAGATGCATCCATGTGGGTTTACTCTGCGTCCAGGAAGATCCAGCTGTGAGACCAACAATGGCAACAGTAGTTCACATGCTTAATAGTTATTCTGTTTCCCTCCCATTACCTCAACAACCTGCATTTTTCCTTAGTACTAGAACAGAGGTGAACATGCATACTCCAGAGGGGGCGGACGCTGATCAGTCTACAGGGAAGTCCATGCCATGGTCAGTTGATGATGCTTCAATCACTGAATTAAACCCTCGTTAAATAGTAATGAGGTCTTCTTCAAAAATTTAAAAACTCACAGTGCATATAAGCTTGCCAGAATATTGTAAGCCTTTGCTTGAATTATTGTTGTAAATCTTAAGTTAAAATAACAGAGTGCATTCAGGAAATTATGCTACAGAGTTATCCAGTAACATAACAATGCTTCTGATTTTTTTTCTACAACAGTCCTAAGACCTGGTGTCATGATGTATAATACAAATAACATAACAGTGGAACCAACCCAGTTTCAAGAGCTTATGTTTAGCCTGTAGCCTGTTGTCATGATGTCCAACGACTTAATAAGTTCATATAAATCAATTTAAAATCATGCATGCGAATATAATAAAATAATCATCATTAAATTAGTAATAACAAATAATTAATAGATTAAAAATAAAAGTAATTATTTATAGTACTGTATCAACTATGCAAACTTGTCTTTTTTTCTTTGCAATTGGTTTGGTTTAGGTTATATAATTTAGAAATTTTGCATGTCAAAATCTAAAATGATCAAATTGTTTATTTATCAACCTAATCTAATACAAACTCACTTTTTAAATCAAACCAATCTAGTAAAATTATATTAATTTGATTTGATTAATTGGTTTGACAGGTTCACACTCCCTCATATGAGAGTATTTGATAACTATAAATCTATAAATCTTGAATAACAATTCTAGAGATTGGCTATGGTACAAACACACTAGCTGCCACAATGTGATTGTGAAACCTACAACAATTGGTTGCTACAGATTAAAAATATTAATTTTATAATAAATAATATTAAAATAATATTTTAATAATTAAATAATATATAAATATAATATTTTATTATAAAATATAGTATTATAATGATATTATAAGTATTTTAAATTATTATTAATATTTTATTAGTAAATTAAAATATATTATATTATAATTAAATAATATATAAATATAATAATTTATTATAAAATATTATATTATATTAATTATCTTTTATTATTAATATTTCATTTTAACGTTGACGTTGTTCATTTAACAACTCCAACGTTCTTTTGAACATGTTAGAAAACATCAATTTGTTAAGATTAACATTAAAGCTGTTCAACTGTCAAATTGAACGTTAGCATAATGTCTGAAATTGTTATAATTAAACAAAAATGGAGGTACCAAGCGTCAAAGTTGTTTCGTCAACAACTCCAATGTCCATTTTAATAAGTTACATAATGTGAACTTGTTGAGTTCAACGTCAAAGTTATTTATCAAACAAGTTGGACTTTAGCACAACGTTTGAAGTTGTTTAAATTTTAAAAATGGATGTATGACATCAGCATACGTCAGAGTTGTTCCATGAACAACTCCAACATCTATTTTAACAAGCATGTAACGTCAACTTGTTAAGACCAATGTCGAAGTTGTTCACTCAACAAGTTGGACATGAGTACAATGTCTGAAATTGTTCAAATTTAACAAAAATTGACTTATGATGTCAGTAAATGTCGAAATTGTTGCATAAACAACTTCAACGTCCATGTTAACAAATACATAATTTGAAATTATTGAGACCAAAGCTGAAGTTATTCCCTGAACAAGTTGGACATTAGCACAACGTTTGAAGTTATTCAAATTTAACAAAAATGAACATATGACATCAGCAAATGTTGAACTTGTTCCACGAAAAACTCCAACGTCTATGTCAACAAGTACATAACGTTAATTTGTTAAGACCAACGTCAAAATTGTTTCATGAATAAATTAAGCGTTAGCATAACATTTGAAGTTGTTTAAATTTAACAAAAATGGACGTTTAACATCAGTAAACCTCGAAGTTGTTTCGCAAATGACTCCAATGTCCATGTTAACAAGTATATAACGTCAACTTGTTGAGACCAATGTCAAAATTGTTCACTTAACAAGTTAGACGTTAGCACAACGTCTGAAGTTGTTTAAATTTAACACAAATGGATGTATGACATCAGCAAACGTCGAAGTTATTCAATGCACACATCCATGTTAACAAGTACGTAATGTCAACTTGTTGAGATCAATGTCGAAATTGTTCATTAAATAAGTTGGATGTTAGCACAACATATGAAGTTGTTTAAATTTAATAAAAATGGATGTATAATATTAGCAAATGTTGAAGTTGTTCCATGAAAAACCTCAACATCCATGTTAACAAATACGTAACATCAACTTATTGAGACCAACGTCGAAGTTATTCACTCAACAAGTTGGACGTTAGCACAATGTTTAAAGTTGTTCAAATTTCACAAAAATGGATGTATGACATCAGCAAACATCAAAGTTGTTCCACGAATAACTCCAACGTCTATGTTAACAAGTATGTAACGTCAGCTTATTGAGACCAACGTCGAAGTTGTTCGCTTAACAAGTTAGACATTAGCACAATGCTTGAAGTTGTTCAAATTTAACAAAAATGGATCTATGACATCAACAAACGTCGAAGTTGTTCCATGAACAACTCTGACATCCATGTTAATAAGTACGTAACGTCAACTTGTTAAGACCAACGTTAAAGTTGTTCATTAAACAAGTTGAACATTAGCACAATGTCTAAAGTTGTTCAAATTTAACAAAAATGAATGTATGATATCAGCAAATGTCGAAGTTGTTCATGGAACAACTCTAACGTCCATGTTAACAAGTACATAATGTCAACTTGTTGAGACCAATGTCGAAGTTGTTTATTTAACAAGTTAGACGTTAACATAATGTCTGAAGTTATTCAAATTTAACAAAAATAGATGTATGACGTCAGTAAACATTAAAGTTGTTGCCTTAACAACTCTAACGTCATTTTTAACGAAAACGCACAAGCATGATGGGAGAGTCTCTTGTCATGTCTAAGCATCATGGAAGGCTCCCCCTTCATGCTTAAGCATGACGCTTGCTTGGCATATGATGAGAGGCTCTTCTATCACGGCCAAGCATGATGAAAAGCTCTCCCAACACGGTCAAAGTAGTAAATGACTATTTTATCCTCAAAATAAAATAATTTAAAGTTAATTAAAATAAAATTGAAAATTTGAAATTAAAAAATGGTAAAATTATTGAAAAAACACAAAAAATCACATTTGCTCTCTCCCTACCTGGATTCTTCTTCTCTCTTTCTCTCTCTCTCTTGTTCTTATTCTTCTTCATCATCTTTGTTCTCATTCTTCTTCTTTTTCTTTTTCGAACTTAGATTCATTTACTATTTACCTTCTTTTTCACCTCTGCCTCCGCCTCTTACTTCTCCTCCATTTCTTTCATCAAAACCATCGCTTCTTTATGTCTTCTTCTTCTTCAACCTCTGTTAAATTCCTATCACCACCCTCATCTCCTCCCTCTACCACCTTTTCCTTTTTATGGCGGCCTTCACCTTCAGTTCTCCCCCTTCGATCTGGCCACCATGAGGACAACACTATCTAGGAGAGACATGAGTTCTCGTTCATGGCAGAGAGAGAAGGTTTTGGTTTGTTATGGTTAGGTTTCCAACAATTAATCTAAGTTTTTTTTTTTTTTTAATTTGGATTTTTTTAATTTTCATTTCATTTTGATGTAGGGTTTTCGAATATGTGAACTATGATTGTTGGTAGAATTGTAGTGTTTGTTTTGATTGTACTGGTCATGAAACTTGTATGTGATTACAGTTGGTTGTGCTTGTGTTGGGACTGTCGAAGATAGGTTCAAAGTGTGTAAACCAAACCCGGATTTTCTAGTTTTTATGTTTTGTTGAGTTTGTGTTTGGTTGTTTTAAGTGAGTGATATAAGAGAGATGAGCGATTGTGTTTTCAATTTTGGTGGAGAAAGAGTTAAGGTTTTGGTGGAGGAAAAAAGTGAGTTTGAGTGGAGGAACATGAAGTTCTGGGTTGGATCAAACCTAGAATTCGTGTTCTGGTTCTTTTTTTTTCTCGATTAATTGGTCACCATTTTTTTTAAGTCGTCTGTAATTCTAAGTGTGTTTTGGTTCGATTTTGATGTGCTAGTGTTTGAGTTTGATGCACTTCTAGGTTCTTTTATATTTTGTTTGTGTATTTTTTTTTTTTTTTCAAATGATGGTGGATGAGTTCAAGATCTAGATTTCTAACCCAGATCTTCAAATTTGGAATGAATCAATTTTAATTTTTAATTTTTTTCAACAAAATTTTTTATTCTTTTTGCTTTTTTTTTTTTAATAATTTTGATTAAGGGTATTTAGTCTTTATACATTTTTCATCACGTTTGACTATAATTAAATGATTAGAAGGACTAAATTGATGAATTTCTTAAAGATGATGGTATTCAAAACATATAAGTTTAATATTATACGTTACCGACTGAAACAAAATCTCTCTTTAATCTTTTTATATTTAATAATTTTAGTTGGAGACATCCAATCAATAAATTTTAAAATGTTAAATTTTCATAAATTCTAAAATGTTATACGCACTCATATAATGATATAGTCACGTACTTATTCCAATATTGGTGTACGACAATATTACCGTTTTAGCACAGCTGTACTCTCATACTAGTGTAAGCCTTTCATTGATCATAATGTGCAGCTGCATTCACATCCTCGTGCAGCTGTATATTTACTCCAGTGTCGATGTGCAGCCACACTATTGTTTTAGCATGATTGTCATCCTATACTGATGCAAGCCTTTCATTGATCATGGATGCGCGACTGCACTCACATCTTGATACGGCCACATATTTCCAGTGTTGGTGTACGGCAACACCACTAGTTTAGCTTGGTCATGCACCTATAGCAGTGCAAACCTTTCATTGATCATGGCTACGCAACTGCACTCACATCTTGGTGCGGCCACATATTTACTCTAGGGTTAGTGCATAGTCGCATCGCTATTTTAGCATGGCCACACACTCATACCAGTGCAATTCAATTTAATTTTTAATTTTAAAATGTAGAAAAATAATTTAATAACTTAAATTGAATTATGTTTAAAATATAATAACTTAAATTAAATTATTTTATATAAAGAATTTAAATTGGATTAAAATATTATTTAAATATATTTTTATAAAATAATTTTATTGAATTTATTTCTTAAAAATATATAAAATATTTTTTATTCTTTTTTTCTATATTATTGAAAATATAAAAAATAAAATAAAATTATAATGAACTTCAATAAAATTTAAAAGATTTCAATACTTAATTAAATGATAAAAAGTTATCCTTACTTGTAATTGAATTATAAATTAAGAATTGTTTTTGGATAGAAATTTGAAATGCAGTTTAATTATAATTTATTTTTAAAAAATAAAAATTATTATAGTAAAATTTTAAAAATATTGTGATAGGAGAACCGTGATAGGAGATTATCCTAGCATACTTGCCTCCTATCACGCACAAGCATGATAGGAGAGTCTTTCGTCACACTTGCCTTGGGCATGATAAGAGGCTCTTCCATCATGTTAAGCATGATGGGAGGCTCTCCTATCCCGTCATGGCCAAAGCTTGCACTTATCACGGGTGTGTAGCTGTATCATTGTTTTAGCGTGGTCACGTAACCATAACAATGTAATCCAATTTAATTTTTTATTTTTTATTTTAAAATATAGTAAAATATAATAACTGAAATTTGATTATTTTTAAAAGAATAATTAAATTGGATTAAAATATTATTTAATTATATTTTTTTAAAAAATAAGTTTATTAAATTTATATCTTAAAAATACACAAGTATGATAGGACAGCCTTCATTATGCTCAAATGTAATGAGATAGTCTCTCAACACGCACGCCTAAAAGTAACGAAAGGCTCCTTCTGTCACACTCAAGCATGACGGAATGCTCTCTTATCATGTTTGAAGCTTTCTAATCATGCTTGTCTCATGTCACACGCAAGTGTGACGAGACAACCAAACGTGATGAGAGAGTCTTTCATCACATGTGAGCATGATAGAAGACTCTCCTATCATGGTTGCCTTAAACGTGATAGGAGGTTATTCAATGTTGGTGCGTAGTTGCACCATCGTTTTAGCGTGGTCGCACGTCCATAATAGTGCAAGTCTTGCATTGATCATGGATGCGCAGTCGTGCTCCAACAAAGGTGTGACCACACACCAACAATAAAGTAAGTACGCGACTATATTCACATCCTGGTGTGGCCGCATACTAACTCTAGTATAGGTGCATGGTCACACCACTGTTTTAGTGTGGTCATGCGCTCATATCAATGTAATTCAATTTAATTTTTAATTTTTAATTTTAAAATATAATCAAATATAAAAACTTAAATTGGATTTTTTTTAAAAGAATAATTAAATTATATTAAAATATTATTTAATTATATTTTTGAAGAAAATAAGTTTATTAAATTTATATCTTTAAAATATATAAAATATTTATACCTAATTTTAATATAATTTCAAGGATTTTTTTTCCTATTAGGATTTAATTTATATTTACATCTTTACCCTTATAATGTTTAATAAAAACATAAAAACTATTAATTCGCAGAACACTACAAAAAGGATTGAGTTCTTCCTCTTGAATCAGATCTCACTTCTCCAACCATGTTTGTGGGATTATGACACTATATTCATGTCAAAAATATTGTGGGTTTATTCCTATATTTAGTTTTTAAGTAGACTTCAACTGTATTTGAAAGTAAAGCATAAAACTTGAGTAGACTTCAATGGGTTCTATGAAATTTTATATATTTTATTTCAATTTATAATTTACCAACTTATTATGTGACAAATGGGACGTGACACATAGGCAAACACTGTTATTGATCTCCTTCTTTTTGATGATTTTCTTCGTAAATGCCGTTATGGGGCAAATGTCATTATAGGACGTCACACGTAGACAAACTCATCATTAGGTGTGACACGTAGGCAAACGTCATTATATATACAATTTAACATTCTTTTAACATATAATATCCCAATATAAGAGTTTTTAAGTAAGTGTACTTCAATGAAATTTAAAGCTTTTGTACATTAGTATTTTATAATTTGTTTTTTTCATCACTTATAAATAAATTTATCATTTATACGAAAAAATTAATATGTAATGTAATTTAAATTCTTGATATAATTTTGAACTTACATGTAACTCCATTTAAATTTTAGGACTCAAAATTAAATTAACACTTTAATATAATTTTATATCAAATTTACTTATCATCTAAACAAATTTCAATTCTTCCATTAATATATTAATAATTTACAATTAAAATATCATATGAAAAAGACTTTGAATTTCTTTAAAAAAATTCAAATCCATTGAAATCAAGATTGAAGGTCTTTTAATCTACAATTTTAACTTTTAATAAAATTAAAAACTTATTTTGATAACAATTTGTTCTGTTTGAAGTTTTTGAATATCATTGTTTCATAACTTATTATTTCATAACTTCCACATATTTTTCACTTAAAAGAATATATAAAATATGTAGACAAAAGTTTAATTTGCTAGGTAGAATTTTAACAACACCATTGCTTATATCAATTGTAATGACAATACGAATTTCAACCCATAAAAATTAATGCAAAAGAAAATAATATTTTCTCATTTTTATATTAATAATTTCAACCACAAGATAGTAACTTTTCTATTAAAATAATAATTATCACCCCCTAACACCAAAACCTCATTCTCATAGTCCTTCAAACAACCATGAATAAACATATGGTCTACATTAAACATTCTTAAACCAAATAAAATACCATGTGCTTCAGCAATTGCTAGAGATAATGAGGCCTTAAAATTCTTAAAACCTAAAGGCATTATATTCGCCTTAAAATTTCAAATAACCACACCAACACTAACCAATTGTCTTTCCACACAAATTGCAACATCAATATTTAATTTAAAACATGCTTAGCTAGGTGGCTTCCATTGGATAAGAACTAAAACACATGAAACCTTCATGGCTAGATGAGAACTATGAAAATCCACAAGAAATGAATAGGATAAGCTACAACCTTGTTTTAATTGGACGAAGAGGAAAACAATGAACAACCATATTCCTATCTAGAAGAATGCAATCACATACAACCATTAACTGCAACTAATACAAAGAGCTTCATGATCACATCTACTTGATCTTCTTCTTTGCTCTTAGCTGCAATAACAACATTAACAATATTAAAGATTGTCAAAATAGGTATACCTGATAGCATGATGATATCTAGAAGAAATTAAAGATTAAAAAAAAATGCACCTAATTGTTGTATCCACATTCTTTTTCCTACAGCTAACAGCACAGTGATGTAGCCTAACGTAACACTAAAAGACAAATAATGAAAAATTTGATGACCGCTTCTATAAGACCTATAAAAATCTGGTAGGTAACTTTTATTCTTTTAAGTTCAATCCATACAAGTCAAAATCCTAATAAATTGTTATAATTAGTATTCGAAACTGAATAAAATGGCTTCCTGATCATAAATAGTCCGCTCACTACCTAATCATCATAAAAACATTTTCCAAGTACAAAAGCTAGGCCTAAAGATCCAATTGCATTTGTACATTACCACTAAATTAATCCATATTTTCTAATAATCCTCGCTTATTTTCATAATGTTCTACAATACCAATGTTAGTAACAACAAAATTAAACCAAAGGGCAAAAGATAACTTGTAATTTAAACCCAAAACCAAAAACATCATACCATTTTGAGTTTATCAATTCATAAACAACCAAATAAAAAAAAAACTAACACCAATAACAAAAACTTATATTGAGCAATTTTTGCTCTTTCAAATTGGTCTTTAATAGTAAACAAACAAGCAAATCAATAAACACTTGCATTGGTTTAGTAACTTGAAACTTACTTGTGGTAGATCATTTTGTCATGATTATACTTCCTGACCGATGTCATTAAAGATGGTTCAATAATCCCACCTCATAGCCTTAACAAGATGCAGTGTCAATTCTACACAAACTTTTTTTTTTCAAAAAAAATAAATAAATAAAATTCTTGATAACAAGTACAATTGCGCAAACCTAACATCCCTTATATAAACAAAAATCGAATTGCTGATATATTTTAGTCAGCAAGAGTGCGACCATCTTCGAGTTGCTTTTAAGAAAATATCAGCTCCTACTAGTATGGAGGAATCCCTTTGCAAGAATTCACATCAGCAAAAATGCAAAACAACTTTTAATTCAATTTCCTTTTTTGACATCAATACTAGTTTTGGCTGCATGTGCAAGGTACATGTTTAAATTTAATCTCAACCAAAAAATAGAAGTTTTTCACAATATCTTGCACTGATTCCTAAAACTACTATCTATTTATGTAGTAATTTCATCGAGTTCTTAGCTGAAAGCAAAACCGGGAAAAGTTACCCTTATGTCCCTGCAATCGAATTAGACATACGACATCAATCAAGACGTATACAATATACATGACATCAATCAAGATACATAGAAGATCAGTATACACTATTAGAAACATCCTTCATTCTTATATACCTCAAATAGGCTAGGGTCATAATCTCTGACAATGACAGGTTAATAACAACAGTAGTGTTAGTAAAAAAAGTGAGTCCATCTTAGAAATTCAGAGAAAATACGATTGAGAAAAGGATAACAACAAACTTTAGTTTAGGTTATCATATATACCCTATTAGCAAATCAATTTTCCTTCTTCTGGTTCTTGAAGAAAGCCGATTGAAACTCTTCCTGCATATACAAAAGGAAAGGAAGAAAAGAATAGGAAAAAGAAAAAATCAGCAGCACATTTTAAGATACATGCAAAACAAGATATCAAACTTCAAAATTCAGGTTGTGGTTGTAACCCCTTTCCAAGGAACTTCAACCAATTCAGAAATCAGAGCATTGAGGATAGCATAAACTGACTGGCCACCAACTTCAATTGGAATTCCTCTTTGTTTCTCCTTGTTCTTTCCCATTAACATCATGGAAATCAATATAGGTACAAGTACTGTAACGACAGTAGCACCCACCATTCTGTACGTTCTATCACCCTTCCCATGATCAGTAACACCTATTTTTTCCATCACTGGTGGATCAATGACACTTCCCTCGAAATCTGCCATTGCAAATGTTATTCTAAGTTAATACGCCCTTCTTTTCCACAAGAACCCAAACAAGGACCTCAAACAGATGACAGGTAGAGTTAGCAACAAAATCCAATCACTGACTTACAATCTATATATGGCACCCAAAATCTCTCAACATAAATAAATGAACAAAGTTGACAACAAGAACAAATTACCATACAACATACAACCAGCCAATACCAAAGCATCCAAACCACTCTAGCAATACTATTAAAAATCTTATGACAATCTACAAAGAACATAGTATAGTGCTCTTTAAAGCCAAAAACACTTCCACCAAGCACTAAACGAAAATACCTCAAACTTAACCAATTAAGTTCAAAAGAGAGACACCAAAATTCCATAAAATGAGCCAAAAAAAAAAAAGGATCTATCATGCCAATAACACATCAAGCTCAAAAGTTCCCTCCATTTCATCAAACAACGGACTACATACATTGAATATCAAAATAGAACAAAAATAACCCATTTTGCTCAAGCAAAACCAGAACCAACAACACCCAAAAAGAATTTTAAAACAAAACACTAAAACGAAAATCCCACACCTATAAAATTAAATTGAAAAAGCACTTGGAAGACCACACATATTAGGAGGAAGAAGATGAGGAAGGGACACAGAAAAGTTGTGTTGGAGAGAAATCACCCACTACCCCATATGACCACCAACATCGAACACCCACCACACTCCCTGACACCACCTTGAACACCGAGAAACCATCGACCCACCACTACCAAAATCATCAAACATCACAAACCCAGATGAAAATCATCAAAAATCACCAAAATCTACATAAAACACAAACTCATCAATCAAAAAAAAAAAAAAAAAAACCATCTAGATTCAAAATCGAACGTGATTTTTTAGTTTCAATTCAAACCCAAAACTAGGTTTGAATCGAACCCAGTTTCCCAAAAACCGGGTTCGAATCAAACCCAGTTTCTGGGTTCCATTCAAGAATCGAACTTTGTTTCTGGATTTAGTTTTTGAATTGAACCTAGAGGTTCGATTCTGAACCCAGTTTTCTGGGTTTGATTAGAATATCAAACCCAGAAATCTGGGTACGGATATATGAAGAAGAATAGAGGAATAAGAAGAGAAGAGGAGAAAGAAGAAGGGAAGAAGATGATGATGAAACCACCCATGGACGGTAACCATGAATAGCGACCACCATCAAAGCCACCCACAGCCACCTATCAAATGCATCCACCATACTCAGAAACCATCCACCTACTAGAACCACCCACCACCACCACCACCACTACCATTAATATCAAACACCTACCAC
This sequence comes from Litchi chinensis, assembly GCA_019925255.1. Classification (NCBI taxonomy): domain Eukaryota; kingdom Viridiplantae; phylum Streptophyta; class Magnoliopsida; order Sapindales; family Sapindaceae; genus Litchi; species Litchi chinensis. The sequence continues at coordinate 11,048,651 of CM034469.1, read as the reverse complement.
ACTTACCTATTAAACACATTTAGATTACCACCAACATCAACCTAGAAACCATCAACCCACCACCACCACCACCTCCTCCACCAAAATCCAAATGGGTTCCACCAACGAAGCTAAAGATAGGGAGAGAGAGATTTGGTTGAGAGAGAAAGATAATTGAATGGTTAAGAAAGAAGATGGAAGAGAGAGAAAGATAATTGAATGGTTTTTTTTTCTTAATTCATTTTCTCTCTCTTTTGTACCCACTTAATCTATAGCACATTCCCATCATTTTTTAATTATTATCATTTTTTCCAACCATCCTAACCATTAGATGAAATTCTTTATCATCCAATGGCTAAATGACCTCTTTTTGCCTTCTATGTATGATAGAAACAACACCTTTTGTTGTTTGTATCATAGCCAGTCACGCAATTTTGTGGGCAAAGAAATATTCAAACTATGTGCCGAACTTAAATCATCGTATCACTACCTAATATGATATAAGAAATTCACAGAAAGCATCACTCTTCCACTTCTGTCCCCATAAAAAGATGTTTGAATTCAATTTCCACAAAGAAAAAAGGTAACTCAGATAGAAGATAGAAAAATCAAAAGTCTGTGTAGCTTTTCTTTTCTCGTGTAGGCTTTTTCTAGTATTGTATATATATATATATATATAAATCTCTTTTAATTTAATATAAGGGAGAAGCCAACTCTCGTGTAGGCCACGATAAATGTTTGTTTAGTAGAGCAATTGACAAAAAGGTGCTTAAGGTTAACCCTAAAAAGTCCTCTATCCTTCCCAACATTCCTAAACCATTGTTGAACTTTCAAATATCATTGTAAAAGTTTGAAAATGGAATTTCCAGTTTTGCATGGTAAACTCCAGGATTGGCATCCCTTTGAGCCGATGTGTTAGATCTTAACAGTCATTTTAACATCATTGGTATCATGATGTGGAATACAATTAACATCACCATAGAACCAAGCCTATTTCATGAGATCATAATGAATATGATGAATAAAGTAGCATCTTATGCTATAAAAGCTCCCAAAAGGTTCGCAGCCATAAAGAGGAATCTCACATCCTTTCAAACAATATACATTTTTATATAGTCCACATAGGACCTGTGGTCTACTGATTGTCATGCATGTCTTAGAAACACTATTGCAAATATGCCAATCAAAAAAATAGGAGGATGTTCGATTCTTCCAAATTGTATTAGTAGTCGGTATGAAATATACTCTTTCAACAATGAAAACTTGACTGCATCTCCTCCATCCCCTGTAACAAGGCTAAAAGGTAAAGTTTAAAGCACCATCCACTACTTTCAATTTCTCATTATCTAACTAGGATATGCTAAGTAATTTTTCTTCTAAAAGTCAGACATGAAACATTCATAGTTGTATGGTTTGGTTTATCTAGCTCTAATATGTAATTTTTGGAAAGAGGTTAGTGGTTAATGAAGGTACAATAATATATAACTGATTTTTGTTCTGATAATCATTTAAGTACCATATTATGGTTATTTCAAAGCTAATTTTAACTCTAAAATTTAGGAATCAAGGATTTCAAGTATAGCGTATGAAACATATTGTTGTTCTTAATGGCAGGGAAACGTCAAATCTCCTCATCAACAATTATCGCTGTTGTTGCTCTAATTACTGTCGCTGCCGTGCTTTTTGTTACAGGCTACTGTTGCCTGACTGGGAGAGTAAAAAGGAAATACATAACTCTAAAGGATGAAATTGGTAATTAAATTTGAAAGATACTTTATTATCCTGAACAATGTTACAAGTAGGCAGATTTTGATAACATTTTGACATCCTTTGAGATGCTACATATTATTAATAATTGCAAGAAGGGGAAGAAGGGATTGATGGCTCTGAAATTGGACTTAAACAAGGCTTATGACCATGTTGAATGACATTTTATTGAAGTAGTTATGAAGAAAATGGGCTTCCCGTCTCAATGGATCAGGCTGGTTAATTACTATGTCTCTACAACTATTTTATCTTTCTTGCTCAATGGGCAAGTTGTGGGAAGGGTGACCCCTTTAGGAGAAATAAGGTAGGGATGCCCGTTGTCCCCGTATCTATTTCTCGTGTATGTCAAAGCTCTCTATGGGGGAGTAAAATAGGCAGTAAAAGTGGGAAGAGGTTTGGGTTTCAAGTGTAGGAATTCGGGTCCGTTGATAAGTCACCTCCTTTTTTACAGATGACAACATCCTTTTTTGTAGGGCCTTTGTCTCAAATTGTAACCTAATTAAAGAGTTCTAGTGGCTTATAGTAGGGGCTCTAGAAAACTGATAAACCTAAAAAAGTCTGCTGTGAGTTATAGTACTAATGTGAGGGTGAAACTGTAGAATGTGTTAGGATTGGATAACACATGTATACATAGGTGTTATTTAGGGTTGCCATCGTTGGTTGGGAGGAATAAAACTAAAACTTTTAACAAAATAGAGGAGAGGGTCTGGAATAGAATGCAATGGTGGAAGAGTCATCTGTTCTCTCAAAGTGGGAAAGAAATCCTTATCAAAGCAGTTATGTAAGTTATTCCTACTTATACAACGAGTATCTTCCAATTACCTAAAAGCTTGTATAAGAATCCAAGGTCTCTAGCAGCTAGGTTTTGGTGGGGTATGAAAGATGGTAGAAAGAAGGTTAGCTAGATTAGTTGGGGAAGATTGTGCAGACCAAAATCTCAGGGCGGTTTAGGCTTTAAAGACCTATTATTGTTCAACCAATCTTTACTCATTAAACAGGCATGTCAAATGGTTATTAATCCCAATTGTCTAGTAGCTCAAGTGCTTAAAGCGAAATATTTTCCCAAGTGTGATTTTTTGCAAGCTTTGGTTAAGTATAAGGGGTCTCATGTTTGGAAAAGCCTTATCTAGTCGAGAATTACTACTTAAATGATGGATTTGGTGAGTGGGAAATGACAAAGACATTAATGTATTCATGGATCCTTGGATACTTAAACCTAAATCTTTCAAGGTAATTTCTCCTCCAACAAAACCTCCTTTGAAAGTAGCTGACTTGATTGTACTTGAGTCCCACCAATGGAACCTTTTGAAAGTCAATGAAGTTCTCCTGTCTGTCGATAGAGAGCAAACACTTTCCATTCCTTTTAGCTGTTGTGACACTGAGGACAGTAGAAGATGATTTTTTCGGTAAGAGAGGTTCATATTTTGTTAAGAGTGGATGTAGAGTGGCTCTCAAGGATCTATTGCTCGGTGAGGAAGCATTTAGCTCTTCCCCTTCCTTTCACAAATGGTGGATGGTTATGTGGAATTTGACTATTCCTTATAAGGTCAAAATTTTTGTATGAAGGGCATATTTGGAGGCTCTTTCGTCGAAGGTGAACTTGTTTCTGTCGACGCGTGGAAATGATTGACTGGAGATTCTAGGCCTAATACCTACAATTAACGAGAAACAAAGTAGAAAACAAAGAGGAGTGCAAGATGAAGAACAGAAAGTACATAGCTAACAATAAAAAAAAAAAAAAAATAGATAGATGCAGTCAAAGCAAAAAACAACAGATAAAAATAACTAAAAATGAAAAAGAAGGGAGGAAGAACAATGTGGAGACATAGAGATTTTTATGTGGTTCGGTAATGGTGCCTACATCAACGGGTCACTCTCCATATATTTTTTCAGAGTGATTGTCATACTAGAATCTGAGCCCTTTTTACGATGAATTTTCCCTCATATTTATAGAGGAAATGAGGTTACAATTGAGTGATGTACACTAAAGAAATTAACTACTCTGATATAGCATTTATTGCATTAACTAACAACTCTGTCATAGCCATACTGCATTAATTATCCCTTGGGATTTGGGATTGCAAAGATCTTGCAGACACGAGACCTAAGATCTGAAAGCTGAGAGCTGAGACCTGAGGGCTGAGACTTGAGACCTGAGGTTTGAGAGCTGGGAGCTGAGAGTTGAGAGCTAAGAGCTAAGAGCTGAGAGCTCAATCCTAAGAGTTGAAAGCTGAGAGCTCAATCCTGAGAGCTAAAAGTTGAGAGCTCAATCCTACGAGCTGAGAGCTTAATTCTGAGAGCTGTGAGCTGAGAGCTGAGAGCTCAATCTTAGGAGCTGAGAGTTCAATCCTGCAAGCTGAGAGCTATGAACTCAATCCTTAGAGCTGAGAGTTCAATCTTGTGAGCTGAGATCTCAATCCTGAGAGTTGAGAGCTAAGCTCAATCTTAGGAGCTGAGAGTTGAGAGCTCAATCTGCGAGCTAGAGCTGAGAGCTGAGAGCTCAATCTGAGAGTTGAGAGCTGAGAGCTCAATCCTGCCAGCTGAGAGCTCAATCTTGAGAGCTGAGAGCTGAGAGCTCAAACCTGTGAGCTGTAATGCCTTAGTGATTTGCGAGCTTGATTTGAGCTGGGTGATGGAGATTCTAGGCTTTTTTAACTAGGTCTGTTATTGGATTGGTTCTTTAGGCTTTTACTAGCTCATTTTCGCAATACCAAAAATAGGCATAACAATTTCGAAGGAAAATTTCATTAGAATGTGGTTGTGAGGGATGTAATGATGCTATTGAATTTGATGTCATGCTCTTTTTTATTGTGAAGTTACTAAGCTATCCTGGTTCACTTGTGAGAAAGGGGAGAGGTTGTTCCGTTTAGGAAGAGATAATGTCATCAATGTGCTAATGGGTGTGCTTAATTCAAGAGGGGTGGAGTTTCTGGCAGAAGTGTGTATGGTAATATGGTGTATTTGGGCTAACCGAAATGTTAGATGGCAATGCTTAGGGGATTGGAAGCAAATGGAGGTTTTTGGTAAAGGTTTAGATATGCTTAAAGAGTTCCAAAATACCAGGTCAGCCCTTTCATCCCCTTCCTTTCCTAGTGGGTTGTCTTGCATTAAGGTTTGGTGTCCTCCCCTCGCTGGTTCTCTTAAATTAAACTCTAACGCTACTATTTGTGGTTGGGTTGGGAGCTGCTATTAGAGACTGTGCAGGTGGTGTGATCTTGGCTTCGGCTATGTAGTGGTAAGGCAGCTTCTCCCCTAAGGTGGGTGAGCTATTGGCTCTCAGAATGGGACATAGGTTGGCTCTTTCAGCAGGCTTGAAAGTGGATTGGGTGGAGGCGGATTTTGCTAATGTAGCCTCGATTGTTAATTCAATTGATGATAATAAAGGGGCTTCTAGTTTTTTAGTAGATGATTTAAAGATGTTATGTTTGAAGCTGGGTGTATGTAAGTGCTTAGCTATTCTTAGAAGTAGGAATCGCTTGGCCTATAATCTGGCTTCACTAACCTTGTCTTCTTTGGAAGCTCTGTGTTAGCGAAATGTCAATATTGGTTGTATATTCCTTTTGAGGGTTGTTGTCTAATAGATGCCTTGTTTCTTAAGAAAAAAAAAAAAAAAAAGAAGGTCTGAACAATGTTTTCATGGTACATAGCCTGAAACTGGAGTCCTAAATTTAAATAAACAGTTTAACTAAACAAAACACTCTTCATTATTATAATTTTAGTAAGCACAACGAATATTTACACTCGGTAACTTACAATCAATGTTTTTAGAAGTCCTAGGCGGAGGGCGGTCGGTCAGCAACACCTAGCGTCTAGGATGCCTAGGCGGTACCTAGGCGGGTCAATAAAAGCAATGCATGTTGTCAATTCTACAAGTACGTTACCCGGTCAAATACAAGCTTCCACATCTCATGGTCTTGTCTCGGTCCTACCGCTACCTTTTGTCGTACGTCAAACACTATGTTCTAAAGCAACCTAAACTATGTAATAGGATCGTAGGCAATGGGATGTGGGTTGTATTAGACGGGTCAAAGCAATTTATATTATATTATAAAAACAATATCTCAAAAGTACATATTTTTCATTCAATATATAAAAACAATAGGACACTAGATGTTAGCAAAACTCGTAGAATCCGTAATTTTTTCTTATTTGAAAGCGGGGACCAGCATCCACTACCAAGTACCAACGCCTCCCACCAGACCACCACCACAGCCACTGCCTCAACATGAACAATTAGCACCAACAACCCTTTAGCCTCACCACCTCCACCTCCACCTCCACCACGACTCCCACTCCAAACCCTAACCTCAATCCACATCTAGCCTCCAGCCTCACAGTGGCATTGTCACAACCCAGACCTTCGTTATTTTTCAGACCAATAACTTGCACGTGGTCACTAGTGTGCGGGTATGCTCTAGTCTAGGTGAAATCAGGGTTGTTAGATGTTAACGGTTCTGGCGTGCTGGCGTGCACTGATCTAGGCAAAGTTGGGCACATACACACAGGTTCACACGCTCATACGCGCGCACACATGGAGGGACGAACTGTGCTTGGACTAGGGTGGGCTCCAGCATACCCTAGCCCATTTGAAAATTTTTTAATAATATTACTAAATTACCTTTCAATTTAGTAATATAATGGAAAAAAAAAAATAAAAGAGCAAATTACTGGAAACCTTCAAACATATGTTTTATTACAATCGAAAACCATTTTTATTTTTTATAACAATAATCTCCCCTATACTAATGGTTTGACTATAGTTGACCGTTAGAGTTAACTTTAATAAGGACGTTTTGGTCAATTTATCTAATTTTTGTTTTCTTTTAAAATTTATATTAATTAAAAGTTTATTTTTATTTAAAATCATGTAAAATTTTTAAAACTAAAAAATGATTTAAAAATTAAATAATTTTAAAACTTAAAAAAAAATTAGCTATAAAAAATATATATTTTTTTTTTAAATAGATCTTGTTCATCTTCCTCACAACATCCATCATCATCATCAAATGAAGCCTTGGACAATCATCACCCTTCTTCATCAACCTTACCCAGATTCAAGAAAACAATTGAAAATCAACCTTTCCTTGAGTTCCAAAAAACAATTGAACAATTGAAAAAAAAAATTAAAAACAAAAAACAGGTTATAGATGAAGTTGAAGACTTGGATCTTCAATCTTCAAAAAATTAAAGCAAAAAAAAAATAAATAAAAATAATAATAAATAAATAAAATCAATCAACCTTACATCCATCATCTTCTTCATCAACCTCACCATTCTTCACCATCAATCAACCTTACCCAATCCTTCACAAAAACAACATCACAAAAACAAATCTATCAAAAATTAAAAAATCCATTAACAAAAATACTGGGTGGTTTGTCGATGGTGCCACCAGCGGAGACCCGGAACTGGGTCTGCAAAACGGGTCTAGATCTCCCTGATGGAGACCAACTGGGTCTCCACATAAGAGCTCGTCATCGTCGAACTAAGCCGAAAAGAGGGTTCCGATCGACGGCGGGCGGGCGGGCAACGGTCTAGGTTGGAAACCTAGATCGATGTCTAGGTTCCCACCTAGAAACCCAGACTTCTGGTGCTCAGGAGGCGTCTGGGTTTCTATATCGAAACCCAGACATCGATCTGGGTTTCCATTTGGAAACCCAGATCGACGTCTAGGTTTCGATCTGGAAACCTAGACGCCCGATACCCAGACGTCGATTTGGGTATCCGGGTAAGAGAAGGAGAAAATGAAGATGAAGAAAAAGAATAGAAGAAGGAGAAGATGAAGATGAAGAAAAAGAAGAGAAGAAGGAGAAGAGAGTGAGAGAGAGGGACCGTGTTGGATTTTATAAATGGAGATCCAATCTCTCCAGATTGGATCTCCATCGTCCATTTCATCCGATAGACGGTGGAGATCCAATCTGAAGATTGGATCTCCACCTTTTTTTTTTTTTTTTCATTAATTTTTATTTTTTAAAATATTAAAGATTTTTTTTTTTAATTTTGATTTTTGAAAATTATTCACCACCGTCCATCAACATGATGGATGATGCAGATCTCATTTTTTATTATCTTTTAAATTTTAATTATTTTATAATTTAAAAATTAATTTTAATTTTTTAATTTTTAATTATTTTTAGAATTTAAAATTTTTTCTACTTAGATCTCAACCGTTTATTTTTTAGATAAACGGTTGAGATTTTTTAAAAGTTTAACTTTTTTTCCCATAAAAATAAGACCATGAATTTATTAGTTAGGGGTATCCTCATCTTTTTACTCTATTTTGTCATTTTTCAGTTATCTTAAACGGTCAATATGGTCAAACTATTAGTATAGGGAGGTCATTGTTATAAAAGGTAAAAGTGATTTCCGATTGTAATAAATGATTTGTTCGGAGGGTTGTCAGTAATTTGCTCAAAAAAAAAAAAAACTTTGTTGACGCTATTCTTTGTATTAGATATGTATTTTAAGAATTTTATATCTTTAATTATTTTACTTAATGTTAAAATTTATACTAATTTTGATTATTGATTTATATTAATAGACTTGATTTCATTCCATCTTTGTGTCAGCATCAACAATTGGGCTCATCTTTTTGTCTAAATCAACAATTGGTCTCCAAATTAGATACGTTATTTTATGAAATTTATAAATTTGAATGATAATTTTGTTGAAAAACTTAGGGTTATTATAATTTTTAATTAAGGAAAATTTAGATATTGTCATTGTTAGTTTATTTTGTTATGAATTTGAATAGTTTATATAAATTGATTATATCGATTAAAATTTTAGGATAATTATACCTTTCAGTTATAAAAAGTTTAGGGACAAATTAATTAATTTAATTTTGTTCATCTAATAATTTATAGATAATTGATTAAATTATCTGACGTATAGGTATGTCTTATAATTGTTTAATTTAATGAAAAGGTTGCTTATATACATATGTATATATCTTTTTTGCATGTTGATCCGTTTAGTATTGACTCTTCCTGTATCCACAGCAACAATAGAACAAGTTTTTTCAGCAATGAAAGTAAGACATCACTTCACAATAAAATGGAAAATAAATTTCTAACAAACTCTATAGTTATCTACATTAAAGAGAGATCGTTGAATCAATTGACCCCCCAAAAGTTATAATTGATAAGGTTAAACGCTAATGATTTAAACTTGATTTGAAACCCGGTTTCAATATTCCCAACTCCCCCTCCTCCCCGCACAACGGATTTGGTCTCCATCGATTTAGATTAGATAAGATATTTTTACCATCCGTATCAACATGCTTCAATCTTTATTACGATCTAGAATACTTAACTAAGAAATGATACGAGCAAAGGTGTTTAGTTATGGAATAATTAAGCCAATATAAATAATTTTCCTTGCACTTTTCAATGTTTAAACATCAATTAGAGTTTACTCACCGGCCTTGAGTTTCTATCCCCCTTTATATCTCTTTCAGAATCTTCTCAGACACCTTATTGATGTCTAGTCACCTTTTTGAAACGTTCTGTCATTAAACAATGTGTTCAATTATACAAAGCAGTTCAAGCTAGCTTCAATCAAGGAGTGGCCTAAAGATCATTGCAATTTTCATATGGTTAGAATGCTGCAACACTGACCTTAGCGAGAAAAAGTGATAACATTCATAAAAATATAGATCCAAGATTTACAAATGGTATTGGTGTTGGTATTATGATGTTCTCAACATTGGGGAAGCTTTTCTCTTTCGGCCACCCTTATATTGAAGTTGTTTTGAATCGCCTCTTAAAAGTGAATGCGCTGTCGACTGATAAAACCACCATTTTGTTCATTTAAGCTTAAATTCTAGGTAAGGATTGCAGAGCAATTGGGTAGTAATGCGTTTCATGGCACATAGTCTAAGTTGGAGCCCCAAATTTAAATAACAAGTTTAACTAAATAAAGCTCTACCTCATTATCATAAATTTAGTAAGCACAACAAATGTTTACTGTTGCAAATCAAAATGGATATACAAATAAATTAATTTCTTGAAAAATATCATATTTAACTAATAAAGCTTTAACAACGGCCTCATATTTGGTAAACATAACGACTGTCTAAGTTATTAACCAAACCGAATATACAAACATAAAATAGAGTACTAATAGACCTTCGATTTTAGAGCAATTGCCAAATATGTTTCTTAGCACGCATTTAGAGATTGTTAGTTTTCCCAATTAACACTTAATGAATCTAAATTAGATACGTAAAATTGTTTTGTTTTGTATTTTTGTTTTATTTTGTATTTTTAAGTCAAACAATTTAAACACAGATTTGTAGCTTTATAGGAAAGTATAATTTTTGGTGTTAAATTTAACTGGAAGAATAATAGATAGAACATATTAAAATATTTGATTAGACTAGAAAAAAACAATAATTAGGGCATGTCAAAAACAAATTAATTACGGTCAGTTAATTTGATATAATGAAGTGTATACAGATATTATCAGTTTTATTAAATAAGTGTAAAAAAAAAAGTAGAAAGCAGTTTTAATTTTTTTAATCTTTTTTTTCGGTGGCAATAGACCACCCATTCAAGAAACCAATGTGATAAAAACATTAGACTTTAGAAAAACAACAATAAGTAAATAAAAACGTCAACCTGTGATAAAACATTAGACTTTAGAAAAACAACAATAAGTAAATAAAAACGTCAACCTGTAATGAAATCATGAAAAATTGTAAAACCAAAACTTGTGCTATAATATTAAATTCTGTGGAAGCAAATTGTATTAATTCCTTAAGTTGCTATTAAACTGAGTAAAGTCATTATTGAAAACATGGTAAATAAAGATAAAGTCGTACCATATGAATAAATTAATAATCTTTCTTACACAAATGAAATTAACCTTGCTAATTGCCAATAATGAAATATCGCTAAACATTTATCTATCAAATGCATCAAATACAACCAGATTAATCATTTATTAATTATTAAATAATTAAGTGCTGATGAATCAAACACTATTTGATTTATAATCATGTCTCTGCTGAAACCTTGCAAAATTAATACTCTATATACTTTGTAAAACCATACAAATTAGCTTGGATGAAAAAATGATCATACCTGTGCACAATATTTCAACACACATGCAGAGATGAAAATAAACTAAGCTGGTCATATACGGCAAGACCAAGATAAACGTGTATGAGCACATATTTGGTTGCAGGACACGCTCGATCCTTGAATCCCGTCAGATTGTGAAGTCGGTGTAACATGCTGTTAGTGGGGTTCGTTTATGGAAAGTTTACTGAATGATTAATACGCTGCTCAATGTTTTCCGGATAAGACAGGCCAGCTATTCAAATCTTCCGGATAGGACAAGTCAACTGAAAACAAAGGAAACATCACTACTAATCTATCTATATGTGCGTATGAAAGTTTTAAGCTTTTACGAGTTAACTTTTTATTTTTTTATATGAAGCCAATATTGTTAAGACTGAATGCTTTTTATCATGATATCATCAAACCTTATTTTCATGTGTTAAAGCATTGAATATCTCAAGAAGTCAAAACAATATTACTTGGGATATGTAGATAGAATTTCTTACTGGTCATTTTTACCAGTATGACTCCACACACACACACACACATTATATATATATATCATCCAATTTGATGAAAAATAGTGGGTGCATGATGAGTTTGTTCCGTGTGGTATGTGGTATGTCTTGTTTATGCGAAGGCAACATGTTATTTCAACAACAATCACATAGTATACGATAAAGAATGTCAATCTAAAAGTTATAATTAAATTAGAGATACATAGAATATGGTTGACTCTACAATTGTTTTTAATAAGAAACCATAAATAATGTCACAGTCCTCACTGTTATATAATACACTGTTATGTAACATAGATAATTTCAATATTATTTAGTGATTTCTACAACGCTAACCCTTTTTCTTTTCTTTTTATTTTTCTTTTTTGAAATACCAACTATAGTATAATTATTTAAACTAGGATCATTGTCAGACTAAACGAAGGTTCTATATGTTAGACTTGTATTCCCAAGTCCAATCTAGTGAGGATTGCTTTAATGAGCTCAATTTTATATTGGGTAATTTGGTAACTTTTAGGGTTATTTTAACCCTATTGGACTTGTTTTTGAGCAAAGTTTGATAACCAAGAATGAAGAAGAAAAAGAAATAAAAGAGCAACGAAAGAAAGCAAAAGAAAAAAAGAAAAGAAGGAAAGAAAATTGTGGGTGTCTTTTCATAATTTTCGAATCTATTTGAAGCGTTAAGCTTAGGATTCATGTCTACTCCATCCCATTCAATTTGAGAGAATTTGTTATGATGAGATTGTCATGATTTCTATTTTGCACATTTTCTGTGTTTCTTATTGTTAGTTGTTATCAAATTCAAAAACTTAAATTGATAGGAAATTATTTAACTATAATATTTAAAACTTAAGATTGACACCTGACACACTTTTTCACATATAACGTGAAAAGATGATAGATGACAGATATATGCTAAATGTCTCTTACCATTATAACATATGTAACAACAATTCGAGATAAGAGAGGGAGAGAGGAATTGAATTAGAGACCTTCAAACTCTGATATTAAGTTAGTTACTTTCAGATTAAAAAATTTAAACTAATAGGAAAAGACGGAGCTATAATATTTAAGACTTGAAATTGATGCCTGACATTGATATTATTATTTTTTAGAGTGTGATATTTATGTGCCTATTATTAGTGATATAGTGGAGATATCTTTTAGAATAAGATCTTGTGGACGTAGGCTTATACCAAACCATGTAAAATCTATTGTAAATTTATTTTTTTGTTTTTTTAAAGTTAGATTTACAATTTTAACTTTAAAAAAATGTGTTAAAAAAATCTATTGTAAATATATCTATTTTTTAAAAAATAAAAAATAAAATTGTTTAAAAAACAATAATTTGACATTTATATCATTTTTCACTATTAATTGTTATGAAACTTTATTAATATAATATAAACAACTAAAAACAAATATTTAAAAATTCTAAAACACTTTAATGTATATATTATTCATAATTAAAAATGATTAAAAAACATAATAGAAGTAATAATATTTATATATTTAATTAAAAGTGAAATAGCCTCTAAATTTAATTATAAAAAAAAAACTAAAAAGTAAATATTTAAATTGTAAATTAAAATACAATTAGTCAAATTCTAAGAAAATTTGTGATGAGATATGTTTAGGGTTTTTCTTTTAATTTTATTAATAAATATTTAGGGGAAAAAAATTGGAAATCTATATCATATAAAATCTACATAAATTTTAAAAAATATATTATTTTCGTTAAGTAATTTAAATATTATTAAGTGATTTATAATTAAATTACTTGTCAAGAATCCGTCTTTTATTTTATGTATTTATGACTTAATAATATAGAATTGCACTTATTAAATTAGTTTTGTTTGTTTTTTAAGTAATTAAATCACTTAAAACTACATAAAAACTATTGCAAGAAAGTATAACTTAAAACTTAATTGTCAATCACTTAATGATATTTAAAATATTCTATATATTTCAAATTTATCCAAAATATCATATTCCAAATTTATACTAATTTCATATTATATAAATTTTCCTCCCCAAATACTTATAAAAAAATCTGTTATAAGAAAAACCCTAAATATATCATACCCCAAATTTTCATATAATTGGACTATTGTATTTTAATTTATATATTTATTTTTTTGGCTACTTTATAAATCAATTAAGATGTCCTTTTATTTTTATTTAAATATACAAATATCATCAACTCTACTATGTTTTATAATTATATTTTAATTATGAATAATATGTGCAACAAACAGTTAACATGGCTCAATAACAGTCAAGCCCAATTTACAGGTCAGTATGTAATGGGGGTCAACCCAAGCCCAAGAGGGCATTGAGCTTAAAATCAACCTTCTAGTGCCGACAAAGTCAACCACTTGACGTTGATGTAGTCAAATGCAGAGGCTCCTTGGTAAATGGAATCCTCCACTCAGGTAGCCTCCAACAGCCACCTGTTTACAAATACCCAAGAGGGTGGATGCTTTTACCACCGCCACTTTGGAACCTTCATATTGTTGAACTCCATTTTTTTTTTTTTTCTCATTCAACACATTGTCTGTTCTCTGCTTCTAGATCAGTTGATCTCACATTCACTGACAATCAGCCCCTATCAATTTTACTATTTTGCATACAACATTATTATTAACTTTCGAGCTAATACTTTAAGGTTGAATGACCAACCAGGAAGTATTTCTACCTCTTTATTTGATCTTTCTTACCTATATTTTATTACATTGCCTGACTTATCTTCACCTGACAAGTTAAATAACATAACTCAAATGCTAAACTTCTAGTGTGAAAAAAAAAAAAGAAATTAATTTTTGGGAGGGAAAAAGAGTTGTCATGATTGTTCAAAATGATGAAAATACTGGTAGATTATTATTATTATTTTAAAAGGTAAATTTCCATCATGTGGGCCAAAACGGATGTTAGATCAAGCCGATAATTTAAGTCATCAGGTCAAGCCAACCCAATGATTTATTTTTATCGGGTCTCCTAACCTGATGATTTAAACTTATCAAAGCAGGTTGGTTTTGTTTGATAAAATAAAATTAACTTATTAGGCTGCTTAAAAGCAACCTGAATGGTTTTGATTGTTTTGTGTTTTGTGTTAACTAATTCCAAACTCAAACCCTTGCATTTTTAATATGCAAATGTGTATCATTAATTAAATTTTTAATATTAAAACTAATGTCAACGTAATTTTATATCTCACGTCCTTACCTGTTCTGACCTCCCATCTATCTATTTTTCTTAAAGTTGCTATCTTTTGTTAAGGAATTAGTTTCAACAAATCAGTTTTATTTTACAACTCTTAAGTGTTCAAGAGTTTGGTTGAATCAAATAATTTTATTTATCATATTTATAATTGGTTTAGCTACTTATGTAGATATAATTGTATATGATCAAATAAAAAATAATATAATTATGTTATGACAATTTAAACCCATCAAAGTTTTAGTAATGAAATAATTTTACGAACTATTTTAGTTTAATCTTAAATTAAAGGGAAAAATTCATTTTAATCCTTAACTTTTGAGAAATGATTAAAATTTTAACTATGTTTGGGAAAAAGACGAAATGGACCCTAATGTTTTGAAAAAGTATTAAATTAGTTACTCTCGTCAATCAATTGATGGTCAAGCCTAACGTAAAACATGAAAAGATTCGTTTACCTATGGACTTAGTTAAAATGGATAGAAAATCATCATACCCCCATCCATAATTAAATATTACAATAATATTTAATTACGAAATTATCTTTGTTGGTTTTATATGTAAATTTTGTGAAATTATAGTTTTGCCCTTGGACTCAAATTTTTTTTTTTTTAGAAAATCATTAAATATTACATGTTATTGTAAAATACAATAATAAAATAAAATCATTAAATATTAAAAAAAAAACACTACCAAATTGAAAAATTCATCTATCAGATTCCATCCAACCATTTAGTTGATTGATTTTTTTTTAAAATCATTTAATTTTTTATTAATGTTAAAAATTTTCAATTCTTTAAAGGGAAATATCATTTTTTTTAATTATCTCAAAAAATCATTTTTATTATTTTTAAGTTATTTTTAATTACTTTTTATTTTTATTAAATATCTTATCTTTCATTTCTTATTATTTTGAAAATTTTTCTTAATTTTTTTTTTTTAACTTTCCTTTTTTTTTTCTTTTTTTTTAAAATTTGTTTTCAAATTATGTGGTTTGTATATGTGTTGAGATCCTGAGTTGCGATTTCAAGTGACAAAATTATCCTTGTATATCATATCATCTGTTAGGTTTTGACCATCAGTTGACTAATAAGAGGAACTAATTTGATATTTTTTTGAAACGTTAAGATCCATTTCATCATTTTCCAAAGCATAATTATAAATTTGATCATTTTTCAAAAATTAGGGACTAAAATGATTTTTTTCCTAAACTAAATCAAATAGATTTCTTGATTTGATTTTACTTTATAACTTGTGCAGTTTGGATTTTACAAAACTAATAAGATGATAGTTTATTTTAGATTAGTCAAACCTACTTGAAACCAACACAGGTACTCCCCTACCGAGAGATATCTACTCTCAAAATAAGGAAAGAAAACCTTTATATATATATTGATGAACTGCATATGATGTGACTCAAAACTCTTGAAGTGGATATGTAACTATAATAATTGTGTTGGTTTAATATTAAATACATTAATACAATTAATTAGCTCACATAATTTAAAGTGTTCTAGTGTTAAACTCCTCTTAACTATATTAGTAAGATTGTGGTTTCTAATTGCATAATCTTGAGTTACCTCCCTAGCATATTCAAAATCCATATATGCACAATATATTGTCTTCCTAATCTCAATCTTGAGTTCATATGTTTGTGATATCATCAATTTCAATTATGTAAAACACTTAACAATTTCATGATTTATTTCTAAGCATCTGAAAACAACTTCAATAAAATGTAGATAACTAAGAGAGTACTAATTGCCAATACTTTTGGTAGATCGACAATGCAATTACAGCACACAAATTGTAGCTTATAGCATGAATTTCTTTTGAAGTTTTGATGCTCACAATTGTCTCTCATAGTTTGACTTTGATGTTGATTAGGCTGATAATAGAGGACAAATCATGTCCATGGTCGGCCTAGATTGCGGATTGAAATTTAGACAGGCAAATGCAACATTCAAGATTGCTATCACTTCATCTTGCTTTTCGGGTGGAGGATTTGGAAGGCGCTCATCCAAAACATCTTTCAACATCATGTTCTCCCTGATCACGGTAGAAGATAGTAAGGGGATGAGATCACCTGGATGCTTTCCTTTTATTACTTCCAACGCCAATACCCCAAAACTGTAAATATCACATTTTTCTGTTACCTTCCTTGTGTATGCAAGCTCTAAAAGAAAAGGAAATTGTAATTAGTCACATACAATTTGATATTTGATATAATAATTATATTAGAATTTATGTAAAAATTGTAAATTGAAGGAACAATATTGCAGATTACCTGGTGCAAGGTATCCGATTGTACCAGCAAGTTCAGTCGAGTTGGAAGAGTCTAGCTTTAGTAGTTTGGCAGTGCCGAAATCTGAGACATGGGCCTCATATTCCTTGTCAAGCAAAACATTTTTGCTTGAGATATCTCGATGAACAATTGGTGGTGAACAATCGTGGTGCATGTAAGATAAAGCATAAGCCACACTTCTAACAATATTCAATCTCTTACTCCAATCCAATTCAATAGCTTTTCTTTCTTCACTCAAGATCGAGGCCAAGCTACCATTTTCAAGATACTCATAGACCAAATATGAACATTGGGCATTTGAACAGAAACCATAAAGTTTCACAATGTTTTGATGTCGAATTTTTGTTAATGCCTTTATCTCATTCAGAAACTCTTTCTGATAAGCCCTTCCACCACTAGAAAGAGGGTGAAGTTTCTTCACAGCTACTATCCTACCTGATGGCAGCTTGGCCTTGTACACACTTCCATGTCCTCCCTTTCCAATGCAATATGTATTATCAAAACCATCAATTGCTTCTGTAATGTCTTCATACTAAATTCTTCCATCAAAATTTGAAATAGAGAGCAGCTCCTCAGTGTGTTCTATTACAGGACCTTTTTCTCTTCTCTGCAAAATCAAGTAATTTCCAACAAATACAATAAAAAGTAGAAGAGCTCCTACAAGAGAGAATATGATTGAAAACACCAGTTTATGACTCTTGTGTGAGTCATGTTGGTAACTAACAGAAGGGGCACATGGCGTCAGTTTTGTAGTATAGGAGCATTTTTAAATGCTGGGCTATCAGGAATAGGACCTTCCAAATCATTGTAAGATATGTCCACATACATTAAGGCATGCATATCTTCAAAACTATCTGGAATCGAACTAGAAAGATTATTGTGGGAGATATCCAGAAGCTCCAAGCTCTGCATGTTGCTGATATTTGAAGGTATCTTTCCTCTAAGCAAGTTATGACTCAAATCTAGTTTAGATAGATGAATTAAATTCTCCAACTGACCTGGAATCTCTTCACTAAATTTGTTGTTGCTCAAATTCAGGTAATGCAACTTCTTGCAGTTTCCCAAATATTGTATTGATTGGCTCAGATTGTTTCTGGACAAATCCAATTGCTTGAGATTAGATAGTGAGCTGAATTCTGAAGGTATAACACCGAAAAATTGATTGTTACTCAAGTTAAGAAGTTTAGAAAGGTTAGTCAACTTTCCCAATTCATTTGGAATCTCCCCAACTAATTGGTTCGAAGAAAGATCCAGCGCTTGTAGCTGAGTTGCATTCCCAATCTTGACCGGTATGATTCCAGTAATATTATTCCCTGCAATGTGAAGAGTGCCTAAATTTGAACACTTTGACCACTTAGATGAAATCTTTCCATGAAGCTTGTTATAGCTAAGATCAATATAATTCAAGTTTGGATAAATGCCAAACCTCTTAGCTACATTCCCAGTGAGTTGATTTCCTTCCATACGGACTCTAATCAAGCTTGTGCAATTTTTCAAGTTTCTAGGGATTGGACCTGTGAGATGGTTTTTGTTTACTGAAAAATTTTGAAGTGCTCCACCTCGACAAATGTTAGAGGGTAGGTAACCAGTAAATTGATTCTCATCTAGCTCCAATACTTTCAGTTTCATGAGATTTCCTATTTCTTAAGGAATGACACCAGAAAGTTTGTTGACACGAAGAAACAAAAATTCTAGGTTAATCAAATTACCAAAAGAAGTCGGGATTGAACCACTTAATTGATTTTCACTTAACTCTAGATTAGTTAGAGTTATTAAGTTGCCTAACTCTTTTGGAATGGGGCCAGAAAGTTGGTTTTTATAGAGAAGAAGAGTAGTGAGGCTTGTTAGACCACCAAACGATGGTGGAATTGAACCAGAAAGATCATTCAAACAAAGCTGTAAGTCAACAAGAGACTTCAAATTTCCAATTTGGTAGGGAATTGGACCAGAAAGATTATTGTTGAATGCATGCAAGACCATTAGATCATTAAGGTTTCCAAGAGTGGATGGAATAGAACCAATGAAACTATTGGAATCAATGTGAAGATCAATCAATTTTGTAAGATTTCCTAATTCTGGAGGAATGAAACCTGAAAGCGAATTGTTATATAGATACAATTCAGTGAGGTTGTTTAGATTACCTAGAGAAGTAGGAATGGGGCCTTGCAAAAGGTTACTATACAAGGCAAGATTAGTAAGAGACCTTAAAAGGCCTATTTGTCTAGGAATTGAGCCATTCAATAGATTTTCGATGAGGTGTAGGACATGAAGATTTGCAAGGAGACCAATTTATGATGGAATTTCTCCTGAGAATTGATTAGTGGATAGATCGAGATAAATGAGTTTGGAAAGGTATGCAATCTGTGATGGGATGAAACCAAAAAGTGAATTCATAGCAAGATCAACATATTCAAGATTAGGAAAAGATGAGAATGAGAACTCATGAAGTGTACCATTCAAATTGGAATTGGTAATGTTAATCTTGATGATGCTTCCAGCAAGGTTGCATGAAATTCCAAGCCAAGTGCATGGGGCTCTGCTTGAATTGGAATTGGAGGCATTGTGAAAAAGCAGAGTCCATGATGATAGCACAGACTACGTTTGGTTTGTTAAGCTGGCTTTCCATTTGAGAAGAGCATTTGCCTCATCAGTAGAAGCAGAAGCAAAAGCAATATATGGTTCTAAAGAAAAAAATTTGAAAAACAAGACAAGCAAAGCAAGGAAGAGGAGCTTTTCCTTGTTCAATTTGTTAGTCATCTGTGGTTTTTGGGGTTTTGGCTAGAGGGTGCAATGATGATGTACATAGTTATCTCCATATATATATATATATATATATATATACATGAACGCTAAAGGTTATCTTGGAATTTTGGATCGTAGACTTGTGTCAATGTCTTGAAGGGAGGACTTTTCAGAGTATATCTACTCTTTGGTTGGCTCATATATTTAAAAAATTTGTAAGGAATTGTTGACCTGGTGATAATATATCCAATGACTTTGAAAAAGCAGCTGTGATTGCGCCTTTGATAATGTATAACGTATCCAATGCTTAACACATAAAATCTCAAAACATATGAATGGAATAGATGTGATGTTTTCTTTGTTTTTTCCATTTGACTTTTCATGTCCAAAAGACTTTGATGAGCAACATATAATTGCTGGGTAAACTTCCACAAACAAGCTCCATTAACAGCGTGTTCAACGGCTTCAAGAGAGGTATAAATAGACAAAATCCAGCTACTTGCATTTCATCTAGCTATTTGCCGTATATGTGAAGTTATCAGCAATATGTTGCCCTGCACGTTCATCTAGCTACTTGCCGTATATGGCTAGATTAAATTATTTTCATCTCTGCATGTGTGTTGAAATATTATGCACAAGTATGACCAACTAAGCCTTTCTTTGAATACAAGTTTTGTGTGGTTTCTTCAAGTATATGGTTTATAAATTCTCAAAGATTTTAGCTGACATATATTTTTATATCAAGTAGTGGCTGGTTATGATATTTTCAGTTCATCAACATTTAAATTTAACAAAATGATTTCTCAGTTTGTATATATATGATTCTTTTCATAGATCATTGTTAACCAATATTAGACTCAAGTGCAAAAATATCAGTGTCTATCTTAAAAGGCAATTCGGTTCATAAAAGTACCCCTTGGGACACAAATGATCAATTATTTAGAGTAATGCTATTAATAATCCGTAAATTATCTTTCTACACTCCATATTTAATTTTTTTTTTTGGTTAATGACAATTCCTATCGTAATAAATATGCTAAGAAGGATAAAAGAATCTAATGACACTACCAACTAATTTTTTAAAATTCAACATTATTCTCTCCATTGGTGATCACAAATCATCAAACAACTACTTTATTTTAACAATAATTTCTTATTTCATTGATTCCAAATTGATAGAAAATAATATACAATAAAAAGCAAATTATGAAGCAATGTTATAAAAATCGGCTTAGGTGGTCATGCGGCCAATCTGAAAACCACCAAATCGGTGGCTTTAGGTGGTGGTCAGCCTAAAGCCGCCTAGGCTGTTTTCTTTTCGTTTTTCTTTTATTTTATTTTTTTAAAATTGTCCAAAATGGCAATGTTTTGGACTCCCCCAAACGACACCATTTTGGTTTAGTACTTAAATAAAATTCAACCCTAACCGTAAACAATCATTCACAGTTACCAGTCACCACTCACCACCAAACTACCCTCAACCCCAACCCTCAATGTCTCATGTTTTCAAACCAGACTTACCATCAGCTGCCAAAGAATATAGTTTTTATCGTTCAACCAGCTCTTCTATAGGCTCGCAGCCGTTCATTCAAAGTTGAATATTCTAGAGACTCACCCCGTCGAGACTCGCCGCTTTGATTTTTTTTTTTTCTTTTTCAGCGGCTGACGGCATCTCTTCATTGATTCTCTCTTTTTTGTTGTCTGTAACCGACTTTTATCTCTCTTTTCGTTTCTTTGTTTTTGCTAATCTTCTTTGATTCTCTCTCTATTTTGGTTTTCAGCTTTTGTGTTTGTGTTGGCACTGTTTTTGTGTTGGTTCTCTATTTTTGGTTCTCCATTTTTGTGTTCTCTATTTTTGTGTGTGTTGGTACCATTTTTGTGTTGATTCTCTATTTTTTGTTCTCTGTTAGATTTTTTTCTCTATATATAACAAAACTAGAAAGCTTTTGTTCTAGTTGACCAACCAATTGACCGCCATTGTTCTGCCTAGACGTACTAGGCACTAGGCTGTTGACCGCTCGACACCTTAGTGAGGTTTACAGCATTGGTTTGAAGTGATGTTGTTTGAAGTGATAGAGAACCTACAATTTTATTTTAAATACTCTACTTATAAAAGCTCTATTTCTAAATAATTTATTTGAAAAAACCCTACCAAACGGAGCCTTAAATAATACTAAAAAAATAAGTTTTCAATTAATTTGGAACTTACAACTTGTTCTTTTGAATATCAAAAATTTTTAACCATATATTATATTGAAATTTTACTATAAATGATTTAATATTTTTTTTTTGGCTTAATTATATTTGTAGATTTATGAGCATATTGCATTGGAATTATTAAAATTATGATCAAAATTATTTTCCAAAACAAACATCATCAAATCTAGTGATTGGTATATTAAAATATAATGGAGTATTTATAATAGTTTCATTAATTATTCTTTTTAAATGAATTGTCTTTAGAATATGAGTATGAAATTAATTAAAAAAAATAGGAGTGACAAAAAGTAAAAAGATCAATTTGGAATTGGTCTTAGGATATATATATATATTTTAACTTTTTGGAATGTAATCTTTTTAGAATAGGAGTGTCAAAAGAAAGAAAGAAAAAAAACCGGATTAGAAGGAGAAACTCTTATTATTTAAATTCAAGTTGCACATTTGGGTGTTCGGTTTGGTTCCAAAGGGAATTGAACACAAACCAACTAAATCTCGGTTGTTGAGAGAGTAAACCGAACACCCCTATTTTTAGGATGAAACTGAACATGACTGGATTGGATCGAATCGGTTCGGTTTCCTCGGTTTCACTGTGACTGTGAGTTGTTTCTTCAATTTGGACATTGTGACTATAATTTGAAGCTTGGGATGAATTTTCAATTGTGTTTATAAATGCAGGATTCAATAATTAAGGTTTTTTTTTTTTTAATATCATGACTTTATATTATGGTTTTGATTATACAACAAAAATGTGAAATTAATCATAAATGAAGAAAAATAAAGAAAAACTGTTTAAAAATACTTAATTCGTTTATGTTGATGTGAGACTCATTAGACAAAGTTGGTTTCTAACACACTGCACTAACAAAACATTTTTGCAAGCTAATAATAAAAACAAAGGGTTTTTCTACAACTCTTTTGTTAATTATTTTACATGATACGTGATGATGACAAAACATTTTAGAGTTGTTATATGAGATTGTAGCACTCACTTCTAAGGAAAATTTACATTTTAAGGCACTAATTTATTTTTCCTCTTTGTCTGATTTTTCTCTTTTTATCATTCTAGTGTTTTCCCTCTTAAAATTCTTAAAAGCCAATGAGGCATTTCTTTTGAGAATACAATATATCCCATTGACATTCCAACAACCATTCCACATTCATAACCCATCAACATGACTTCCCAAAAAAATCCATATTTAGACTTTGTACCATCTTTTGACATTGGAGATGATTGTGGTGTCTTAACTCAATGACAATTATGTGATAGTGGAAATCCACATAATCCCAAATTATCACCATAAGCATCATTTCTAAAAGTATTAAATTAGTTGTCTCGTGGTATAGGTCCTAGTAATTGATTTTGTGATAGGTTTAGAATTCTCAAAAAGTTCAAATTTGCCAACTACTTTAGAACCTCTCCAACAAGCTTATTCAAAAAGAGGTCCAAGGATTCATGTGTTGTTAGATTTCCTATTGATAAAGGGTTATGACTTGTCAGAAGATTATGAGAAAGGTAAATAAGATGAATTGAATGTAACCTCATGATTGATTCTAGAATCTCCCCAAAAAATCTTTTGTACTAAAAATTTTAAGTATTTTCAACATTTCAATCTAATGTCCCTTTATTGTCATCGTTATAGAATCTTTATAATAGGAGGTCCCTAATATTCCAACTTACTTTCAGCCCCATCATTGTTCATTATAGCTTGAAGACTTGTAAAGTACTTTGCTAAAAGGAAATCACTAAAATTATTGTTTGACAAATCAACTATTCGCAATTTGGATAATGAATTATTGGAAGTAGAGTCTCTTATAGAACCATAAAACTTATTGGATTGAAGAACAAGAAGCTGCAGATTCAGAAGAGTTTGCAACGAATAAGGGAAAGTATCTATTACCTTGTTGTTTCCAAGATCTATCACTTGAGGCATTCTATGATGGACCAAAGATCGCAGAACTAGCCCTTCAAACCCATTAACATTAAAGTTAAGGGTTTGTAATTGGTTGCCCTTTTCAAATGATTTATGAATGGTGCCATGGAATTTATCCTACCTTAGATTCAATACAAAGAGCTAGCTGCTAAAATGTCCAAGGCATTTGGAACAATGCCACTCAAGTTGCTATGAGAAAGATCAAGAACTTTAAGTGCTCTACCTCGGTAAATGTTATGGGATAGATAACCACTAAATTCGTTCTCATCTAGTTGCAACACTTGCAATTGCATGAGATTTTATATTTCTTGAGGGATGAAATCAGAAACCTTGTTTATGTCAAGAAATAAAAATTCTAAATTAATCAAATTACCAAAATAAGTGGAGATTGAACCACTCAATTGATTCTTACCTACATCTAAAAAAGTGAGAGATATTAAATTACCTAACTCTTTAAGAATGAGGCCAAAAGTTGATTTGTATAGAGAAAAAGATAAGTGAGGCTTTTGAAGCCTACCAAATAATGGTAGAGTACTGAACCAAAAAGTTTATTCCAACTAAAGGTTAAAAATTCTAAATCAATTGAATTACCAAAACACGTAGGGATTGAACCACTCAATCGATTCTTATTCAAATCTAAAGCAATCAAAGGTATTAAGTTGCCTATTTAGGAATGAGGCTAAAAAGATTGTTGCATTTTTAAGGTTTCCGTAAGTAGAAGGAATGAAGCCAATTAGACTATTGTTTTATATGTAAAGTTAAATAAAAATTTATATTAACTATTTGGGAGGAATAAAACTTGAAAGTGAATTTTAATAAATATACAAATGAGTCAGGTTATTAATATTACCTGAAGAAGCTAGAATCAAACCATGTAGATGGTTACTACACAGGCCTAGATCATTAAGAGAACTTAAATCACCTAATTCATGAGGACTTGAGCCATTGAATTGATTTTCATGAAGGTACAAGACCTGAAGATTTGTAAGGGGATCGATTTGTGTGGAATTGAGCTATTGAATTGACTATCTTTTTGTTTTTTCTTTTGATTCTTCCTCTTTTCTTTTGCTTTCTTTCCTTATTGTTTTTTTTTTCTCTCTTTTTTTTTTTCTTTTTCTCTTTTTTTTGCTTTCTTTCCTTACATTTTTCTCTCTTTTCTTTTTCTTTCTTTCCTTACTCTTATCTCTTTTTCTTTTATTCTTTTCTCTTTTCTTTTGCTTTCTTTCCTTACTCTTTCTCTCTTTTTCCCCTTTCTTGGTTGTCAAATTTTGCTCAAAAACAAGTTAAAGGACTTGTTTATATACCAACTCATTAAAGTTAAAATAACTCATGAAATTATGAAATTACCCACTATAAACTTGAGATCAATGGACTTGGGCATACAAGTCCAATATATAGAACTCTTATCCAAATTGAGAATGATCCTAGTTCAATTGATTATACCATAGGTGGTATTTCCAAAAAAAGAAAAAAGAAAAAAAAAATGTTAGCATTTTAGATATCGCTAAATGATGTTGAAATTATTATTGTGTCATATAGTAGTGTGTTCTGTAGTAATGACGATTGTCACATTATCTATGGTTTCTTATTAAAAGCAATTACAGAGCCAACCATATTCCATATATTGACAATTCAATTACAACTGTTAGATTGAGTGACATTCTTTATCGTATACTATGTGATTGTTGAAATACCATATTGGATTTTGTATAAATAGGACATATAATACATAATAGATTGAGACATCTTAATAGGAACTAATCATGTACCCGCTCTTCTTCATCATCAAATGATCATTTTTTCATCCAAGTTTTGTATGGTTTTCCAAAGTATATGGAGTATTAATTTCAAAAGATTTTAGAAGAGAAATTTTTTGATATCAAGTAGTGTTCAATTCATTAGCACTTAATTTAATAATTAATTAATGATTTATTTGGTTGTATTTGATACATTTGATGGATAAATGTTTAGCAATATTTCACTTTTGGCAATGAGCAAGATTAATTTCATTTGTTAGAAGGATTACTAATTTATTCATATGCTATAGACTTTATGTTTATTTACTAAGTTTTCAAATAAATGATTTATCTCGTTGTATTTCATACTATATTGAATTTCTCCAAAGAATTGATTAGTGAATAGATCTAGAAAAATGAGTTTGGAAAGGTAAGCAATCAATGATGGGATGCTACTAGAGAGTGAATTCATAGCCAAATGCGTGTTAATCATGATCAACATGTTCAAGATTTGGAAAAGATGAGAATGAGAACTCATGAATGTTCCATTCAACTTGGTAATGTTAATCGTGATAATGTTTCTAGCAGGGTTGCATGGAATTCCAAGCCAAGTGCATGGGGCTTTACCTAATTTGGAATTGGAGGCATTGTGAGAAAGCGGAGTCCATGATGATAGCACAGATTGCGTTTGGTTTGTTAAGCTAGCTTTCCATTTGAGAAAAGCATTTGCCTTTCAGTAGAAGCAAAAGCAAAATTTATCTCCATAAATGTATATATATGGAAGAAAAAAAAAACTAAAAAAACAAGACAAGCAAAACAAGGTAGAGGAGCTTTTCCATGTTCAATTTCTTAGTCATCTGTGGCTTTTTCCGTTTTGATATAAAGGGTCCAGTGATGATGCACAATGTTATCTCCATATATGTATATAATACCCGAATGCTAATGGTTGTCTAGGAATTTTGGATCATAGACTTGTGTCAAGTCTTGAAGAAAGCCCATCTTTGCCAATGTTTTCGTTATCAAGTTTACTTGTTTGTGAGGACTTTATAAGAGTATGCTCTACTTTACGGTTGGGTCATATATTTAAGAAATTTGTAAGGAGTTGTTGACCTGGTGATAACTTTGAAAAAGTAGACTAAATGATACTTCATGCCAAAAAAAAAGAAAAATTACAAATGATGCTGAAACAGTCATTTGTGCCACATAGCAGTGAGGACTGTTACATCAGTTGTGGTTAATCTATGTTATTTGAAGTCGGTAATGATTATAGTGGGTGTTCAAGGTTTTAAATTTCCTAGTAAACCTGTGTAAATTGCATAATCTACACACATGCTTGATTTATAAAAATTATGTAACATTATTAAAATGATACAAACCTTTAAAAATAGTATCACGGTATAAAAATACATATTTAATATTAAATAGTACTAAAATAATGAGGAGTTTTGAAAACAGTTCACTAATAAAAGATAAAATAATTTACAAATTAAGTGCTAAATTGCATATGAGCCAACATTTAATTTGAAAATAAAGGATGATGATTAAAAAAAAAAAAAAAAACCATTTTTTATAGTTAGGTTGTAATTTCAAAATTTACATTAGTTTTAGAGTTATTTGCTATGATTTTCACATTTATAAAATGTTATGTTTATATGTATTAATAACTTGGAAATATCAAAATAGCCCTTAAAAAAACACTAGCCTCTCTCTTTTCTTTGATTTATCTTATCTGTTTTTGTTTTATTGTTTTGATTGTAATAATCTTTCCATTTAGATCTAGATTTATGGCAGTTTTTTCTCTACGTACACCAACATCCCCTCTCTTGCAAAGCCAAGGTTTTCCTCCTCTTAGTTAGGTCTTTCTCCCTTTATATTTATTGTTTTGATTTTGTGTGTGTGTGTGTATGTGTATGAAAAGAGAGAGAGAGAGAGAGAGCTTCTATGTTCTATTCATCCTAAGTTTGGACCTATAATCTCAGCCATTCATAACATTCTTTCTTCCGAAAAAAAAAAAAAAAAAAAATCTCTTACATTAAATTCAAATATAATGAATAATTAAGATAGTTGGTCATAACTTTTTAAAAGTTAGAACGCTCTAATGATAGAAGCTATATATATATGTGCCCTTAAGTACTATTGGTGTATGCATACATCTGACAAAAAAAAAAGTGTGATTACACTCCAAAATGTATGACTGTAATTTATTATATATGATTACAACTAAATATATGTGATTATAATCAGTAAATATGATCACATTTACTCACATCAGTAAATACGATCATATTTACTAATTGTAATCACATAGATTTAGTTATAATCACATATAATATATTACAATTATATATTTTAGAATGTAATCACATTTTTTTTTTTGGTTAAGTGTATGCAAACCCCAAGTGTATGCTAGAATGTATCTATATGTATATATATATTAGGATCAATCATCTCAACAATTCATTTAAATTCTTTCTTCTAAAGAAAATTTTCTCTCTCATTCAATTTAGATTTAATATATGATTAAGGTAGTTGGTTCTAACTTTTAGAATGCAATATTTGTAGATAAGAGTATCAAAGGAAAAAAAAAAAGGATTATAAGAAGAAAATTATATTATTTAAATGAAACTAAAAAGTTCTTTACCCTACTTCTAGGTCACTTTTATCTTTATCCATTTTCACTTTCCAACCTTAATCAATAAAGCTCATGTCTCATGGTAAACAACTTTTATGAAGACTTAGCAATCTTATGAGTCTCTCCAACTCCTACAGTCATAACAACATTACTCCATGTCAACCCATCTTCATTCCAAAAATAGTCTTATCATCTTTACCATCCTCTTTATCAAGCCTGTCAGTCAACCATTCATTACTATTATCAATGTTGGTCAATGTGATAGGATTAATGGTATCACACATTTGAAACCGACGCCTTAATGATCTATTATATTTCGCATACACCAAATTATTTAAACCATTTTGAGCAAGTCTATTTCTCCATTTGCTATGAAGCTACAAGGATTTTTGCCAAAAAAATAAGATACATTAAGGATAATCTATGTGGAACGAACTAACTACTTAAAAAAATTGTAAGAATAAAAATGTTATGTATATTTACATATTAAAAAAACATTTCAGCAACGTTTACAACTAGAAGAATTGCAAGTCAAGCTAAGAATTTTTATTGCAAATTTTTGAGATATGTGTATTGAATTTCCACTTACAACGTAACATTGAGCTATCTATTCAAATTCATAAATTAATTATAATATGATGAACGATAATATTTCATTTAATTTAATATTATATATATGGTGCTTTGTCAGCTCTCCTTCTGATAACCATGTAATTTCCAAATTATTTCTATGCCTCTGCATACATCAAAAGCTCTTCATTAGCCTTGAATCTTAGTATCCAAAACCAACCCTGTTATTCATTCATACAAGCCTACCATCACCTTTGCATCTATTTGTTCAATCTTGTAAAAGAATTCCTAGTTCAAGTACCATTCGATGACGTACAAGAGACGATGAAGCTGAATATCCCATCTAACATCAATGACCTAGAAAATGGCCCCATACTTCTTCTCAATCCACTAAAAAGAGGTGGCAATGACTTCTTATATATATATATATATATGTATGTATATATATTTCCATCCCATAGCAGGTTACCTCTCACCATCCATTAAATGAAGTACATATGCTAGTGGACCAAATAGCTTTAGAGCATACATCACATTATTTTAGAATGAAGGCATCAATATGACTTCTACAACCTTTTCACTCGTCACTTCTCTTGCCCTTACTCATCGTCCACTCATCAAAGGTAAACATCATTTTGAGGCTACTTTTCAGATTGTACACCCTACCTAAAGTGATAAAGACAGTTGCAAATCTTGTTTTTGTAGGCTTAAAGAACTATTTCTTATCGGTAAACCTTTTTTATCATGTTTACCAAACCAGAACAGTTGTAGATATATTCACCATAACAACTCTCTCAAATATTTTCTTCATTTTAGCCAACTTACAGATATCTTCCAAAATCAAATCCAAGCGATGAGTTGCATATGTTATCCAAAGTAGTGTGGGATATTTTGCTTTAAGATATTTCCTTACTATAATTTAGAGGGAAACAACAAAGGCATTAGTAAATATGTCTTCAAAAACTTCAAATTGTTTTATTCATTATTCATAAACATAATACAAAATAAATTTCATTCCTACTAAAATATTACTTGCAATACTATCATCGACCATTTGAACAATACTGCTTACTCAAACCTTTTTCATATATTTACTTAACAACTCAAATAGCCATTCACCAGTCTTTGTATATGTTGAGGCATCAACAGACTCCATAAACATATTTCCTCTAGGACAATTGAATAAGAAGTTAATCAATATCCTTTCTATCTTGTCATTTCAACCATCTGGTAAGATTGAACATCCATACTTGGCTTACATCTCTTTCAGATCTTTTAATGCATTACGAGTGGCTTCCACCACTTACTTGAGAAGAGGAACCCTAACTTCATGTTATCTAGGTGCCTTCATCCTGACCATATTAACCAATTGCTTTCACAATAACTTGAAAGCTATCATAAGACAACATTGAATGGAATGCCTACATCATACATCAAGCTTGCAAAACTCCTACAAGCTCGATTCTACAACTCCATTTTAGTGTGGTCATTCTCATTCAATGTCAAGGTAAAAAAGACATCCAATGGACCCTTTTGTTTTGGTCCTTTAACACTAGCAAAATTGTTGCTTTCATTAGATGTGTGAGATCTTTTTCTACTCATTCCTTGTACTTATGATGGCTCATCATCATCATACCCTTCATCAAATTCAAACTCATCATCTATTGGTTCCATATTTTGCTCATCCTTATCATATTTCTTCTTTTGCATGAACTTTGTAATATCTTGTTTTACCAATAAAGGATAACATGAGCAAGTTTTAGTATTCCTATCCCTACCCATTAGATGTTATTTTGCTTAATAAAAACGCTATTAATCACTTTACCATAAAATTTACATTTTGTAGTATTTTTGTCATTAAGATCAGAGCTTTCAAAATAATTCCATGGAAGGTCGCATTTGTTAGTCAACATTGAGTGGGCTCATAGTGCCACTTCAACCTCTACCACCATTCCCACTCTAAACCCTAACCTTAATGCATTTATAGCCCCTAAACTCACAATGCCGCCGTTGCAACCCAGATCGTTCTCATTTTTCAAACCAGCAACCGGTGAGTGGTGACTAGTGTGTGGGTCTGTTTTGCTCCAGGTAAAATCGTGGTTGTTAGATGTTAAAGGTTTTGGTGGTGATTGGTGTGCTAGTCTACTCTGATCTAAGCAAAGTCTGGGTTGTTGGATGTTAAAGGTTTTGGTGGTGACTAGTATGGTATGTGAGTTTGCTCCTTTGCGGAAATCGATTTTGCCATCTAGGTGGTCCTAATTGGCTACCTTGGCGGGTCTTCACCTAGAACACCCGATTAAGGGGTTTTAGATCAGTCAGTGACTGCTTAGTGCAGTGGCATGACCTAAATGGTCACTTAAACCAATTTTTAATGCACTGCTTACAATGACTGTTTATACTTTGTATGATAAAACAGAGAAGAGCAAGAGTTGTAATATGATAAAGGAGAACAAAAAAAAGATGAGACTTACAATAGCCAAAAGGAGAGAGGAGTGGCCAGTTGGAATGTGGTTGAAATTGATAAGAGAAGAGAGGAGAAGAGCCACAAAAGAGAGGAGAGTGGTTAAGCAGTGAAGTCAACGGTTGGAATGACTATTTCAATAGCTTATTAAGCGACAAGGTTGGGAGTGAGGAGAGGAGAAGAAGGTAGTGTCAAAAAGGATGATTTTGGCATGTTTTTGGTCAATCAAGCCCTTTAAAATTTAGGGTTGCACACGGTGTACCTAGGCGTCACCTTGGGGCCTCGTAACTCGGTCGGTGAGGCTGGTGCCTCGGTAAAGTCTCTGCACCTCACCTACTTTGAGAAGCCTTGTGCCTAGGCATGCCATTAACAAATATTTCACTAGCTTATTAAAGCCACAACTATGGTCTTAGGCAAACTGACTCCTTAGTTAGTTGATAAGGGTTCCAGAGGAAATGATGCAGATTCATTCGTTTGATGTATCTTCTTGATAGTAGTTTATAATCAATCAATGTGGAATCTAAAGGGGATGAATAGCTTCTTTTCAATTGCTTTTTCTTTTTCTTTTTTTTTTTTTTAAAAAATTCAATTTAACAATCGCGACAAAAATAAAGGGAAGATAAAGAGAGATTCACATAACTAAGTTTACATGGAAAACCCCAATAGATAAAAACCAAGAGACCAAGCAAGTTTGATCATTTTGTTGTAAAATTCTCTGGTTGATGAAACAATTACAACCTAAAGTTGATTCACGTGATCATACACTTGTAGGCTTATAATTTACGAAGTCACAGTCTTTTTACTAGTAATCTGCAGTTTTCCTATTTCATGAGCAAGAAATTTATACTTGTCTTCTGGGACTCCTTCAAAAAATAAGATCTTGGCTTCATTGCAAGAATTATCTAAGTGTTGATACTTGAATGGACATACAAAAAAAAAAATCTCCCCGAGGCACATAAAAGTTTCTTTAAAGCTCTATGTTAAGCACACTCTTTAACAAAAGTAAACGTCCAATATTTAAAAGAGAAAGGAAATCAAATTGAAGGAAAAAAAAATAAAGATGGCATAATGTTTCCTCAATATGACCTAGAAGACGTTGGAAATTGGAAATCTCTATTAGATATAAACTTCTAGATAAAATTTGAACATTTTACAAAATAAAAAATGGAAAATAAAAAATAAAAACTACAGGTTGCAAAACACACAACAAGCATGTCGCATTGCATGCACACCAAGCCACTGACCTAAGGGTCGATGCAACGACATTGACCTATGCTGTGCTGCAGTGCACATCCTCTTAGAGAAAATATGATCTGAACTTTTTGTCACTAAAAGGATCATTACTTCTTTTACATACCTCAGAAAGATGACTGAAGAAAATCTATAGATAGTTCTTTCAGTGGCCTTCCAATTTAATAAGGCACAACAATAAGAATTCTCTACAACAATACATTTAAATCCCCTACTATGTGACATCTATGAGAAAAAATCCATATTAAGATATGTAAATCCAATTCAAAACCTAAATGCATTCCAAGAAAAACATATTTGTAAAACAACAAATCAAAACAATCAAATTATATGATATAAAATGCATGAAAATTTTTGTGTGTATCTATGTGTGTGTGCAAGTGCTTGTGGATGCGTGCATGTGTGCACATATGTGTGTGTATAGGTGTGTGTGTATATGTGTGTACCTAAATTTTTTTATAAGGCTAAGAACTTGTGCAAAGAACTCACTGTCTAATTCATCCTTTTAAAGTTCATCAATATATCGGGATGACAATGGATCGGATCGGGTCCAAATTGGCACTCCCCATTGATTTTTTTTATGGGATATCCCAAACCCAACTTGTTACCCAAATGGGTCATCACTTTTCGTGCCAAACCTGAACCTATTCAGGGTGATCTGTCCCAAATCCGATCCATTTTTACTAGATTTAGTTTTTAATAAGTCACAAAATTTATATTAAAGATAAATATAAAAACAATAAATGAACATTAAAATTCAAAACAACTCAATTTTTACTTCAATTTAATATCATATCTAAATAATATCAATATGAAGCTATTGATTCATTGAGTAAAAATACCAAAATAATAACTATCACATAACAAAATTCCATTATATACACCAAAATAATAATTAATACATAATAAAGTTCCATAATAAAATAATAATGTCCAACACTTAAAAATAAACTTTAATAATATTAACAATACTAATAAAAATAGTATTAGTGTATAATAAAAATATAATAAAATGATTAATCAAGTCAAAAGTGTGTGACTCAAATCTAATCCACTATAAAACCAAACACTTTTGATTCAAATTTGATTTGAAACTTGATTTCAGTGCCCCCCCCCCCCCCCCCCCCCCCCCTCCTCTCCCGTACAAAACGGATCTGGTTTCCACCGATCTAGATTAGATTAGGTATTTTAGCCATCCATATCAACATGCTTTAATCTTCATTATGATAAAAAAAATACCTAACTAAGAAACGATACAAGCAAAGGTGTTTTGTTATGGAATTAAGCCAATATAAATAATTTTCCTTGCACTTTTCAATTTTTAAGACATCAAATAGAGTTTACTCACCGGCCTTGATTTTCTATCCCCCTTGATATCTCCTTCAGAATCTTCTCAGACACCTTATTGATGTCTAGTCACCTTTTTGAAAGGTACTGTCATTGAATAGCGAGTTCAATTATAGGAGGTAGTTCAAGCTAGCTTCAACCAAGGAATGGCCGAAAGGGCACAGCCTTTTTTTTTTTATATGATTAGAATGCCACAACACTGATCTTAGCAAGAAAAAGTGATAACATTCATAAAAAATAGATCCAAGATTTACAAATGGTATTGAGGTTGGTGTTATCATGTTCTCACCATTGGGGAAGCTTTTCTCTTTCGGCCACCCTTATACAGAAGTTGTTTCCAACCGCCTCTTAGAAGTGAACTTCCTATCGAATGATAGAACCGCCATTTTTTTCATTAAGGCTCAATTCTAGTAAGGATCGCAAAGCAATTGGGTAATGTGTTTTAAGGCTCAATTCTAGGTAAGGATCGCAGAGCAATTGGGTAATGTGTTTCATGGCACATAGTCTGAGACTGGAGTCTCAAATTTAAATAACGAGTTTAACTAAATAAAGCACTGCCTCATTATCATAAATTTAGTAAGCACAACGAATGTTTAATGTTGCAAATCAAAATGGATATATAAATAAATTAGTTTCTTGAAAAATATCATACTTAACTAATAAAGCTCTAACAATTGTCTCATATTTGGTAATCACAACGAATGTTCAAGTTACTAACCAAATTGAATATACAAGAATAAGATTTTAAAAAATAGGGTAATAAACCTTCCATTTTAGAGCAATTGCCAAATAAGTTTCTCAACACATAGTTAAAGATTGTTTGTTTTTTCTATTTAACACTTAAAAAATTTAAATTATATATGTTAACTTGTTTTGTTTTGTATTTTTTAAGCAGTCAAACAACTTTAAAATGCCAACAAAATAACTTTAAAAAAAAAAAAAGAAATCATGACGTTTTCATTTAAAGCTGAATCATTGAATTACATCTAAATATAATTTTTGATTTTTTTTTAAAATATCCTTGCAATGATAATATAATTCCATTTTATCCTTATTTATACTACAACATTTTTTTTTTATAATATATATAATATTTTAGTAACCTAAAAGCTAATTAGCCTAATCCCTAAATATTTATTTAAGTTTTAAGCAAAATAAAAACCAATTCAACATTATTATATTTTATTGCATATTAAAAATGAAAAAAATCCTACTGACATTTACATAAAAATGGTTTAAATTTTGTTAAATTATTTGTTTTTAGTTGATTGATCACAAAAGGGTAGAAACAAATGATTTGTTTTCAAATAATTTTTATTATTATTATTTTTTAAAAGTTGACAATACATTTAGTGATAAGGAAAAAAACATAAATGTCATTAATAAAGGAGTTCTTAGTGATTTTTGAAAACGTTGAGGTTTTTTTTATTATCACACCAAACTACAGAAGAAATCCGAATTATTCCTTAATATATTGGAGATTTTATATATATAATAGTTGAAAAAACAAATCAACATGGATTACCCTAACTGATGAGTTGGAATTTAATTGTTTTTTCATTTTTAAGGTATGGATTAAACTCTTTAAATTGTTTATATTTGTATTTTTAAGAGGTCAAATGTCTTAAAAAATATATAGAACAAATTAAAATACAATGTTAAAAATTCTAACTTATTACTAATTTTCCTTATATTTATCCTCCTAAAATTAATATATATTCAGTCTTATGTTCACCATATATCATAAAAATTCTCAATATTTTTATGTTGCTAATAAATTGGTTGTTTTGTACAATAATTGTGGGCATGTAATTTTATAAATGAAACAGAACACATCTAATATTTAAATATAAAATAATAATTCTTAGCTCTGCCCTATGTAACACTAATATTTACTCCCATAATCTAAAGAAATTCACTCTCACAATTAAAAAAAAAAAAAAAACTCCATTCACATTTAATTTTATAAATGAAACAGAACACATCTAATATTTAAATATAAAATAATAATTCTTAGCTCTGCCCCTATGTAACACCAACATTTACTCCCATAATCTAAAGAAATTGACTCTCACAATAAAAAATTAAAAAAAAAAAAAAAAAAAAAAACCCCATTCACATGTAGGTAAATTACGCATAATAAGGTTTAGACCCCAACTAACTTAATGTCGTGATACAATGTAAATATTTGAAGTTAAATGCCCTCTGCCTAGTTTTTCAAAATTAGGAGAATTATCAAAATGCTCTCTAACTTTTGAGATATTCTCCATTCTCTTGTAGCCTTTTTCAATAGTTGTCAAAATCCATCCCCACCCCCATTTATAGAAATTTCTAGTTCCCCTTAATTGGTTAATATTTTCGTTAAAAAAATTATTTTAACTATTAGATCTAAAGGGTAACAAAGTAATTAAATACAAATGAATAAAAATAAAGTTTTTAGATAATAACTACTAAAGAAAATTTAAATAAAAAATATATATTAGAAAAATATTTAAATAAAGATAATGAAAATAAAATATTTAATTAAAAATTAAAACATTTGTCTTGAATCATCGACCTCTCTCTTATCTCTCTTTCTGTCCTCCCTCCTTTTCTTTTATTTTTTTTGGAAACAGAAACAGTGATAAAAAAAGAAAAAAAAAAGTTGCATCTCCTCCTAATGGAGGTCACTGCTTCATCTTCTCTGCTAGAAGGAGATTGGCGTCCCTTTTTCTCTGCTTTCTTGCTCTGCTCTCTCTTCTCTCTCTCACTTCTTTCTCTTTCTTCTTCCTTTTTATTGGTCTGTATCTTCTCCCTCTAATTCTTTCTCCATTTATATTTGTTGGTTGTGTCTATTTGAATTGTGATTTTTTTTTCTTTTTGGTTACATGTGTTGGTGGTTTAGGAATGTTGGTTAGATGTTTCGGAGTGGTGGTGGAGTTGTTGGTTCCCTGTTTAATTTTGGTGAAGGGGTTCTAGGTTTTGGGCAATGGTATTGAGATTTGTTTTTGGAACAATATAGTTTATTTTTCTTTTCTTTTCTTTTGCTTTTATTTATTTATTTTTAAGTATGATTTGTTTTCTATTATTCTATTTATATACATTTTTCTTTTAATTTTTGAGAATATTTTTAGTGATTTTATATTTTTTAAATATTAATAATATTTTATTATTTTATTAATACATTAGCGGTGGATCAGTCATTTTATATTTATTTTGAGGGTAAAATATTTTATGTTTAAATCTTAATAGCAGTCTGAAAGATTTTTCACTAATTTAAAGAAATTAAAAATAAGTCAAAATTTAGAAAGGATTTTGATAACTTCCCTCTTAAATAACTACGTACATATAAACCAATACCTATAAACATTAACATAAATATAAAGTAGAAATACACTTAGTCCCTAAGTTTTCATGCAATGTCATCTTTTTTACATGATATATGTGTATTAGTCAGTTTAGTCCAAATATTTTGTGAAGTGCATCATTTTAATTCATTTAACCAAATATTTTGTGAAGTACATCATTTTAATTCATTTAACCAAAAAATTTAATGGTCAACCTTATAAGACAAGTGCGGACGTAAGCAAAACCCCTACATGAAAACCCATTTGTGGAGACGAAAAAATTTCGCGGGTGCATTTGAGGTGTAGATTCATCCAAAGTGGCATGTGGGTTCAAATGTGGATATTACAAAATCTATCTAATCTTGAGCCATTGACATACTTTGGCACTGATATTTCTACTACAAAAGTAAATTATTTCTTTTAAATCCAATTGCTCCCCTTTTTGCCTTGTTATTGCCATTACCTTATCTTATTGTTAGTGTACAAGGCAACTCCCATGATTTTAGGAATTCTCATTAGCGTAATTCTCCTAATTGTAGCATAATCAATTTGTAATTATTTTGTAATATTTTTTTTCCCTGTAATTACTCTAGATAGTTGACTATGGGTTGTAATCTCTACGAATATGTAATCCCTATCAATAGAACAAAGCAATCAATTATACCAATTATCATATGGTATAGAGCCCTATATGAGCGAAAATTTCTCTTTCCTTCTTCCTCTTCTATTGAATTCCTACTTAAAATACAACTGAAATTTCCTCCATGGCCAATTCTTCTCTTCCTACCACAAACTCCATGACAAGTCCTCCTGTTCCCACCTCTCACACCAACTATTCTTTCTCTATTAAACTCATTCCTAAGAATTTTTTGGTATGGAAAATTCAATTTCTTCCAATCCTTAATTTTCAAGATCTTCTTGGTTTTGTAGATGGCTCCACCCATGCTCCTCCACGCACAATCCCTTCCCCTACAGATGCCACTCAATAGATTCCTAATCCAGAATTTACTCTTTGGATAAAGGACCAAATGTTGCTCTCATGGCTCCTTTCCTTACTTACAGAAGAAGTATTTCCTCAAGTGGTGAATCTTACCTCTTCATTTGATGTTTGGACTTCTCTTACATGGGCATATGGCTTTTCCTTTCATAATCGCCACCTGCAGCTATTCATTAATCTCAATAATTACAATTGCAATTACATTTTGATTGGAGAATTTATCTATGGCATCAAGATTTTGGTTGATGAGCTTGCCGCCGAAAGTAGACTTTGACACCTGTTGAACTTAATTTTATCATATTTCAAAACATTGGTCAAGATTATCAAGTAATTCTTACTGCTCTCAACTTACATCCTACACCTATTGAGTTTTATGAATTAATTGGCTATCTTCTTGCTCATGAAATGTTGCTGAAAAACTCTCAAACTTTGCCTATGGTGAATATTGCCTTTGCTACACATATTGGTCCTCCTTCAACAACGCAGGTTTCTTTTGCATAAAATCCTCAGGATGGGCTACTTCCCACTTCTCAGACCCGCCAACTCAACCTATCTACCAGCATCCATCACGCCCGCGTAAGCACTTCAAAACTGCCAACCAAATTTGAGGTCTAAACAATCACCAAGCTACCAGATATTGTCATACTAGCCCCTTATGTCACAAGTCCACAGGCTCACTTCATATCCACCTGTCCATCTAATGTTCATCCCTCTCACAATTCCAATGGACAGCACATTCCTCAATCCATGAGGCCACAATTCCACAATTCATTTCAGCGTGGTGCTCAGTTCTCGCCATGGATTCTAAACACTGGTGCAACACATCATGCGGCTCCCAATGTATCCAGTCTTGTCTCAGATCAAGAATATTCAGGTGGGGACAATCTCTATATAGGTAATGGTCAAGCGCTTGCTATTTCTCGCACAGGTTCTGCATCAATTCTCACTCCTCACAAAACTTTACATTTAAAGAATATTCTTTGCGTACCACAAATTACCAAGAAACTTATTTCTGTGAAACAATTTTGCCATGATTATGCCTGTTTCTTTGAATTTAACCCTTCTTATTTTGTTGTGAAGGATTGAGCTACGAAGGAAATCCTATTCACAGGCTACAAATTCCCTGTTAGGGACTGCCCCAAGGCTTGTGTTACTGAATGCAGATCTTTTGAAGACTAGCATGCTTGCTTATGGCATAAAACTTTTCAAACCATTAATAAAATTTTGAAAGACGTCTATTTACTTCCATGTCCTAAGAGCACATTTTCTAGTAGTAAATGTAATGCTTGCATGATGGCCTGTTAGATTACCATTGGCTATGATTGAACACAACGATCTACTTCACCTTTGCAAATCATTTATTCTGATATTTGGGTCTAGCCCCTACGTCCTCTAATGGTTTCAAATATTTTGTTATTTTTATGGATAAATTTACTCGTTATTGTTGGATTTTTTTAAAAAAAAAATCATAGTGATTTATCATCTGTCTTTCATGACCTTCATTGTCTTGTTTAAAAGCAATTTAACAATGCTATCATGGCTCTCTACTCCGATTTTGGTTGTGAATGCCAAAAACTCCACCATTATCTTCTTCACCATGGTATTCTTCATCGTCTCGCATGCGTGCATGCTCATGAGCATAATGGCATTTCTGAATGGGAAAATTTGCCATATTGTTGACACCAGTCTCGCCCTTCTTGCTCACAATGGTGTTCCTCTTCAATATTGGCACTTTGTATTAGATACTGTTGTCTCTTTAATTAATCTCCTCTCTTTAATTAATCTCCTTCCTTCTAAGGTACTTGCTCAACATTCTCCATACTCTCTCTTATTCAAATCCTATCCAAATTATTCTTCTATTTGAATATTTGGTTATGGCATTTATCCATTGCTTCGTCCTTACAACTCTCACAAATTTGATTTTTGCTCAAAAATGCTTGTTTATTTGGGTAATTCTCCTAGCCACTATGGTCATCGATGTTTAGATTTAGATATGGGTCGTATTTATATTGCTCAACATGCTCAAGTCAATGACAAAGTCTTTCCCTTTATTAACAAGTCTTTAGTGAAAGCAAGCACTTCTTCCACATCACATGCCTCAGATCCTTGGCTTACTATCAGTCAAATTCCTCCTTCACTCTCACCTATTGTAAATCTTTCTTGATTTTTCACATCATTCCATTGTATTATGTTAGGTCGAGTAGTTTCTAGCTTGGCTGAATTCCATACAAAATACTCTTTGTGTGTAATGTATTTTGGGAGCTGTCTAATAAAGAAACACAAGTCATATGATCTTATTGTAAGTTACGTTCAACCTCACAAAAGCTTTAGGATCACACATACTCATGAACATATTCATATTGTCTACATCTATTAGGCATGTAAATGAAAAGTTTTCAAACATATAGAAGCAAAATATGATTTCACAATGTTTAATGTGCATCTGGCACTAATAAGGGTGTAAATGAACATTTTTCAAACTTTTACGAAAAATTGTAATTTTACAAAGTCAGGGTTAAATGTAATTTTTCCTCTGCACTATAAAAATCTGTTTTTTCTCTTCTTCTCACCATGCGTAGCAACCCCCATCTTAGTTTTCTCTCAATTCCTAACACCCAAATCATTTCCAATCTCTCATTCATAGTTATGGAATCTTAGAATCATCAAGATATTGATCTGTTATCTTGATTTTTGTTTGAATATGCCTTAATTATTCTAGTTGATGTTTTTGTTATAGATTAGTTTATTCTTGAGTTGGGTCTTTGTTGAATCACCTTATGTGTTGTGATTATGTGTTTTATGGTTCATAAAATTTGTTAATTGATCCTTAAATTAAACATTGGCTTGATTTAAAAGTGTATTCACTGTATGCATTTAATTTCTAGGTCACTCATGCTACATTGTAAAATCAATTTCTAGGGTTTCATATAGGGAATTTGTATGTTTTAATTCACGGTTGGTGTTCATGGGCACAATATACATATACTTTGATATATTCATTTGATTAAAATAGGTTGTATATATGTTGAGTGAGTTTATTACATGACTATGTATTGTAGTAATTGAGATGAATATATATATTGTGAATATGCCAAATGATTGTCAATGTTAACTGAGTTCATTGTGCACTTGGATCATAGGTTGTAGTGGTCATGCCTTCTATTTGAATTTTCAAGCATCATCAAACACCTAGACCATTTTTCTTTATGAATTGGAGATCTAGTTGTGACTTGTGTAAAGTCTAGTGGCAAGCTTAAGTTTTGCATCGTTGATGAAATGTGCATTTGGTTTAGGAAATTCCTAGTTGGTTTTTGTGAGAGGATGAGTGTAAGTTCAAGCCAAGAAAATAACTAAAGAAGTCACCATTTTTCATCCTAAACTCAAACTTGTTTAGGGTGGTCTATCCAAACCTAATCAATTTTGATCCGATTTAATTTTTAACAAGTCATAAAATTTATATTAAAGATAAATATACAAACAATAAATAAACATTAAAACTTAAAAATAACGTAATTTTTACTTCAATTAACATCACATCTAAATAATATCAAGATAAAGCTAATGGAAAATCTAAAGTCATTGAGCACAAACACCAAAATAATAACTATTACATAACAAATTTCCATGTACATCAAAATATATAGTAATTAATGCATAATAGATTTCCATAATAAAATAATTATAATATACAACACTTAAAAACAAACTATAATAATATTATTAATGCTAATAAAAATAATATTAGCATATAATAAAAAGACAATAAAATGGATTAACTAGGTCGGATTGAGTCAAAAGTGTGTGATCCAAACGCGACTCAATATTAAATCGAGTCAAGCACTTTTGATCAAAACCCTATCAAAAATCCGATTTCAATGCCCCAAATCGCCCCTTCGACCTAAAAAAGGATCGAGCTCTCATTGGTTTGGGTCAAATCAGGTAATTTGACCATCCATATTAGCATGTTTGAATTATGATTAAGAATAATAACAAAGTTCCATAATTAAATAATAGTGCACAAAAACAACAACAACAACAACAACAACAACAACAATAATAATAATAATAATAATAATGTACAATAAACAATAATGCCTAAATAATAATTAATACAAAACAAATTAAATTCTATGGTAAATAATAACAAAATTTTATTTCAAAAAAAAATAATAACAACACTAAAAATAAACTGTAATAATAATAATAATTTTTTAAAAAAATGTTAATAAAAAAAAATAGTGTATAATAAAAATATAATAAATTGAATTAACTAGGTCAGATCGGGTCAAAAGTGTGTGATTCAAACTCAACCCAATATAAAACGCTTTTGATCCAAACCTTATTTAAAATCCGATTTCGATGGCCCAACCCTCTCTAAAACGGATTAGGTCTCTACCAGTTTGGGTTCGATCGAGTATTTTTGTCATCTATATCAACATATTTGAATCATCATTATTATAATACCCTCTCCCGAATTTGTGTTGTACACATGTACGGAATCGTGCCTTGGACTAATATACCCTCCTTTGTGAAATAATAAAAAGGATTTTAAAGTATTCTAAGATGAAATTTAATTTTTATAGAATTTTCGGAAGAATCGGGAGTAAATTTAAATTATAAGAGTTGAAGGACAATTGGTGAAAATAAAGGACTTTTATAAGAATGACAGAATCGTAAATAAAGAAAAAGGATAAGGGCATTGGGGAAAAGTAGAGAATTATCTAGAATTTGGCCAAACAATTGTAAATTTAAGGAAGTTTAAGGGTGAAAAGCGAGCTTGACCCATGCCTATAAATATGAGTGTGTGACGAGTGATTGTCAGGGAAAGCAGAAGAAAAATCTAAACAGAGAGAGAAAGTCATCGAAAATAAGAGTAGGAGGCAGAATTTGAGAGCAGCGACTGTTCCAAGCTAGATTTCTAGAGTTTTGAAGGGAAATCAACCCGCTAGAATAAGAAGAACGGATTTAGGAACTAGATCTAGTAAAGACCTTTCATGGTTTTACTTTAGGTGAGAAAGTCTGTTAAGAACAACCATGGTCTGTACATGTGTTTACGAGATTTGTTGTATGTAGATCTGGAGTTTAAGTAGCAAGCAGGTGGAAAAGCAAGGCAAGAGAGTAAGGAGAAATCTGGTAAATGAAGTAGCTAAGAAATAATACTGATTTATAATAGTTCGATTGTGGTTTAGAATGATTGAGTTTCTGTCACATAACATGTTGTGGTTGCGACCTGATTTTGAAGTGATGAAGCTGATAAAATGTTGTGAAAGTATGCATGTAAAACTAAATGAGGTCGAAGTGTGTTATGAGGCATGCAAAATGTAAAACCTGAAAAAAAAGGTGTTAGAAATGAGTTTGCCTGAGTTTGGGTAGAAGCTCGTGAGGTGCGAGTTGGAAGAGGCTCTCAGCCCATTTTCAGCTAGTCAAAATGGTCAACTGGGAAGCGAGCTAGGCTACGCCTGTTACTCTCAATCTCAAATGTCTAGACTGGGCTGGAGTGCGAGCTCGTAAAGAGCGAGCTAAGTAAGACCGCAAACTCTTATTAATGCCTGTCCAAGCTAAACTAAGGCTTTGCGAGCTGAGTTAGGCTCGTGAATCGGGCTGAGTTAGAAGGTAACAACTTGTTGAAAAGGGTAAGTTGAGCGAGTCCACTGGAATAGTGGATGCTCGCAAGATGGGTTGAGTTGGAGGAAGTGAGAGCTCGCTAAAAAGGATGAACTGTACAAGCTGGGGTGCGAGCTTACAGCTTGAGCTAGACTGACAGTACTATAGTCCGTAGCAACTTGGGTGAAAATTTTAAAATATAGGAATAGTAGAAATGACTTGAGATTGAAATGTTATGCGAGCTGAATAGAAATTTCAATTTGTGATTAAGTGTAGGTGAGGAGACAAGTTAAAGAGGTCGCTAAGGCAGTAAACACAAGTGAACTGGGAAGCAAGTAGTGAGTGTACAAGTGTTTCATTAAATAATTTTCAGTTTATTATGCAAACATTTTATAGTTTTCCATTACTTGTTTTAGCTTATAAATACTTTTATATTCTAGCATGAAAATAAATAGTTTATTTATAAGATGGTACATAATATTTTAACACTTTTATGTTTATAGCATGAAAGAGAATTTGATTTGAATTATAGAAAGAGCAAAAAGGTTTTCAAAGACTAGTGGATGACCCAAGTTTATAGATAGATAGATCTTGTAGCTTTAGACTCGGTCGGTATATCCCGCAGTGTATGGCAAGTGTTGGGAGAGCTAGTTATACTAACATCGGGAGGGGGATCGAGTTTGTCATGTTTGTCGTGTCGCCCTCTACACTTGTGGGGTATTATCTCGCTGTATGGTGCGCAATGGTAGTTTCGCTACATATTAACAAGATGTCTTTATAGCTTTATCACAGTGTGCGATGCTAGCTTTTACGCCACGTGACCCCCTACACTGAGCGAAGTTGGTTTGACTGCTCATGTGATTGTAGTTTCCTTTGGGTTCCCCATTAGTGTAATTTTTAGAAAGAGAAGAATACCATTAAAGCAAAAATTTTAGAAAGAAAATGTTTTAGAAATATTCTAAAAAACTATAAAGCATTTTAGCACTTTACGAAAGTTTTTGGAGCTTTAAAGTGAATTTATAAAACCTAAGTTTTTAAAAATAAATTGTTTTAAAGAAAAATGTTTTCAAAAAAACTGTTTCCGGGAGGTATGTTTTATAAATGATTTATTTAGATAGACATCCTCATACACTCATTGAGCTTTATGGCTCATAATGCTTTTGATTTTATGTTACAAAAACCTTCCAGATGCAAAAATAAGAGACCCGAGTACCAGATTACCTCGTTCGGATCAGGTGGGCCAAGATGACCGATGACGCTGTATAGTTTTT
The DNA here is from genome assembly GCA_019925255.1 of Litchi chinensis. Classification (NCBI taxonomy): domain Eukaryota; kingdom Viridiplantae; phylum Streptophyta; class Magnoliopsida; order Sapindales; family Sapindaceae; genus Litchi; species Litchi chinensis. The sequence continues at coordinate 11,003,710 of CM034469.1, read as the reverse complement.
ATTTATCAACATTGTGATTTGGATATTAATTTTATGTTTGTGCGAATTCTTGATTTGAACGAATTTGTAGACTTTTCATGTTATGAGAATGCATGCACGTTTTATATATTTGAACGTTAATGATGATACGTTTAGTTATATTTTATTTCATTTCACTTCAGAAAATTTGAAATGAGATTTATAAAATGGATGACTTTTATATTTAACAAATCATTAGTAGTTACGGGTTCACTCCACGATATCTTTTTGGGTCATATTAGTTAGACTTTAGAAGGGTTTCGTGTGGTGCCTGGCAGGACCGCTGAGTTCATTAGAAGGAATTCGGGTTAGGTCATGTCAATTATGATCTAGAAAACTTAACTAAGAAATGATACAAACAAAGGTGTTTTGTTACAGAGTTAAGCCAATATAGATAATATCCTTGCACTTTTCTATGCTTAAGACATCAAATATAGCTTACTCACCAGCCTTGAGTTTCTATCCTCCTTGATATCTCCTTTGAAATTTCCCCACACACCTTGATGTCTTATCACCTTCTTGAGAGGTATTGTCATTGAATAGTGAGTTCAATTCTAGGAAGCAGTTCAAGCTAGCTTCAATCAAGGAGTGGCTAAAAGAGCATAGCCTTTTTTATATGGTTAGAATGTTAAAATGCCGACCTTAGCACAAAAATGTGATAACATTCATCAAAAATAGATTCGAGATTTACAAACGGCATTCAGGTTAGTGACCTTCATCTGTCACCTATATAAACTTAGCTTGGTGGTAGGAGTTATGCATCCAAAAAACCTATAAGGTTGAGGGTCCAACTCCGAACGCGACCCTGAAGAGGCCAAAAGGGGTTGCTTGGAGTGGTCTTCACCTTCGGCTCGGCACGGTCTACACCGTCGACCCCATACAAATCATTCCGTTGGCGAGATTCCGACCCTCAACTGGGTATTGACCGATTCCGATCGTCAACATTAAGGAGTTGTGCACCAAAAACACCTATAAAGTTGAGGGTTCAATTCTAAACGTGACCTTCAGAGGCCAAAAGGGGTTGCCTGACGTGGTCTTCACCCCCGGCTCGGCATGGTCTTCACCGCCAGCCCCATACAAATCATTCCGTTGACGAGGTTCCGACCCCCAATCGGGTGTTGACTGTCTCCGAACGTCAACACATGACTTTTCACTTATTTTTGAATCATTGAATTATATTTAAATATATATACTTTTAAAATCTATTCTTTCAAAAATAATATATTTTCATTTCATCATAATTTATATTGTACCAATTTTTCTATAATAATTTAATATTCATACTAAGCCAAAAGCTAATGAGCCTAATCCCTAATATTAATTTTACTTTTAAACAATATAGAAACCAATTCAACATTACTTTTTTTTTTAATCATATATGAATTATGAATAGAATCCTGTTAACATCTACATAAAAATGGTTTAAGATTTTTTAAATTGTTTATTTTTAGTTGTTTCTTCAATCATATAAAATAAAATAAATAAAAATTAAGAGTAAAAAGGGTTTAAATACTAAATTCTTTGTTTTTAAATAATTTCATCTTTAAAAAACAAATAAGTTGACAATGATAAGGAAAAAAAAAAAAACTATTTCATTCAAATTTAAATTTTAATCATTATTCAATCTTTAATAAAATTTAAAATTGTTGAGTCTTCAAATATATATATATATATATATATATATATCTAAGGCCCTTAGAAATTGAAATCCCAAAAGAAGAAGAAAAAAAAAAAACCCTAAACAAAGTTCTACCTTAAAATAATAATAATAATAATAATATGATTATATATTGGAGATTTTGTGTATATAATATTGAAAAACCAAATCAACATGGATTACCGCACATGATAGGTTAGAATTTAACTCATTTTTTCATTTTTAAGGTATGAATTGAACTCATTAAATTGTTTATATTTATATTTTTAAGTTGTCAAATATCTTAAAAAATGTTTAAAACTAAATTAATATAAAAAGTAAGAATTTCTAACTTATTACTAAACTTCCTTATATTTATCTTCCCAAATATTTTCAGTGTTCTTTCCATCATATATTATGAAAATTCTGAAAATATATATATATACATGTTGCTAATAAATTAGCTGTTTTGTACAATAATTGTAAGCATGTAGTTTTTATAAATTAAAAAAACACTCTGGAGTTAAATTTAATACATGTGCATTAACATTTAGGTTTTCATAACACCATACCCCGCAAATAACAGTCAATCGGTGTTAAAAGAGACGATTGACTTATTGTTTTGGTACAATGACCAAAATGCCCTATATTTTATAATTTTGAGGTGATTTAAACCGATTTGCCCATAGAAGAGGACCAAAAAAGGTAAATTATTAAAAATAAAAAATGAGAAATAATAAAAATTAAAAGAAGAAAAATCATTTTGAAAAAAGGAAATAAAATAAAAATCTTTAATCTTTGTTGTCCATCAAAGAATAATTTCCAAAAAATTATTAAAATGAAAAAAAAAAAAATAACCACAATACTGTACCAAAATTATAGAATATTTTGTTGTTCTTCATCAACTCCAACAACAAAAAGCATCATCAATCGTCAAAATCATAGTGTAACCAAAAAAAAAAAAAAATCATATGCAATTTCAAAATCATCAATCATCAATTCAGTCATCTGGAACAATAAAAAGTGAAAAAAATAAAAATCAGCAACAAAATTGAAAAAAAAAATAGAAATCTAGAATCTAGGTTTCTTGGGTTTATTCTGGGTGTCTAAGCTGCTAGAAACCCAGAAATCTAACCCAGCAATATCATCAATCATTAAACCCAAAAAAAGAGGCACATCCCAAAATCATCATCAATCATCAAACCTGTAAAACTAAAAAAATTAAAAATTAAAAACCAATATCATCATCAATCATCAAACCCAACATAAAAAAATCATCAAACCTAAAGAGATTGAAAAAAAAAATTAAAAATCAAATGTTCAAAAACCATTTAAGTTCGAATTGATGAATTCAAATAAAGGTTCATCTAGGTTCATCTATTCGAACCCAAACGAAAGTTCATCTGGGTTTGAATGGATAGATCAATGAGGATGGGGTTTGTTAGGACATCAATGAGAGGATAGTGGTGAGAGGGCAACAGTGAAGAAACAATGATGAGTGATAGATAAGTTGACTCCAACCCCCATTCTCGATCTCGATCATGATGGCTATGATCACGACAGTTGATGATGAAGAAGACAATGACATCAACTGATGATAAAGAAGAAAAAGACGTCATAATTGATAATGTTGATGAAGAAGAAGACAACAACGAACAAAAGAGAGATAGATAGGTGGAAATGGGTGGGTTGATCTAAGTGATGTTGATATGAGGTTTTTTATTTAATTTTTAAATTTTTTATCAAATTATGCTTCACCGTCCATCTTCAAATGAAAAGTGGAGATCTTATTAATTTTTTTTATTTAAGTTAAAGTCTTTATATTAATTTTTAAAATTTTTTTAAATACAATAATCTTTATCGTCTATCAAGTATGGCGGATAGTGAAGATTAATCAAATTATTTTCATAATTTTTTCTTTTTTTATTATTTTATTAATTTTTCTTACAAATTAGCCAAACTACCCTTCATCCTGCTAAAGTTGACTAAGGTTAACCGTTAACTTGAGGGCATTGTTTTACAAAAACCTAAAAGTTATTTTGCTTGCATTAAGTCTAATTCGAGAGGGGTTTTGTTTATTTACTTCTAAATGTAAAATAACAATTCTCAACTCCATCCTTATATAGCACAAATATTACTCACATGATCAGAAATATTTACTTTTACAATAAAAAAAAAAAAAAAACTCCCTTCACATGCATGTAAATTACACATAATAAAGTTAATTTAGTCCTTAACAAACTTAGTGTCATGATACAATGTAAATCTTTGAAGTTAAACGCTCTCCCCTAAGTTTTCCAAAAGTAGGAGAATTTTCAAAATCCTCTCCAACTTTTGAGGTATTCTCCATTTACCCCTAGACTTTTTCGATATTAGTCAAAATCCATCCTTCGTCCCCATTTATAGAAATTTCTATTCACCCCCTATTGGTTAATATTTTTGTTAAAAAATTCTTTTAAGATCTAAAGGATGAATATTTAAAAAATAAAATAATTAAATAAAAATGAATAATAAAAAAATATTTATATAACAATTAAAAAAAATAAATAAAAAATATTTAAATCAAGATAATGAAATAAAATATTTAATTAAAATTAAAGACATTCATCTTGTATCATCAGCCTCTCTCTCTCTCTCTCCTATGTCTTTCTCTCCTCCCTCTTTTTCTCCTCTCTTTTTAGAAATATAAATAGTTACCAACGAAGGTAGTCGGATCTCCTCTTGATGGAGGTCACTCATCTTCTCGTCCACTGGGAGGAGATCAGCATCCCTTTTCTCAATCTTCCTCTCTAATTCTTTCTCCATTTATTTTTGTTGATTATGTTGATTTGGATTGTGATTTTTTTTTCTTTTTATTTTTGGCTAAATGTGCTAGTTTAGGAATGTTGGTTGGATGTTTTGGAGTGGTGATAGAGTGGCCTGGGCTTGGAGTGGTGTTTGTAGAGTGTTTAGGAGTGATGTATGTGGAGAGATCTTACTAGTGAAGGTGAAGATGACTGACCGAAGGTTTTTTTTTTTTTTTTTTTTTTTTTTTTGGGTTTGATTTTTGTGAGGGGGTTATAGTTTTTTGCAATGATATTGAGATTTCTTTTTGGAACAACATAATTTTTTTTTTTCATTTTTTTATAAAAGTATGATTTGCTTTTGCATTGTTTGGTTTATAAATTTTTTTTTAATGTTTGAGAATATTTTTAATATTTTTAATATTAATATATTAGGGGTGGAGTGGTCATTTTATGTTTATTTTGATGGTAAAATATTTTACTTTTAAATCTTAACGGGAGTTAATTGGAAGATTTTGGCTAATATAAGGAGGTGTGCCTCAAACTTTAGCAAAGATATTGATAACTCCACTTTCATATAACTAAATATAAACCAGTCCCTATAAACACTAACATAAACATAAGGGAAAAATACACTGTGGTTCCTAACTTGTCATTAAATATCAATTTTTTACACGACATACGTATATTGGTCAATTTAATTCACACCATCTGAGTTTTGAGAAACGCATCACTTTAATCCATTTAACTTGAAAGTTAATACTCAACCTTAATAGAATTAATTGAACAAAAAAAAAAAAAAAACTATTTTACCCTTCATTTTTTAAAAATTGATTGAAGTTATTATTTTGTTTGACTTATTGGCATATATTTATAAATTTACCATAAAGAAAGAAATTAGAATGCGCTTATAGATAATAATTTAATAGTACAACATAATTCCAATATACTTTTAATTTATAAAATAAAAAAAATGAAAATGCATTCACGACTGAAATATTAATAATTTTTAATATTCCAATTTAACCCGTGTATTAAAAACAATCATAAAAGATGAAACTATTTGACTTGGCAAGGTGAGAGTGGCTACATTTCACCTCGCTTATTTACCTGTTGGCATCTATTTACAATCTTCTCTCATTTTTGAATTTATAAACATTTAAAAAAATTTTCTTATTTTTGAATTCTTAATTTCTTTTCATATTGTTATATATATATATATATATATAAAAAGTTTTCTCAAGTTATACAAGTGAATATACTGGTTGGATCAGAATTAAAAATTGATGTTATTTCTTAACAGAGATGCTAAAAAATTGCAATTCTTCAAAAAAGAAAAAAATAGAAAATAGAAAAAATTTTTTTACAATTTAAAAATGCAATTTTTTTTTTTTTTTTATAATTTTTGTACATTTGAACAAGAAATAAGCAAAAACTTCATAGTAATGCAGTTTTTTATGGGGGAAAAAAGTCAATGCCATGTATCTTTACAAAATAATTAACGCTATGTCTCACTTTTATAAATTCTAGGGAAAATCTCAAAAAACTCCTGACTTTTAATAAATTGTCCATTTTTTACATGTAATTTCGTTTTCATTCAAAATATTATCTAGCTTTAAAATAAACACCTAAAATACTCTTTGAAAACGTATGAAAAGACATTAATGTCCTAATGGTAACAGATTCCGTTAGGTTGACATAATTAACCATTTGACTCCAAGGGCCAAAAAAAAAAACAAAAAATTAAATGAAAATATTAATTGAAATATTAAAAATCAAAATAAATAATATTAAATACAAAATTATAAAAAAAAGATATTTTATTTTAAAATAATATAAATGAATAATTTCTTTTTTCCTCTCAAGTCCTTTTTCTCTCTCTAGCTCTCTCTCTCTCTCCCCCTCTGTGTGTCCCCTTTTTTCCTCTCTCTCTCTCTACCTCCAATCGAACTTGTAGATAGGTTCGACAAAGGCGGCATGGTGGGTTGGATGGTGACAGCATAGTTGAGACCTCAGTTCTAGATCTCCATTTGGGGTCTTTATGACATTGGAGACCCAAGTGGGTCTCCACGATAAAGACCCAAACTTGGTCTCCAGTAGTGGAGACCTAATTCGATGGAGACCTAGATGGCCTCCACCACAAACCCATTCGTAGCCCTTCGCTGAGGGTTTTTGATCCTCCATCCACTCCAATTCACTGGCTTGAGGACCACTCTGATCACTTTTTTTTTTTCTTCTTTGTTGTTTTTGGCTTGTTTTAAGTGATGATATTTTGTTATGTGTGTTTTTGGTTTGTTTACTCAACTAAGACTCAAAGATTACTTCTAGGACTTTGTTTGAGGTGGGTTCTTTAGGGTTTGTAGAGATATTGAAGTAGAAGCAAAATGTTTGGATTCTTAAGGTTCTTTGTTGATTGGTTTGAATTGGGTGTTTGTTGTTTTTTGAAGATAATAGCCTCTTTAGCTAAATGGGTTTTGTGTTAGCACATTCATTTTCACTTGAACATTAAAAGTTTCTTGCTTTTCAGCTTCATCTTAGTGTTTTGAGTAAACCCACTTTCAAGTAGAAGTAAATGGCATAGTGGAGACCCCGATTCTGGGTCTTTGGTCGAGTCTCCATCGTAGAGACCTAGAATTAGTCTCTCCCATTAAATATCCAATGGGACCCAATGGGTCTCCACCGTCGAAGACCCAAATTGGTGATAGAGTCTAAGTTGAAGATTAATGATAATGATGATGTAATGGCACCCTTCATTCATTGAATGGTAGAGATCCAATCTAAATCTCTATTTTTTTTTTTTTTTTACTTTTATTAAATTTTTTATTTTTAATTTATGATCTCCATTCTCCATCATTTTTTTTATTGAGTATGTAATTTTTTTACTTTAAAATATTATTTTATAATTATTTTATTTTTTAAATAAAAATTTAAGGGTCAAAAATACCTTTTCAATTATTGTCTAACTTTTCTCTTAACTTTCAAGCAAGAGGGGATTTTAAATAAAAACAAAACTACATGGTGAAAAGTAGATAATATATCAAAAGTCAAACAGGTTTATAAGATTTTACCTAAATTAAAATAAAAAATCAAACAGTTTTTTAGGATTTTTCCAAAATTAAAATAAAAAAGTCAGACAATTTTTTAGGATTTTTTTCTAAATTAAAATAAGGTACTATTTGACTAGTCATTGACTAATGGAAAGACTAAAGTAATGTATTTTTTAAAAGATTTGGATCAAACTAATTAATCGGTTGACATGACCCAACCCGGATTCCCTTTAATGAACCAAACGGTCTTGCCGGGCACCCCACAAGACTCTTCCGAAGTCCCACTAATAGGACCTAAAAGGACATCGTAGAGCAAACCCGTATCTATAAAATACTTGCTAAACATGAAAATTCATGCATTCTAAAATCTCATTTCAAATTCCGAGTAAATCAAATCAAAAAGCATTATCGTAAATAAGCAAAGATCTAAAATAGACATGTCATTATGTTTACATAAAAATTCTACAAAGTATATTTGAATCTAAAGTATGCACGAATACATAATTAATAATAATTGTGTAAAACATAATGTTTACAAAAGAAGCGTTGCAGCGTCGTCTGTCGTCTAACCCACCTAGTCTGATCGCAGTGGACTGGTGCTCCGATTCCTTGTTCCTGCAGCTGGGAGGTTTTTGTAACATAAAATCAAAATGATTGTAAGCTATAAAGCCTAGTGAGTACAAAGGTTCTATTTATTTTAAATCCTTTTTCTTAACGTATCTCTCAAAAAACGTTTTCAAAAATAATTTTCTTTGAAATGATTCATTTTCTAAAACTTGAGTTTTATAAGTTATCTTTAAAAAACTTTTCTAATATACTTTCTAGAATATTTTCTTTTCGAAATCTGCTTTTCAAAGTATGCTTCTCTCTTTCAAAAATTCGTACTAATGGGGAACCCAAGAAAAACTATAACCACATGAACGGGTAGACCAGCTCGCTTAGTGTGGGGGTCATGTGGCAGAATAGCTATCATCGCACACCGTGACAAAACTATAAAGACATCCCACTACTGCGTGGCAGAACTATCATCGCACACCGTAAGCGAGACAATACCCCACAAGTGTAGAGGGCGACTCAATAGACGTGACAGACTTTATCCCCCCAATGTTAGCAGGACCAACCCTCTCAATATTTGCCCTACATTGTAGGGTATACCAGTCAGGTCTAATGCTACAAGGTCTGTCTATCAATAAGCTTGGATCGTTCTACTAGTCCTTGAAAATCTTTATTTATTTTATTATTATTATTTTTTTCTATTTCTAAATTTTAAATAAGCCAATATTTCATGTTAAACATGAACTATTGAGGAATTTTAAATAAGCCAATATTTCATGTTAAACATGAACTATTGAGGAGCTAAAAATAACTTTATGAGAATCCATATAATACTTGCAGAAAAATCTAAAAAATATTTACCATAAAGGAAATCTTTTCACATTCACTATTTGCGGTGCTATTCACTTGTACCACTACTCCAACGACCTCCTTGGCTCGCCTGATCACCAGACTCTTGGTCAATCTTTTGCCTTGCTTCCTCACTCGCTTACAGCTTCAAATCACAAGATCAGATCTAGTTACTCACCTTTAATTAGCTTGATCTACCTAAAAAATGGCAGAAATCTAGCTAAAACAACTGCAGATCTGCCCTTCTTCTTTCTGTCGGCGACAACTTTCTCTCCCTCTCTCTCCTTTCCAGATTTTTCTCTCATCTGCCGACATACTCACCACACACTTATATTTATAGACGTGGGTCAAGTTCACTTTTCACTCTTAAACTTTCTCAAAATTACGATTTTATCAGATTCTAGAGAATTCCTCACTTTTCCCCAATGTCTTTGTCCTTTCCTCATATTTATAATTTTGTCATTCTTTATAAAATCTTTTATTTTTACCAATTTACCCTTCCACTTTAATATTTAATTTTAATCCCGATCCTTTCAAGAACTCAATAAAAATTTAATCTCATCATAAAACACCTTAAAATTCCTTTTTATCATTTTATAGACAAAATCTTCTCATTCCATACATAAATTTATTACAAACTCAGAAGAGGGCGTTACATAGATACATACACTGTAAAAAGGTGACACATTATGGAAAGTTAAGGATCAAAGTAGAGGTGGGTACGAGACCCAAAACCAAACAGAATCAAATCGAATCAACTCGATTTTAGGGTATGCGGGTTAGTTTCAATTAAAAGTTGGTATGTTCAATTTTGAGGGGTAAAAAAACAAAATTTGATCTATTTTGTTCAATTCTGGGTCTCCAAACTCAAGAACTGAATCGAACCTAACTCGATTGGGAAAAAAAATGAGTCATTTGTTTTTTTATCTGAAAACTTAGCAGTGCTGTTGAAGACTGAAACCTGAATAGTCACAAAAACATGAAATCTAAATATCATATTTATTTTTTTTCTCTTACTCTGAATGTATAATAATTTTATTTGTTTTTTAAATTTGAAATTGTTTGAAAACTAGTAATTTTATATTTATATCATTTTACTATTAGTTGTTATATAACTTCATTTAATATAGTACAAACAATTGTAATAAATTATTTAGCAAATACTAAAACATTTTTATGTATATATTAATAATATTTTTATTCATGATTAAAATATGATTAATTATTGTAGTAAATTATTTTTTTTTGAAAATTATATATACATAAATAAAGTATTATAGTAAAATAAATTAAATTTATATATTTAAATAAAAATAAATAAAATGATCTTAAATTAAATTACTATTGTTATATATTTAAATAAAAATAACATTAAAAGAAAAATCATTAAAAAGAATAACACTAAAAGAAATCTGTATAATATAAAATTAGGACAAATTTGAAAATATATTATTTAATAAATGATAGATTTGGAATGATATATTTAAAAAATTATTAAGTAACTTGATATTCAGTTAAAAATAAAAAAAAAATTTAGTTTTTTTCTTTTTGGTGGATTTTAGATGGTTTTAAGTGATTTGACTACTTTAATAAAACAAATAAAAATCATTTAATAAATGTAATTCAAACCCATTAAGTAAAAAATAATAAAAACATGAAAGTGATAAAAATTAATGACTCCTCTAAGGCTAAAATTATAAAACTAATTTTAAAATTGATGTCCTGATCACCAAATCATCCCATTTTCTCCTCATTCCAATCAAATCCCCAAATACTTCCTCTCATTTTCCTATATGTTCAAAGTCGACTGCCATTCATTGTCGACCTTTCCATTCTTCATCGATCTCTCACCCTTCACCATCGCCTTTCTCTATTCATCTTTGTTCTCTCTGCCATTACCGTTCATTTCCTCCCCCTTTCCTTGATGTTCATTCTTGTTCATCATAACCCAACCCTCAACATCGATGTCCTTCTCTTATTGTCAACCTACAATACCATTGTTCATCGCTGGTAAGTTTTGTCCATCGCTGATTTCTGTTTTTATTTATTATTTATTTTTTCTTATGTTAAATATCATATGACTTTTAATGTTTATCTATTGAGTTTGGATGTTAGTTTGCATGAAATTGGTTTTGTCTTTTGTTTTTCTTTGTAATTGTATCAGACTACCAACCATTAGTTGGTGTATTTTTACTTTTATCACTATCAGGTGGATTGTGTATTAAACACTACTTTTGTTGCAATCAATTTTGATCAATAGAGGTGCATTAACAAAATATGGAAAGCATTGAATTTCACATATTTCATGAAAGCCCAAAAATATAAAATTGAAGAAAACAAGGCCAAGCAGACCCAAAACTGAGAAGAACCAACCCAAACCACACTAATTTGATCACGTTCGATTCAAGTCGATTTCAGCTCTCTAAATAAACATGTTCCTTTCACCTGTTTGAAAACCAAAAATTTCTCAGCTCATGTAGGAACCGAACCGAACACCCAAATACCCACCCCAAGACCAAAATGTATTTCTCCCTAGATATAATGTGATCTTGACCCATCTTGCACAGAAAGGACAAGTGGTCTTACATGACATCCTAAACTTCTTAGGAGAAAACAAAACCGAATTTTTGGAGCTTTACTCATTGTAATTTGGGAACTTATACCAAAAAAAACCAAATCTTTCTTAACTCTGTAAACCAAAACAAAATAAAATTTGGGAGCTTGTGGATGTGATAAAGATGCATAGAGTATACATGTTAATTTATGACAAAGCTGAGTTATGAATGTGAAGCACTGTTTCAGCATGAAAAGCCATCTGTTTAATTGGAAACAAAAGCTGTCCAAATCACAAGTAAACAAATTATGACAATGAAGGCACCTGTAATGGCCATTAGGAGCAACCAAATTTTTTTAACACCTGTGAAAAGCTTGAGCATTTCAAGCAAAGGTGACCGAAATCCTAAAACAAATGGTTCTTGATAATGATAGCTCCATCTCCAGTTAATTACACAATAAGCTACATGTTGGTGAACCAAGCCTAAAATAAAACAGAAAAAATCAATTGAAACTATGTCACAGGTCTATCAAAAAGGCATATAATATTTACATGAAAATGGACACAAGGGTAAAACTAGATCATCTGTGTCCAGTGAATTTGGTGCAGGAGAGTAAATAAGAGTAAGGCAGCGAAAGGGAAAAAAATGGACAAATTCTTACAGATTGTTGAGCGAAAGGACTGTTCCACTTCTCCATATACATGACAAGGTCCACCTTTATCCTATGCCTTGCTTCTTGTTGCCTTCTTCTTCATCATTTAGTCTTAACCACACCCTTTAACCCTAAAGGCAAGGGGTCCAATAAAGACTTGCTGCTATGTAGTACTATTTCTTTCGGGAACACCTTTGTCATCCGTTACTGATTTTATCTTCTGCAATACATAGTCCAAAGCTTCTTCTAAGATCTTACTCACCTCATCACTAAATGCTACTTTATCAATCACTGTTGAAGCAAGTAGAAACAGTTGACTTCGCCTTAATAAAAATGATTTGTCTGAATAATTATTTATTTCCAAACCATCATCATCAAAATTTCCAGCAGACTTAGCAGCTTTAGTCCATCTCTTCATAATGTATTGATTTGGCAAACATGCAATTTGCATTCTATTCAAGTATGCCAGGATATGCCTACATGGAATTCCTTCACTCTCAAATTTTTTACAACTGCATGAAGCTAAATCCAAGCCCTTCTGATACACAATTTCTCTTAATTCACAGACACCTTCATTTTTCTTCTCAGCTGTATACACACAGTGGTTGACACTATCTCTGACAGAATCAATTTTATACAACAAGCTGTTCCATAATTCATCTTGAAATTTATAAAAGATATTACGTGTATAAATGTCAGCCATTTGCTTCTCTATCTCTACCGGCAATTTCAGGCAAGGTTTCTCATTTATGTCTACAAAATCAGCAGTTAATTCCTCACGACGTTGGCAAGTAAGGGCCCTATTAAACAACACTACAAAATCCACTAGCGAATTTTTTTTAGAAACACAACTTTTGAAGAATGCATGAGAAATTTCAGACTGTTGACTACCTAACATTCCGGCTGAAAACGCATGATTCACATAGGCAGGCACCCATTTTGAACGAATTTCATAAATTGAATACAGCCACATGTTATCAGTCAACTTACATTTTTCAATAATCTCCTTCCACTTAGAGTCAAACTCTTCTCTAGTGCACGATTCCCCTATGCATTTTTGAAAATCACTATAATAATCCCTATAGGTCACTTCATTTAACTGCTCTGACAACCTATTTAAGATATGCCAACTACAATATGTGTGCAACGTATCTGGAAGAGTTTGGGATATGGCTTTTGCCATTGCTGGTTCTTGATCAGTAAAAATGATCTTAGGGGAACAATTAGGCATACATTTCTTAAATTTCTCAAATAGCCAAACAAAAGAATCAACAGTCTTATCACTTAAAAATGAACAAGCAAAAACAATAGTCTGGCCATGATTATTAATCCCCGTCATTGATGCAAATATCATATCATATTGATTAGTGTTGCTTATAGTATCAAATACAACCACATCCCCAAAATATCGATAAGCTTGCCTAGATATTGCATCGGCCCAAAAACAATGAGTCATTCGATTTTCATTGTCTCTGTTTATTTCAAAAATGAAATCTGAATTCTTTTCTTGTTCCGTTAGAAAATACTCACACAACATATTAGCATCATGTCCACTCAACTCCTTACGCAAATCCCTCTCACGATTACAAATATCCTTTTCCCTGCACCCATCAGATTGTTTACACCCAACCTGCATCTCAACTACACTAAAATCATGATGTCTAGAAACGTTCTGTGCTGATAATTGTAGGGACACTGATCTTTTGGCTTCTGATTCCTTACAATGAGACCTTAGAAGATGCACTCTTTGAGGAGTTGCCAATGCATGACTATGACCCTCTACAAATATACTAACCATATAAGTGCCTGCTTTAGACTTCACCACTGCAAGTTTTGCATTACAACCCTCTCGAGTTATCCCCCGATGTCTTTTAGTTTCACTAACCACCCCTTTCGCTTTAACCGAAATTCCTTGTTTGAAACACACGTACTCTTTCCTAACAATTTCATTATTCTCCTTATTCTTCCTACTGGAGTTAATTCTTACACTAAAACCAGCCTCTTTCGCATACTTATTGTAAAAATCATAAACATCATCAAGGGAAGCAAATTCTTGGCCTAACCTTGGTTTGCACTCCTGCTTCACTTGAGGAATGTGTACATTGTTGTCATCAGTGTTTGAACAAGTACTAGAACATGACTTCCATAGTATCTGCTCCAAACTCCCCTTAGAAGCATCTCCAATTTCTGACTCTACAGTCTCCATTTCAATCAACACTGAAAAAGCATAATAGATAAATGAATACAACATCTTTTTCACACATTCAAAAAATAATATTGGCATATAAACAAATACAAGAAAAATAAAATTTCCCATTTGTCATTTTGTCATCACAAACCCATTAAACAAGATAATCTGAGATAACACAAAGCACAATATTTTCACTGTAAATCATGCACTAGTCTACAAAATTATCATAAAACTTGATAGAACTTACGTGGTGCAGCTTGAATATAGAAGAGAGAAAGATGTAATATTGATGTTGAGAAACGGGAAAGAAGAAGATTCCAAAAATGGGTTTAAGATTTGAGAGGTAGAAGACAGAAGATTTATGTGGTTGAATGGATTTTGTCTCACAAGAAAAAGAGCGTGTTTCTGTTTCATCCAAGCAAGAGAGACACAAACACGAAACATGTGTTGGGGGGATCTAGAAGGAAAAAAAAAACAAATATAATAAATTAAATAATAAAAAATTGTATCATTTAAAAATATCATGGCTCAGTACAAATTTTATATGCACACACCCCATAAACGAAGATGACAATGATCTTTAAAACACTCCCCATACATGAAGATGACAATGGGTTAGATCAGGACCGTATTAGTTCACCCTAACTCAACACGATATTTTGGTGGGATACCTTAAACCCAACCCATGATGCAAACGGATCATCACTTTTTGTTTTAAACGTGTAACATTTTGGAGTGATCAATCTTAAACTCGATTCAATTTAACACAATTCAATTTTTAATAGGTTACAAATTTGTATAAAAAATAAATATATAAATAATAAATAAACATTAAAAATTAAATTAACTTAGGAGTTGTTTGTTTTTTATTTGAGGACTAAACAATGCTAAGACTTATTAAAGATTGAATAGTGACTGAAACTTGAAATCTGAATGATATATTTGTATATATATATTTTTTTGTCACCTATAAATGCACGGTAAAATTATTTATTTTTTAAAATTAAAATTGTTTGAACCTAGTAATTGATATTTATATCATTTTTACTATTAATTATTATGAAATTTTATTTAATATAATACAACCAAAATAAATAATTAATTATTTATAATATTTTTATAATTAAAATATGATTAAAAAGTATAACTTAATTATATTTATATATTTAACTAAATAATGAAATTATCTATGAGTTGAATTAAAAAGCAACTGAAAAATATAAGTGTTTAAATTGTAAAATTAAAATACATTAGTACAATCTCAAAAAATTTTGGGATGAGAGTTTTTTTTAAAAGAAAAAAAGTCATATAAGTATTAGGGAAAAATATTTATAATATAAAATTATGATAAAATTGACAATATGTTATTTTATAGAAAATAGGCTTGTAATAAAATATTTTAAATATCATTAAGTAATTTAATTAACTTAAAAGTTAAGAAGTCTAACATTTTTAAAGTTGCTTTTGGGTAGTTTTAATTTATTTGACCACTTAAAAAATAAACAAAAATAATTTAATATGTGCAATTCAACATCATTAAACATGGTTGCATACACAAAAACCGCAATTTCAATTGATCTAACTAATGCAATGTTATATCCACCTCAATATAATTTGAATCATTAGCACAATCAATCTACATAATTTTAATTAAGCAATGTGAACAAAAAACTTAAAAAACAACCAACAACACATATATATCTTCAAAACTTAAAGCTAAAACCTTTGAAGCTTCAATTGAAGAGAATGTGTGTTTGTTTGAGACAAAAAAACTTGAATGAATGAAGAAGCTTGAATGAAGACATTCTTGCTCAGATGGTTGAAGAAGTATTAATCAAAGCTTGGATGGAGAAGAAGAAAGGTAGTATGAAGACCAAGGTTATTTTGGTAATTTCGGCTAAGGGCAAAAGGGCTATTTTCACTTAATGATAGTTTGGTAAGCTTAGATATGACACGAAAATAGTTTGTTTGAGAGATTAAAAATAAATTTTTTTTATGAATTTGGTAAAAGTGAAACTTCCTTTTTGGTTTTTTTTGGTAGTTTTGATATCTTCCCTTTTATTTATGTGACAACAACGTTCCTGTCACAAAGTAAAACCATGAAAACACTTTAGATTGAAGTGCTAGAAATAGATTGGAGATAGTTTTGATTTTTGAAACTAGTTAAAAGGCAAGAAAACTGTTTTCAGAAATAGTTTTTTTATGAAAACTATTTTGGTGACCAAAACTGTTAGTAACAGTCAGTTACGGCTAGGTTAGTATCTGTTTTAAGATTATTAGTGGTTATGGAGCATAAATATAATCCAATCGGAACACACTGCAATTTATATCACAATTGCAAAATTAAAAATAGAGCATAATATAAAAGACGATACCCAAAAAAATACACAAAAAGAAAAAGAAAAGGAGACAAAATAATCAGGTTCCGTAAAATTATAGTGTCCTTAAAATAAACTTGTGCCCCATCGTTTGTATCGTGCATCTGTTTGTCTCCCAAAATGTAACAACGATTGTGAATCAACGAACCAACTTGTGTTGAAACTCCATTAAATAGATGTAGAATGAAAGAATATATATATACACAGGGGTGGACGTTTTCGGGTTCGGATTGGGTTGGGTTGAAAATCTTCCAACCCAACGTGGATTGGTTTGAAAATTTTTCAACCCAACCCAACCCAATTTAATTTTTAACTCAACTCAACCCAACCCATCTATTATTTTTTTTTTAAGATGTAACCCAACCCAATAAAAAATGATCGAGTTGGGTTGGGTCTATCAGGTTGGATTTATAAATACTCTAGATTTATAAACCACTTGAGGTTTCTGATTTTTTCTCTTGTGTCTTCATTCTTCTACTCTAAATTTATAAATCTTCTGTGATGAATTTCATGTACTAGCGTAAAAGTGTATGTTTAGGAAAGATTCTAGATAGGAAAGACTTGGAGGGGTGGGCATTTTCGGGTTCGGATTGAGTTGGGTTGAAAATCTCCCAACCCAACGTGGGTTGGGTTGAAAACTTTTCAACCCAACCCAACCTAATTTAATTTTCAACCTAACCCAACCCAACTCATCTTTTTTTTTTTAAGATGTAACCCAACCCAACCCAACAAAAAATGATCAGGTTGGGTTGGGTCTGTCGGGTTGGGTTGAAGATGCCCACCCCTATATATACACACGTATCAATTTCATAATATAGATACCAATATATATCATTCAAAAAATCGGAGGTTTTAATTATCATTACACTGGAGATTAATTTCAACAATAAATCCATATTTACAGTTACAGCCCATAATTAATTGTCATTCAAAACTTATCAAATCACTTATTTTATTCAAAACTTAAATAAAATAATCAATTTATTAATCCAATTATTTATTCTATCATTATTTCAATCAAATGAAATCAATTACAATTATTCTATCGTTATTTTAGTTAGCAATTAACTCAAATTCAAACGAAATTAAATGAAAAAAATAAAATTTCTGCAGCAAAATGGAGATGCCACGGTACATGTCAAGGTATGAAAGCAGTGCACATACGCATTTCGTAACATAATGAAATTAATTGTCATTCAAAACATAAATAAAATTATTTATTTCATTAAACACTTAAATGAAATAATTAATTTATTAATCTAATTAATTGCAATTTTTCTATCATTATTTCAGTCAAATGAAATCAATTGTAATTATTATTTCAGTCAAATGAAATACTTAATAGCATATTTCAAAAAAAAAAATTAATAGCAATTAATTCAAATTCAAATGAATTTAAATAAAAAATCAAATAGAACTTTTGGTAGCAAATTGGAGGTGCCTTGTATACATGTCCAAGGTTTAAATTCCAACTGCTTTCGTGCGCGCATGCGCTTTTCAAACCAGAGGATTGACCATGACTTGCACCACCCTTGCGCGTGAGAGAGCATCAATGTTCCATAAGTTATCTTGTATCTATAACACATGCATTTATATACCAAGTTTCTTCCTTTACTTTTCAACCATGAAACTAGATCTTATTTTCTTTCCAATGAGGGTTTTTTAAGCCTCAATTTCTCATTCACCCAAAACACTATTTTGATCAAACGAATATACCAATTCAATAACCTCGAGGAGGAGAACATGAAATCTACCTTAGTCATCCAAAACCAAAATCGAAAACCCAATCAAAATGGTTAATGAAAATTAACTTTTGTGCCCCTTATTTTCGAACAACAAATCCATCAGTTAGGATTTGATGTTAGTGTTTGAATTGTGCTTAATCTGGTAAGCACAATACATAGATTCAAATTTTGAGCCTGTTGTTAGACTTTTAAATACTTCTAGTTGTAAAACTTATAGTTGAATAAGGGTTACATCTATCAGAAATATAGATGTAAATATACATACATATATATAGTTATTTAATTGATAATAAAAAAAGTATGTTTATAACAATATACTATTTAGTTGTATCATCTTACAAGCTATATTAAAATGTAAAATTATTACAAGTGACATAATACAAGGATTTTAATTTAATAATGGTATTTCAAATTAATAAAAAATTTAAAATTTAGAGATATTTAGATTATATATATAATGATTTTACCATCAATACCTCTTAACTTAAAATATTTTATTTAAAAAAACTTCTCCACATGAGCTTTAACCAATAAAACCTTGTTTAATCTTTACCAAAATCTAATTGAATTAAATAATAATAATAATAATTCTCAGAAGTCAAAGCCAACAACTCCATAAAAATAATAAGTGAATAGATTTGGGTAAGCTTTTTAGTAGAAAGCCCAAGCAAACAACCACTTTATATCCCATTTTATATCTAATCTTCTTCCATCACCGGTCATCCAAACACAGCATAAATGAGTAGGGGTGGTAATACGGGTCACGAAACGACGAGTCGATACAAATTCATAAAAAATAAATAGGTGTGGGTTTGAGTTAAAAGAATTTATGTCATAATCGTGTTAACCCTTTTAATTTGTTTATTAAACGAACTGAATTATGTTTACCTAAACGAATCACAGGCTAACATGATTAAATTAAGAGTAAAATTGTAATATTAACATGTTATAGGGTTTAGTGCGTAATTATGCATGTATACATACATGTGCGCGTGCGCACACACACACACGTATATTTAACCAAATCCTAAACTTAACCCATTTCAAATTCATTTTCGACAACCACACCACCCATTCCACTAAATCCACTCTCTCTCACTATCGTCGTCACTGTTTCTCCCCTTTTCCACGGCTCCACCACTATATCCACCATATCCTCCCTTTCCATGGCTCCACCATCTCCCCCACCATATTCTCCCTTACGATGCCCAATAGCCACCATCGCCATCCATATCTATCTCAAGAATAGTTTGAAAAACACAAATCAGATTAGATCAATAGTTTCTCTTCTTTGAAGCTGCTTTCCAAGGTAAGGGTCTTGATCCTCTCCAAACCCTAACAACAAAGCGCCTTATATTTCATCGACTAACTCTAATCTTTCTTCTCTTTCTTATAGTTTTGAGTCTCCTTCAAGATCGTTGTCTTGATAAGTGAGAGAGAATACTCTTTAACTATTTTCACTCTCTCCTTTTTTTTTTCTCATTTGTTGATAGTTATCTCACTTATTTCATGCTTTTTTTACTTTAAATATCGTTTTTGACCAATCTTTGTCTGGTTCTGATGCTCTATAAAGTAAAATTAGATCTAGTTTGGTTGCTTGGATTTGCATGTTTTTTTTGACTCATCATGTGTAGTGTTACTTTGATAGATTTTTAGTGTCATTTCATGGAGCTCAACTTAATTGAATATTGTTGTTAGAATCTATTTATTAGAGCTTGTAGTTGTAGTGTTACTTTGATTGACTTTTAGTGTCATTTTGTAGAGCTCAACTTAATCTCTCCAAGTCGCCATCGTGACCAGCTTTAGGTCTCATTCTCTTTCATTTTCTTTTAGGAATCTTAGTTCTTCTGAATTTTCAACTATAAGTGCTTGATGTTTTGGTTAATTCGATTATTTGATATATGAAAGTGTAGTGTGGTAAAATTTATGATTTAATTTCAGTTTTAAGTGATTTATTGTGATTGTGTGGTTACAGGCTTTGAGAGCTTTTGTTGAGCGACATGAGCCACAAGATACCTCAAGTGAGGTATTGTTCTCTTTTATTCTCAACTTTAAATCGTGTGATATTGTTATCCTTTGAAGTTGAGATGCCCACAAGTGATTTTTGGTGGTCAGTGTTCACACATGACTCTTGTATTCATTTGTTTATTTGGCATGGTTTAGTTAAGGGTTAGTTTCTTCTTCAAAGCCAATTCTATATGACAATTTATATATGTGAGACTATGTAAACAAATGCTTTTAAACTAATCTTTAAGCTAACTGTCATTGAACCGTTGATATGAGTTGAAAGAAGCCTTCTTGGTTATATGTTCTGAGTTATACTTGGTTCTTTTAAGCTAACCTGCATTGTAACCATTGATATGAGTTGGGATAAGTCTTCTTGGTTGTATATTCTGAGATGATACTTGTTCTTTTTGGCAAACGCTCTCATTTCATGGTTGACCAAGGAAAAGAATTCTTTTTATAAGTCTTCTTGGTTGTATATTCTGAGATGATACTTGTTCTTTTTGGCAAACGCTCTCATTTCATGGTTGACCAAGGAAAAGAATTCTCTTTGGAAGCATAATAACAAGCTTCAACAGGAACTTAAGGTCCTACCTCGACACAGGTCATCCAAGATAAGGTTGAAAATATATTTCATGGCCAAATTCTTTTACTTAGTGGTAAATTCTCTTAATTACATTTTTAAACTTTAACATTGTAAATTTAGATATATAATGTTATTTCTTATGATTTTTACGTAGCTTGGAGATTCTCTTGAAATCAAAGAGAAAAGAACTTAAGTTACAAAGTTTTATGTTAAAGAATGTTATATGATGTGCTTTTAATTTCTATAGATTTGGATTAAGTTTGAACATGATTTTATTTTTTTTGTTGTTTTTAAGTGTGGATAATATGAAATTATATAGTTGATTTAATGTGTTGGTTTTAAATGTGATAAATTAGATTTTTAGCTAGTAATTATTTATTTTATTTGTTTTTAAAATATTATATAGCTAAATGAATTAAACAAATTAAATGGATTAAACGGGTTAAATGCGTTAATCAGGTTAAACGCATTAACCGAGTTAAACGAATTAACAAATTAATAGATTAATGAGTTTGAATCCTTTATAATCCACATAATAAATGAATTAATCGTGTCTTGTCGTGTCACCCTTTCACAAATGAATTCATATCGAATCTAAATATATTGACCCATTTATTAAACGAATTCGTGTCGTATTGATGGAATTCATAAATGAATCGAATTGAATCAAATTCATCTCGACTTGACTCGTCAACCCATTTTGCCATCCTTAGAGTTTTCCTCAGGCTCCGTTTGACACGCAAAATTGACTTGAAATGAAATAGATTGGATTAGATTAGATTAAATTGGAATGAAAAATCATCCCATGTTTGGTAGAATTTGAGATTGTATTAAAAATTATACTATATCACATTTAGTATAGATTAGGATTAGATTGGAATAAAATTAATTTAAATTTTTTATTATATTAAATTAATTTTATAAAAAAAAAAAATCTGACAAAAAATAACAAAAATAATCTCTCAACTTTCTTCAATATCAAAATTCATGATCTCCCACAATTCAACATCATTAACCATAATTTATCAATATCATCAATCCAATTCATTAACACCATCATCTCCCACAACAATATTATTATAATATCATCAAATCATCATAACATTAACAAAAAAAAATTTTTAAAAAAAAAAAAAAAGAATGGAGGTTATATTCTGGGTTCAGTGTTGAGCTCGTCGCAGACCAGAACCATTTGGTTTTGGATTTGGCACCAAACCCAGAACCAGGTTCTGGGGTTCGATGACAAATCCAGAACCCAGCTTTGGGTTCATCACAAGCCCAGAACTAGGCTCTAGGTTCATCATCGATTCTAGGTTCAGCGACAAACCTAGGACCATCCCAACTCAGGAAATAAGAAGAAGAAGAAGAAGAAGAAGAAGAAGAAGAAGAAGAAGCAGAAGAGAGAGGAAAGGTTGCATGGATGTATGATGAAAGAAGGAAGGTGAGAGATAGAGAGACAGAGAGACAGAGAGAAGAGAAAGAAGCTATGAGAGAGTCGAGGAGAGGAGAAAGAAAATCGCAAATCCAATCCCACCTAACGACATAGTTTTACTTGGAATTGGAAAATGTCAAAAGAATGGAAAATGGGAAGAGGTTAGGATTTTTGATCCCAATTGAATCCCAGTCCCATTTCACTCCAAACATGACATTCAAGTAGTTTGAGATTTTTGAATCCCAATTTCATCCCTAATTCCGTGTGTCAAATATACCCTTAGAGTTAATAGAATAAAGGCAAGTAAATTTATAATTTATTTTGTAAGAAAAATGCATAGAAGAGGCAGCCACTTCCAAGTACCAACGCAACACCACACTTTCCATAAATTGGCTCAATTATTTCAGTGTTACAACCGGTTTAGCTAACTCATTATTTGGGATCGCTGGCGACCATCAAATTGCAGTCAAAATTCAATTGAATGGTCCCTAACGTCTATCCTGTGAGGTTCTTATAATGCTACTAGCCCTAATGGCTAATACCACTAAAGTTTCAAGACTCAGTTACAACAACTCAACCTGAAAAACATTTCACATTGAAAAGCATGATACAACACCAGGTAAAAGTTCTAACTAATTTGCAAGTTGGAAAAATGTTTCATAAATAAATACCATGGACTTCTGGCCGCTGAGATCCTCTTGGAAAATCCAAAGTGTCCATTGTAGCGCCCATCTGGATATCAGTTAGACCACTGCAGGGACTTGAGCCTCTAGTGATTTCAAAACCTCTTCACCCATCTCCTTGCATCCTACTAATTTCTGTATAAGGAGTGTTATTTTCACTAGATCCATATATCCATCATATATTCGAAGCTTATTTACTTTTTTAGCTATGAAATTGAAGTAGAAGCAAAACTAGTAAAGATAATGGATTGTAAAAGTACATACATTTCCAGGAGAGTATATGTCACCCGTTCGGAAACCCTTATTGAGAGTATCCAAAACTGCATTCTCAATTCTCTTTGCAGCATTTTCTTCCCCCAACCCATATTTCAGAAGCATAGCAACACTGAGTACAGTTGCCAATGGATTTGCCTTATCCTGCATTTTTTGTCAAAGCATTTCATGTTGACTTTCAAAATACTTCTCTTTTTATGGACAAATAAAAGAACCTTCATGTTGACAAAAAACATTTCATACAACCTGTCCAGCAATATCAGGAGCAGAACCATGTATTGGTTCGAAAAGTCCAGGTCCCTGCATCAATGAAAAAATGCAATATAACAAGCAAACGAAAAAAATTATCTAAATTCCTCTTAAAACTCCTTTTAAAAGTAAACAAAGGCCCTAGAGTAAGCTATATTCAGATCACTAATTTTAAAAGAAATTAATGAAACAGCCATACCGATGTACCAAGACTAGCAGATGGAAGCATCCCTATACTGCCAGTAATTATTGATGCCACATCAGATAAAATATCACCAAATATGTTGTTCGTCACAATTGTATCAAACTGCAACATTAATGGCTAAACAGGGTGAAATTGTGTTTCCCATCAAATGGACTCCATAACTAAACAAAATCTTCAGCTAAATTTCCAAAGTCAAATAATCTAAAGACAGGGTTTGAGCCAATTTCTTTTGAACTGAAACCTGTTTTGGATTGTGAACAAGTTGCATTGCAGCATTGTCAACATACATGTGTGAAAGCTCAACGTCAGGATATTCTGAGGCTATGGCTATGACTCTTTTCCTCCAAAACATTGATGCCTGGACAATTCAATAGAGACACATCACAGATATGATAACATAGTTTGCATTCTAACCATTAGCACATCATAGACCACAGAATAGATTATTTTCCCCCAAAAAGAAAAAAAAAACACCAAATAAAGTCATATAATATCTGATTTAATGTCCGATAGTGATCTGCAAGTACATAATTTACATTAAAATAATATTCACATAGGTTAACATAATAAATATTCTAAAAGAATTAATAGTCAGTTTACTATCAAGTTAAGGTTACAAAGGCATCTCCTAGAACCGATTAAAGTGACTGTAGCACACTTTAAGCACTATCATTGCTAAAAGTTCATGTAACTAATTACAAATTAGCATTATTACAACAATCAGCAGGTGCTTAAAAATTAAAACATCATAAAAGTGTCGGAAGAAGTATTGATTGCTTAGAATACCAGAGAAAGATAAGGAAACACCTTTGAACATGCTGCATAGAATAAACTCCTACTAGAGTTCAGGAACTACTGACTAGAATTCAGAGTACAAGATGATATGCAAGTGAACCCAAATACCCAATCCAGTGTCATCAACTAGCAATCAATTTTAAATTGACATTCACATATGGACCTCTTCCATCAAAGGAGTTAATAAAAATGTCTAGCTTCCCAACATCAAGTATCAGTTAATGTTTAGAAGACACCCTATCTTGTCCAGTCTTAAGATCAAATCAACTTGGAGATGGTCATCAATTAATGCTATTAAAGCAGATTTAATAATTATACTTAGAGATCTCTGTTAACTTCTAATAATTAACAATACTTCAAATTTCCTTTTTCTTATTTCCAAACAAATCGGGTGCAAGGGCACTCCAATTAGTGTGTTTGACACAACATTAAGAAAGAAGGAAAGGGCAACGAAAATGTCTACCCTTAAAGAACAAGAATCAACCAGAAACAAACATTCAAAGATAAAGTTTATCAAAGAAGCATGATAAGATGATGACAATGAAGTTATCATAGCCTTTTTACCCAGATGTAAAACAAGAGGGCAAAAAATACAAAAGAGAAAGAAAGAAAATAACAGATAAGGTGTAAATGTAGAGTTATATCAAATGAAGTGTATGACTTGGGGATAAATAAAAATAAAATAAAAGAGAGAAAAGGAAAAATAGGAAAAGAACAAAACAGTTTTAACCAAGAAGCCCCTAGAGACCATTTCAGAGTTGTTTTCCTTTTCCTTAGTTTCAGAGCTGCAGGTTCCCATTCATTAGGTCTACTACCAGACCAGAAAGTACAATGTTATTGAATCCAATGTATCACTCCTAAATTACAAGGAAAGAAGATACTTGACCACAGAGAAAGGTAGAACCAAGGAAAGCTTCCTAGGATTTAATTAAATTATGTGAATGCATCATCTAATAAGGACTCATGGGAGAGTTTTATAAAGATTTGAATTCAATTTTATGGACTTTTGCACTAATACATAATGGGACAAACTTTAAATATATGAGAAATGACAATTTCTTAGAGCAATGAAAAATCATATAGACATTCCTCACATGTAAGCAAACAAACAGAAAGAAAAAGTTCCACTTGTAAATTTACCTCTAAAACATTTGCTTTATCAACAGAGCAAAGTTTTTTATTACGCTTCCGAGCAGTCTCAAATGCAACACGAGCTATACGATCTACCTGGAAATTAGTTTTATTTCCATGTTAGATATTGTCTTATGCCAGTTAAGTTATTGAAAAGAATAAGAAGGAAACTGCATGTATTCAATTTAAAAAGAAAAAAGAAAAAAAAAGTGGCAAAGCAAGAAAAGCTATTTGTTAGAATCTAAATTAAAAAGAAATAAATAAAAATAAATAAAAAAAGGGATTCAAGCAAATTGTGTAATTAGATCATTTAACCAAAAGCATGTCCAGAAAATAAATAATAGAACAAGCAGTTCAGCAGAAATTTGCTCATAAAAGTCTACCTCATAAGGAGCATAAACCTCCGTATTGAAGCCAATCTCCTCACCATTTTCATTGGTTCCAAATCCCCTTGGCTTTCCAAAGTAAATACCTATTCCCAAGCAAATATCATCATGCCATTATTTTTCCAAAACAGATGAAAAAAGGATAAAAAGAAACTGTAGAAGAAAATATCCACGTGCTTTTGGTCATAATAAAGGGCACACCAACCTCCAGTTAGCTCCCTTACAACCATAAGGTCAACACCTTCAGCAACCTCCTTCTTCAAAGGCGAAGAGTCAACTAACTGAAAGAGTCAAGAGCAGAATGAGATGCCTCGTAAATCAAAAGAATGAAAAATAGAAGATGCACAGAAACACTGATATGTATACACATGATTTCAGATACAGCACTCATAAGAAATAATTTTAACAATTTCCAAATAAATTTCTTTTAAATTCATGGTGTGTTCATTTGACAAGCTTTGTTACATTCAAATTAAATAAAATACAAAACCACATGAATGAATAAATGAACCAGGGGTTATACTGTATACAGCTACTATCCACATTATCCATAGGTAGCACCCTTTGTCCAGATAGAACAAACCCAAACAAATGAATCTTTAAAACAACTATCTTCATTTACTTGTTCATAAAAGTTACTTAAGGAACTGCCTAAATTTTAACAATCACATTACAGCAAGTCATATATAAGCTAAGAATGTGGAAGCTTGTCTCACCTTCTATCACTTTGTTTTGACTTAACGTCAAGACAACAATAAAAATGGATAATGAGTCACGTCATACTTTTACAATCAATGATTCCTTGTTTGATTTATTAAAATATACATTTGAAAACCTACAAATTTGTTGACATCGAGGGCTAGCTTTCACCTAAATCTAAGGCCAAACAAAGCAACTATTGTTTTCAAAAGGAAATCGAGATGCATTGTTAATCCGTTTAGGTATACCTTGTTGGATTTTCTTCCACCCAATCCAAACAACATAAATCACCTTTCAATGACCATCTATTGAAATTTATATATGTGAAATTTATATATGCATACAAAATTATTATTCTTTGATTGTTAACCAAAAAGCAAAAGAACGAAGGATTTCAGCAACTGCAAATAAACAAATTGACCTGAGGCAAAACAGTTGCTGGCCTTAAATTTGCAAATATTTGAAGACGTTCTCGAAGCTGAAGCAACCCAGTTTCTGGCTTCAAATGTTTTGGATTATTATCCCATTTATACCTTAACATAAAATATATCAACAAAATCACTTAAACAATTGACAAAAACAAAAAATAAATAAACAAATAAATTATCAGATACCCTCCAATCGCTCCTAGAAGAACAGCATCAGACTGTTTTGCCGCTGAAAGTGTCTCATCAGGTAATGGAACTCCAGCCAAATCCAAAGCCAATCCTCCTATAGGCATCTCTTGTAACCCAAACTCAATCCCTATTTAAAATGCAATATATTTAAGATGTCAAAAAAAAAAATAAATAAATAAATCATTGTTAATTGCAAAGAGAGAGAACCTTCGAGAGAGCCGGAGAGCTTGAGGACGTCCTTGGCGACGGAGATGATTTCGGGGCCAATGCCGTCGCCAGGGAGGACGGTTATGGTGTAGCGTTTGGTCGGAGACGCAGCCGCGCATCTGACGGTGGTTGTTGTCGGTCTGTGGGAGTGTTTGGTTGTAGGTTTAGAACATAAGGGGACTGCCATCGATCTGAGATTGACCAGCTGCTGCAGAGAAGCTGCCATTTTGTGACACCCACAACTTGACCAGAGTGAAATGCTGTATGGAGAGGCAACTAGTTTTTTCTTCTCTTTCAATTGAAAATTTAGGGTTGGCAATTCGGGCTAGGTCAACACAAACAGGATTGTTTTTCGTGGAAATTACTAGCAATACCATTCTAAAACAGTGATTTTAGTTTTTACCCGCAATTTTAAAATAAAATTATTATTTTTAACCTTTCAAACAAATTAATTCCATCCTATAATCAAATTACCCATAATACCCCTACATAATTTTACTAATAAACCTTTAACTTTTAAAATCTTATAAAAAACCAGAGTATGTAATTATAAAACAACCCCTATATATATAAGAGGTTAAGAAATCAATCAACCTTCATTACCATTGATTGGAAAACTCGAAAATCAACTCTTTTTTGTGTCTGGTACCCAATCAAGACCTAATGAGGCATTTCCACCCTCTTCAGCCATTCTTGCATTGTTGCTGATGTTATTAAACATTCTCCAACCACTATTGAGCTTGTTGACCTCCTTAATTTGTCAAGGTATACGAAGTTTGGATTCCGTTTGAAAGTTTGTGATTTTTTTATTTTGTTTTGCGATTTTGAGGTTTTTTTAATGTTATGGATGTTAGATTATAATGACTAGGGTTAGAAGAGTATATATTTGTTGGATTTGGGTTGAAAATGATAAATTCCGATGAAAACAGCACCATCGTTTTTGTTTTGATGAATCGATTTTTCACATTGGTGTTTTACTAGAATATGGAAAATAGATGAACAACATTGATCACATTTTCACGCCCAATAAAAAATCAATTGGCCGAATTACGAAAAGTTGTTATTTGTTGATTTTGTTTAACCATTTTTAGATTTGTTTTGTGCTATAAAAGTTGGATAATGATAAATAGGATTATATTTGGTTGAATTTGGCTTAACAAATAGAGGAATTCATTGAGAGCATGTGTTAAAGCACCATGTTGTGAAATCGATTTTTGACTGGAATGTGAAAAACCGATGAATAACATTGATCAGTTTTTCACACCCAGTAAAAAATCAATTAACCGAATATTGAAAATTTGTGATTTATTGATTTTGTTTTGCCATTTTTAGATTTATTTTGCACTATAGAAGTTGGGCAATATTGAATAGGGTTAGATTAGGTTAAATTTGGTTGAGTTTGGCTTGAAAAATAGATGAACTCATTGTGACCATCTATAAGAGTACCAACTTGTGAAATTAGCTTTTGACTAAGATGTAAAAAACTGGTGAATAACATTTACTAGTTTTTCACATTTAGTAAAAAATCGATCAATTTAATAAATTAAAAATAGAAATTAGTAATAAGAAATATATTATTTATAATTAAATTAAATTAGTAAATTAACCTTTATTAAATTAGTAGTAATTAATTAAATTGTAAATGAAATTAATTAATTAATTAAAATTTAATTAAGGAAATGTTTTTAAATAAAGTAAAATACAATGTAAGAAATATAATTGTAAATTGTAAAAGGTAATTTTCATTTAAATATAAACCAAAATTTAAATTGATAATTAAATTTAATTAAATTAATTGAGATAATTATTAAATGATGTAATTATAGTAAAAATTATTTAAATTAAATTAAAGAAATGAAAATAAAAGTATCTTAAGGTATTTAATTACCTTTTTTTTTTGGCAAAGTAATACTAATCGTTTACTATTTTTTTTTCTATAGATAGAATTCAAGTATTTATATAGTTCACAAACAATTGACTAAAAAATGGGCGGGAATACACACATTAGTCAAGAATGACTTGATAAAATAATT
This sequence comes from Litchi chinensis, assembly GCA_019925255.1. NCBI lineage: Eukaryota > Viridiplantae > Streptophyta > Magnoliopsida > Sapindales > Sapindaceae > Litchi > Litchi chinensis. The sequence goes on along the minus strand of CM034469.1, from coordinate 10,974,001 downwards.
GCAGTTATTACTGGATGAGGTTTGTATGACTGGTTCATAAAAGAGTACTCGTTCAGACATATTTTAATGATAAGCAACAACAATACGATTGCTCCTTCCACGATATTAGAGTTTCTTTCTAGAGAGGTGGTGGTCCCCGATGGACGCTGTGATGAAATGTGGTTTAAAATTAGGGGGAAAAACATATAGGTTTGGAAAACAAGAGTTCTTATTAGTGATAGGACTTCATTTGGGGGTATCAACCGAAAAATCTTCAGTACGGTACAAAATGACGAGAATAGTCTCCTATAACGATTTTTCAATGAAGTGTCGCGAGTGTGCCCAACATAACCACCTTTCTCGAGGGAAAGAATCATATAATGTGCCAAAGCTATGCAATTAAGAACATAATAAATGATGAGGATTTGTTGAAGTTAGCTAATGTAAGGATTGCCTTCCATATATTCTTAGGGCAAAATGACAGGTTTGACATTGCTCACTTTATGTGAGTCATTATAGAGAATGTAGAGGTGTGGAGCTCATTCCCTTGGGGTACATTAAGTTATAGTATGCTGGTCAACAACCTCTATATGGCGATTACTGAGGAATAGATTAAAAACTCACCAAAGACTGTTAATCAATACGATTAATATTTATAGTTTTCTCCTAACACGGTTAATATTTAGAGGTTTTTTTATATATATATATACACTAACTATATATTTATTTTTTGTTTAATTATTTTTGCATTATAATGGTAGCTAGTCGAAATGTTCTTGATGTTGAGAGATAAGATAGGAAAAGTAACCAGTCTTGGAAAATGAGTTGCCAAGGTGCAAGAGATGAACACTTAAAAGGATGTCAAAAGGCATAAAAACCCTTAATAATTTTCTCCTATAAGTGTCGAACCTAACCTAAATTGGTTTTTTTTTTTTTTTAACTATCCTTATTTATATTAAGTTTATAATAATAATATAACTATATATATTGTAGATAATTGGTATGATGAGAACTCTTGAGCCCACTGACACGGAAAGAGATGTGGATTATTGGAAATTTTTTAATCTGAAGCATTCAGTTGGCGAAGAGGTACATAAAGTTGGCGGCGGAAGAAGTAAGGATGATAATGATGATGATGCAAAGGGTGATAATGATTATGAGGTGGAGGATGGAAGGGGTGATAATAAGATGGAGGGTGATGATGATCATATGGTTGAGGAGTTTACAAAGGAGGAAGATGAGTGAAATTAAGATATCCTGATCGTACAATTCAAACAAGAGGATGTATTTTCAGAGTTATGGACAAAAAGATCGCATAATATACGAAACATACATCTTGAGGTACAAATCTTCTATTTATTTTATTGTTAAGTAAATATACGTTTTAGTAATTGAAAAGGTTAAGGATATGTTGTGTAGTAGTATGGAGTTAGACAGAGAGATAGAGTCTTTAAACATGATAGACAAGGTGTAATTATTTAAATATGTAGAATATATTTCTCCGAATACTCAAAAACAAAGGAAATTCTGTCAAAATTTTTTTAAAATTGTGTATATTATGTAAAATGACATATATATATATATTCTGCAAATGAAGCAGTTTTTTGAGTATCTTATGGATTTATAAAAGCAACCCATAAAAAAGTAAGTATGATGGATAAGACGTAGAAGGCAACACTAGATCATAAAGGAGATGGATAGAAGATTGAGACGAGTGAAAGAACATTTAAAAATTCCTAGGTCTTCAGCCAGTAGACATAATTTGAATTATGATAACGACAATGATGATGGTAGAAGCTTTATTTGGGGATGAGCACATTTATAGCCCACCAACACCACCGGCACCACTACATCAAGATGAGGGGGTTCATCGATCACCTTTTTATGAGGATGAAGTGGTCCATCAGTCACTTATCCATGAGGACCAGTCAGCCATCCATTAGAAGAACCAAGAGGTTTATCAATCTTAGGGTGTCCACTAGTCACCCCTCTAATAAGAGGATCAGAAGATCCAACACTCTCAGAAGGGCTTAAGAGATCCATCAAATGCACAAGCTGAGTGTGGTGATGACCAAGTCAATGTAGTATTTCTATTATATTGCAATTTGACATGTAATTCTAAATGTCTAATTGATGTTTTTGATTTGCTTACAATTGTAGGATGAGGTCATCCAGGAATAGGGCAAACGAAAGACCAAGCCAACCGCATCTTTGCGGACACCATACATAGATCCTGGATAGTCATAAAAGAAAAGAAAGTGTCAAAACTTGTAATCGAGGAGGTGGCGGAGTTTGTAGACCCTATAATAGTTATGTACAATCAATACAAAGCTTCCTCATAGAAGGACCTCAGATATTGATAAAAAGTATCATTATCCTTTCATCTTGGTTACTAATATAATAAAATTTGAAATAATTTTATTATTATTATTATTTTTATCTTAGGCATGTGGTTTGTCGTTTCTAGTGGTGTGCGATACCATCCATACTGAAAACCCTTGAGGACGAGCATCAATGGTTTTGTTCAAAGCACATCGATTGTTATTTGATGTGTCTACAAAAGAAAGAGTGAAATGAGGTTAAGGATACGTGGTTCATGGGACTTCCTTATTTATGAGTGTTTGCATTGCAATTATGCATTTTAATTTCTTGTCATGTGTCCCTAAAGTTAAATAACATGTTTAATTTTTATCTTGCAAACATTTATGACATTATAATATAATGAACAATACATTTGCCCAAGAATAAAATTTGATCCGGCTACAACTATTGTACTCGCAAAGTGGCATGCATTCGATAGTGGTCAGATAAACGCATTAGTCTCGTAGTGACATGTTAAAAATGTAAGTATTGTTTTTGGGATGAAGAGTTATTATTTGATCATCTAAATTAGTCATATACCATTGATGTCTTTAAACTACAAGTGATGCTGTTATGTTCTTTTACAAACAATCATTGGGTCCTCTGTCAGGTGTGTTTGAGAGAGCAAAAAATAATAATATATGATTCCCTTGGACATATAGACATTGAATTACGGAGCCAACCACTTGAGTCGTTGGTATGTTTGATGTCCATCTTGTTGCAATTCATTAGATTTTATGAGAGGACAAACGTAGATATGCCACATGTGGATGAATGATGAGAACTTGAGCATCATAATATAGCAACTATGCCCTAGCAACCCAATAGGTGAGTAAATTGATTACTTAATTAATAATATTGTATTCTAAATGTTATTTCACTTAATTAAATTAATTTATTATTGATATAGGATGAGTTATGGAACGTACGCAGCAATGTTCGTACGCGACCTTTTACAGTTAAAAAATGGTACATGGAAATCAAGACGTCGTGATGAAGTTGAAGATGCTATTGCATTACAAGCAAAGATTACTACGGATATCTATATGTATGCATTCCACACTATTGTGTAAGGTAGACAAATTTAGACAGTAGATACTAAACAATGATGGAGAAATTGTATATAATAAGTAAATTTATTAATAAATTTTATTAATTATTCATTTTGTAAATTACTAATTTACGAAAATAATGTACAAAATATATTATTTCGAATAATATTATTAAGTACAAGACAACACTCATCTAGTACACATCCAAAAGCATTGTCCAATTTTTAAAGGGTCTTGGAAAACTGAAATTGGTTTTTCAATTCCATTAAAAACCGATCTCACCAATTTCGATTTTTCACGGGGTTAAAAAACCAATTTGGTTTTTCAAACCCCCTTAAAAATTGATCCCACATTTTCCCCTCTTTTAACCTTTCTTCCTACCAATTTTGCAAGTTCCCAATGAAAAAAAAAGTCATAAAATTGATATTATATTCCACAACGGATGAACATTACAAACAACGTGATTGGATGAATCAAAATTTAGATTTGTACAAGGTGAAACATAGTTACCAAATGTCATATCTCACTTTAGTGTCACTATATAGAGGCATTATGTAAGTTATTTACATAATTCCATCTTAATTGATTAAATTCAAGCAATTTGAGGGCCTTTGTTGTCCATTGAAAGCCTTATCAAAAGGTGGAAAAAAAAAAAAAGAAGACATTGAACGATTTTTTAAAGAGGTTGAAAAAAGGTCCCCATAAAAATCGATCTCATGTTTTTTCCTCTTTTTATCTCTTTTCCCATCCATTTTGTAGATTTCCAATTAAAAAAAAGTCACAAAAGCCATAGAATTGATATTATATCCTACAACGGATGAACATTACAAATAAACGTAGTTGGATGAATCAAAATTCAAATATGCACAAGGTGAAACAAAGTCACCTAATATCATGTCTCACTTCAATGTCACCATATGACGGTATTATGTAAGTTATTAATACAATCCTATCTTAATTGATTGAATTCAAGCAATTTAGAGATTGTTGTTTACCACTGAAAGTCTTATCAAAGGGTGAAAATAAAAATATATGTTAATTGGCTTTTTAAAAGGGTTTGGAAAACTGAAATTGAAAAACCAATTTCGATTTTTCAAGGCCCTCTTAAAAACCGCTTGTAACGTCTCAAATTTTCTCAATTCAAGAGAAATGAAAATATATCAAGATGAATAGTATTTTCGTAATAAATAGTTATTTTTGAATGAATAGTATTTTCAGACGGAATAGTATCCGTGTGAATAGTAAATTTTTCGAGAAACAGACCCTGAAGTCAAAAAGCTCTGGAATAAGTAATGGAGTCTAAGGAAACTGAAATGGATCAAAAATGAGTTCGTTTGAGGTAAAATGGAGAGATTTTTGGATCAGATCGGAAATCCGAAAAGATTTTCGAAAAATTCGAAAATTTAGAGAAGTATCAAAATGAGTATTAAAATGCTCAAGAAATATTTTAGAACCTCAAACGACACTTCTGAAGAATATTTGGCTTGAAATTGAACAATCTAGAAATCATTGGAGGCGATCTAGTGAATTTACGGAAAGTCAAAAAGGGACATGAAATGACTTTTAAGAGTCACCGATATTACTAAAAGTATGTAGACAGTCAAAATATAGGTTTTGGTAAATTTTGAAAGGATTTCGAAAAAATCCTAGAAAAATTGAATCCGGACAACCTAGAAAAGTCAAATCAAAAGAGATAAAAAAAAATGATAAACATGTAGCATAAGGGAATTATAAATTGAGTATGAATTTAAAATGTTGTGTGATAAATTTTGGGATTTAAATTATGATTTTTAGGTGATTGAATTAAAAAATAATAATAATAATAAATAAATAAATAATTGGATGTTAAAAATGACATGATTATATTTAATTGTAAAGGACATGTACAAGGATATTTTTGTAGCGCCCCAATTTAATTGGACCTAAGAGATTAATTAAAAAATAATTTATTGTTATTAATTTGGTTCGGTTTTAATCTTATAAGTATATAAGTTTATGAATAAATATCCTATTAGAGGATATTTTTAAAAGAAATTAAGAAGATTGGACTAAAAGAATAAAAGTTATAAGGGATAAAAATGTAAATTTACCTATGTTACAAGAAAAGTCCATGATGGTGGCGTGATTTTTTTAAAATAATAATAATAATAATAATAATAATAATAATAAATGATGTGGACCCCATTGAAGAAAAAATAAATAATATATAATTAATTTGTGGTGGATCAATTGAAGAAATAAATAATAAAATAATAGAAAATAATAATAATAATAATAATAAAGAAAAGAAGCAAGGACTGTAAAATATATATATATATATATATATATGTGTGGCGCCGGTTGAGAAAAAAGAAAACAATAAAATAAAATTTAAAATAAAAAGAAGTTAATGGGATAAGAGGCGGTGCCGTGTGTGTATATATATACGGCTCCTCTCAAACAACCAAACACAGAGGCCATTGGGCCAGAGAAGAAGAAAAAAATAGAGGAGCAGCCGAGAAGAAAAAAAAATAGGGAGAAGAGAGAGAAGGAGAAAGAAAAGAAAAATATTTTGAGGATTCAATTATTCAGATAAGTAAATTTATTTTAATAGGATTTAAATTTTAAAAAATTAATTATTTTTCTATGAGTTATAAATTAAGTTTTGTGTTATTTTAGGATGGATTTAGGATGATAAGAAAATCAAAGGAATTATGTGAGTGAATAAGCTATAGAAAGCGTCCAAAAGGTTGGTGTACACTTACTTTAAAAACTCATTTTTATTAGCAGAGATTTTATTTAATTTAGTATATGATTTTCTTACATTTTATTTAAATAGATTTCATGAAAATGTGTGAATTATGTTACGAATAATTTTCGTAGTATTTGATAATTAAATTTTGAAAAGTTTAGGAAAATATATATATATGTATGTTTTTGTTCAATTTTTAATTAAATCGATTTCGTGACTATGTGTGAATTTTAGCATGAATGATTTTGTGACATTTTATGTACAAACGATATTATGATGAATTTTGTGACATTGAATAATGAAAAATTTGAAAAATTTTGTGAAAGAAAAAGTATTGACCGAATGTGGAATTTAAAGGATTTGTGAAATTATTTTGATAATTTATTATCAAATGATATTGCATTGTGATTTTTAATAACTTTCGAATGAAAAAAAAAAAAAAAAAAAAAAAAAAAAAACGGAAAGAAACGAACACATTAGTGCCTTGACCGAATGTATATCGAAAGAAGGGCACAACGATTTTGATGAGATTTGATGAGTAACTTTAAAAGAAAAATTACGTGTTGTGATGCTTATAATGATACTTCGAATAAATAAGAAATATATATACATATATATATTCTTTTATTGAAAAAGTGTTCAAAGTTTTTCCGAATGATAATTTTGTTAAGAAAGGAAAATTATGAAAATATGAAATTTTTGATAATAAATGAAATTATAAGGGCCGAGTAAACCTGTACATTGGTAGGTGAAGATTGGTAGTTGGCATGCCAATAGGGTGATTATAACAATACTGCACCGATTTGCTTATATATGTTGATATGAAATTCATGGATCTTGCGAGGCACCGAGTGTCCAGTCCCAGAATTTATGTGATATGTGAAACGTGCCCCGGCGGGTAGTCACCGAGTGTCCGATGCTGGGGGAAACGTGAAACCCAATTTCCAATCCATGGTATCGTGTCAGAGTTTACGAAGGGCACTGAGAAAATTTTTAAATAAAAATCGTGTAACTATATTCAAAAATGATTTTTATGCCTATATATATATATTTGTTAATAATGGGATTTCATTGAGATTTAATATACAAATTCGAAGAATCGTGTTAATATGTTTGGAAACGTTCTTTAGGTGATTTATATATGTTTTTATTAGTAACGTAAATTCCTTACGTATTATTTTAGTATTTTGAAAAAACGTAAAAAGGTTGTGTTACCCTAAAATATTTTTGTGAAATAAGGAATTTAAAACATTTGTTTATATATGCAATTGTTGATAAAATGACTTATTTGTGAATTTTAATAAAAGTTTAAGCATTTTAAAAGTTTGATTCTTAAAATACGTGAAAACAAATTTCATGTGTTTTATACGTAAAATTATTAATAAATGAAGTTATTTATGAATTTTGATAAAAACTTGAAAATTATGAAATTTTGTGTTACAATAACATAATTTTTATAAAATAATGAAAGTTTGAGATTTGTGGAATTCTGTTTGACAATACGGTAATTTTTAACGAAAAGGTATTTAAATTTTAATAATGTTATACTACGAATTTTAGAAATGTTGGAATTTTGAGTTTGTATTATTGTGTGATAGGAACTTTTGAAAAAAAAAATAATAATAATAATTAACTGGAATCGTAAAGATATGTTTGGAGAATAAGTTTTTTTTTATATTTTATATGGGTAATTGTTAATAACGTATTTTCATTGTGATTTATTATAAAAATATTTGAAGAAATCATGTGGATATGCTTGAAAACATCTTTTATGTGTTTTATGTAAGCTTTATTAATAAAATGATTTTCTTATGAAGTATTATAATATTTTGAGAATGCGTGTAAAGAGTGCGTTACTTTAAGGTATTTTGCAAAATGAAGAAGTTAAAATTAATTGTTTTATATATACAATTTACTGGTGAATGGACGTATTTGTGAAGTTTGATAAAAGTTTGAGATTTAGAAAAACTTTGTTTGGCAATACGATAATTTTTAATGAAAAGGACATTTAAAAATTTTATTACGTTTCCTTATAAATATTTGAAAATAGTGAAATTTTGATTTGGTAGAGTCATGTTTAGAAAATGACTTTTAGGCATTTCATATATGTATATATGTGTGTTTATTAGTAAATTGATCTGTTTATAATTTATTGAGAAAATTTGATAATTGTGAAATCTTGTTAAAAAAAAAAATCATGTATATTTGAAATTGATGAAATTTAAATTTAGTGTACACCCACTAAGTAGACATACTTAGCGCATTGGATTTTCTACGCATAGGTTGAATTTGGACGCTTTAGATAAGGATAGACGGGAAGATAGTTGCCCCATTTTCTGCAAGTCACATCCCTCCATCCTTGATAGTTTTACTTTTAGTATTGTACAGTGCTGTTTAAGTACATGGAAATGCATATACATGTATATGGATTTATGAGATTTTATAAATGGCAATGTGTATAAGTGGTGTTAAAGAAGGTTTTTGATTTGTAAAATAATTTTGTAAATAAAATTTTTAATTATCATTTGATTTGTTTTTAATTTTGATGAATATGATTTTTATTAAATGTTGTGGTTATAGCTGTTTGTGTGGCGGAGTGATTTTGGAGTTGGACGGAGAGTCCGAAATGGAAGTTGAAAAAATAAATGTATTTTAGAATTGTTTGCTTTTAGAATTTGCAGGTTTTATAATTTTAGGTTTTTCAGAAAAACAGAGGAGATTCTGCCGGATTTTCGAGAAAAAAAAAAATTGTAGTGGATATATGTAAATTAATAATGAATGAATCGATTAAGGTAGCATCTTCCGACTCGGGTTTTCATCTGAATGGGAATCGGGTGAAGGATGTTACACCGCTCCCACATTTTCCCCTCTTTTTATCCCTTTCATCCCCCTTTTGATGTCAAATATTTTACTTCATTAAATTTGCATTTATTACTAATTTAATTTTTATTAAAATTGATAAAAATTTAACAGAGTCTTTTCTGTTTTTTAACTATTCGCGTATAATAGTATATCTATATTATAAATAAAGTAACATTTCAAAATATAATATAACATACATGAAAACGAAGTTTCAAATTTATATTGATTCATTGTTTTCATCATTATACAACATTAGATTGGGAGTAGAAAACCGTTGAGGACATCGATGCTAGTTATGTCCAGTCTCATGACAGATGCAACAGCTTTGGGAAAGCACATCATTTTCATTAGTATTTCGCTTGTCCTAGCTTCTACAGTAGCGACTCCACTCATTTGGGCTTCCCTAACCGCGGCTACATTCATCCCTCCGCTAGCGAATGTAAAGGGGTTAGGGCAACAAAGATGGTAGTATCCCTTTTGCCCATATTTTTCACACTTTTTTCATATGGTGATCTTCCCCAACTGAAGAATATCCTTCAGCTTCTTGCTTGTCTTTTATCCATAAATGGTAGTACAATCATGTTTCTAATGACAGGATCCGACTTGACCCCAATTTTGAATTCTGAAGGATCTTATGAAAATTGGGGTTTTCTAGATAAAAATCCGAATTTACTAAAGTCTTTTGAAATAATTTTCAAAATTTTGAAAATCCCTTCTATCGAAATCAATTTCAAACAAATCAAAAGTCTTTAAAATTTTTCTTGTGTTGACTTTATAAACTAAACATATAAAATATTTTGGAATATCTGTAAAATGATTTTCAATTTGTAAAATTTGTTTGGAAAATATACTTACAAAATCTAGTGATTTGGGGAATAATATACATAAATTTACATGATCTCTCATCAGGTGGCCTTTCTCGCGATACGGGATAGCCTACACAAACTTGCAGCGAGCACCTAGTGGGGGGGAAATTTTGAAAGAAATGGCGAGCCTAATGCCCAGTGGATGGATATATGTTTTCAAAACATTTCTAATTAAAACATAACATGTTTCTAGTAACAAAACTACTTCTTAGCGAATCGTAAAATTTGAAATCTGAAATAATAAAACTGAATATCAAACATGATCTCATAGTAAAATTATGAACCTTAATAAAATTTTCTAAAATATTTCTCAATAATACATAAAACTTATCATTGATAAAAAAAAAAAAAAGAGACAATTTTAATTAATCATAAATAATTGTATATGAAAATAAATATCATATCACCATAAATCTGCAATTTCTATATAAAACTCTTACTGTAAAACTTTCTTAAAAATTTCTTTCAGTAAATCGGATATTTTGTAAATTCTCTTTCTCTCTATATAAAATATAGAAAATCATAATTTTATAAAACATTTTCTTTTTTTAAAATGATCTTTAATTCATTCTCTACATCAATTAGTACCCGAGGAACTCTGTCATATGTGTGGGGATACTCGATGCCCACACAGAAGGCAAGAGATATTTTGCATTACATGGTGGAATTTTCTTATCACACACGCAGAGGGCGATAGATAATCTTTGGGGAAGGGAAAGCTCTACCATACGTGGGGAGACACCTAATACACACATAGAGGACGGGGGATCTCTACACATCCACACGCAAAGCAACTCAATGACTCTCTCTCTCTCAATCCTCAATGACTCACCTCTCTGACCTTTGCACTAGCATGTGATGGCAATCTCTGGGTCTTACTCACGTAATGCCTTATGATTGTTATAGGGGAGGATTTGTCTTGGTGTTCTAAAAAATATTTTTCCTTCTCTTTCTTTTCTCAACTCTTTTCTAGAAATACTGTTATTTCTTTGTCTTTTCTCAAAGCCTTCCTGATTACATTTCCATTTCTCTTTCTTTCTCATATCTTTTCTAAAAGTACTTTTTGCAAAGAGAATTTTTCTAAACACAATCTTCATAATACTTTCCATACTAAAAATTTAGTTTCCAACAAAATTTTTATCAAAATCATAACTTTTCATGCACTTTGTAAAACATGCTCCAAACTTTTATAAATCAATTTGTTTATTCATAAACCATAAAATGTAATCCACTTGGTTAATTTGTAAAGCATACATTGAAAACTAAAATGGAAGGTTCACTCATCATAAAACATTCTTTAGAACTCCCAAAAGCATATTTTCTAAAATATAAGTTTACAAAACATAAATCTCTTATTTCATAAACCATATAACGAAAGTTTCTTTGATAGATCATGAAGCTATCCTTAGGAACTATAAATTCATAACTTACTTTGTTAAATTGTAAAACACATTTTAGAATCATGTAATTCGAATTCATTTTGAGAAGTTACAAAATGTACTTTGGAAATCATAACATTAAGACTTACTTAGTAAGAGATAAAATATACTTGAAAATCAAAGCATACTTTACTTTATTTTATTAGACCATAAAATTCCCCTTAACTCTACATGACTCATAAAATTACAAATCGTCAATTAGACTTTTGGATTACCAAAACCACTAAAATAATTTTTAACATAAGATATTTTATCTAAAACACAATTTCAATCTTTAAACTACTAAGCATAATTCAAGATTTTACAAATCATCAAAATTCCTTTGAAATTCCAAAAGGAAATGCTTCTAAATTTTTCTACAAATTTTAAAGTTCAAAGTCGAATACTTTGTTTCGGAAACCCTAAAACATAATTTGTTTTTCTATATTGTAAAACAAATTTTGAGACTCATATATAAATACAAGGTTCACTAATCATAAAACTTATTTTAAAATTACCAAAAGCATGGTTCTAATGTCATAAGTTATAAGTTTATGAAATAAAATCTCAAACTCATAAATTACAAAATTACAAAATATACATTCAGATTTCAAAATGATCTTTTCATAACTTTTAAATCAAAATTTTCTTTGTGAACTCATAAAATTACTTTGGAAGCTCAACACAAAACATAAGAATTCCAATTTTTCAAACATATTTTCAAATCACCAAAATGCCTACTCTCTAGTTTCTAAACTATATGGAATATTTAAAATCATAGGATAAAAACCTTGAATTCATAATTTCCAAGTATACTTCAAGATTTCAAAACCAATTTCTGTTTCAAAACCCATAAAACATAACTATTTTGTCAAATTATAGAATATACTTTGAAAACCAAACATGATCTTACTTTATTTAATCCTAAATCTCACTTTGAAAATTCAACACATCCCAAACATATATAAATCATCAAAAGTAATTTAGAATCACCAAAAGGTAGTTTTGAAAAGAAATATATCAGGAATGAAAACTCTGCCCTTTATTCACAGGAAAAATATGTATATATATTGTTATAGTCCTATAAACAAGGAACTAATCAAGCAACTAATCAAGCCATTCAGGCCTAAATAAGAAAGTAAATCACTACCACCCAATCTCCTACCTAAAATAATATAACAAATATTCACTTGCTATGTAAGACTATTATACAGCTAATATACAGAGAAACTTCCAATAAGTTTTCTAATTTCATAAACCAACATACATACTTTAAGTTTAAAAACATAAATCTTAAATTTGTAAACCAACAAATATACTTTAGGTTTCCAACATCTATCCTAAAATTCATCCATCCTATAACATACATACTAAACAAAATCAAAATTTATCTTTCTCAACTTATAGAACATACTATAAGATTTCAACCCATACTTCAAAACCTTAAAATATGCATCAAAACTTTTTAAATCACAAAATATATTTAAATTTCAAAACTAATCAAAGTTAAAACATAATATGACTCAAATCTATAAACCATCTTCTAAAGCTTATAAATCATACTTTAAAATTTATAAAACATAATCTAGAATAAGTAACTTCCAAGCATACTTTAAGAATCTCAAATCATGTTTCTAAATTCCCTAACTTATAAAAACACACATTCTAGATAAAATTCACTTTTCTTAAATCATGGAACATAATTTAAAGTCTTAAACATTCTTCAACTCTTGAAAACATACATTAAATTTCGTAAATCTCAAAACAAAATTAAATCATCAAATTAATAAAATTTAAAACACAATATAAACACTTTCATAAATTAAATTTAGAAAAGCATCCACTCACTAGGTTTAGGTTTCTTTCAAGCCTTATGGAAATCCTCTTACCTTACCTTACCTTATTCTTGGAACCCTTTTTCACCTAAACAATATAAAAAACCTACTTAGAACCTATGAGAACTAAACTAAGAAAATTAAGTCTAAATAAACTAGTTTTCTCACCACAATTCCATCTCAAATCTTTTTTGATTTTCTCCATCTCTTCTTGATTCTCCTTCCTTCTTTCTTCCCCTCTTTCCTTTGATTTTTCTCTCTTCTTTATGGTAATTTTCATGCAAAAAGTGTAAGTGTGGTGGAATGACTTCTAATTTCACATAAAATCACATATTTATATGTTCTCATGCATGGCCAAAGTTACCTCCTCCTAGCCACCTTTTCCACTACATAATTTGCCATAAAAATCTAACCAAACACCCCTTTGAAATTCCAATACTACCATTCCCATAACATTTCATTTTCTTTTTTATCCTTTATAGAAAATTCTTATTTTTTGCATTTCCAATTTTGCTCTTGCCATAACACTTTATTTACATTCTTGTCCTTTCTAGAGAATTCTTTTATTTTCATAAATTGTCCTTCACAAATTCCATAATTCCCATTTTATCCTTCATAAAGTTCTCTTTCTTTTTCTTACATAAATTGCCCTCCAACAATTTTATAATTTCATCAATAACCTTTCTAGAGAATTTCATTCTTTTTTACATACTTAATTTTAGGTGGGTGTATTTAGAAAACAAGTGAGGTGTGCTTAGACAATAATTAGACCCTACTAATTTTTATTGGGCTATCTTAAATGAATTTTTCTTTAGACCCTTTAATTTAAGTTTCTAATTTTAACCCTTAGGATTTCTAATTGAACCCCATCTTAACTTCATTAAGAAATTTATATGTATATGTATATTATACTTTATTAGATCGGTCTGAATTCGAGGTATTACATCTAATTTTTGTGAAAACATTCTGACTGGCCAATTTAGGGATAGGATTAATTAGACGTGCATATAGAGCTTTTAGCCATTTTGCGCTATAATACTGATTGAAAAGTGTAGTACAACTGACACTCTTAAACCTGACATGTATAACAAATTTAAGTGTTACGATAGGATATTATATACCGAAAGTAACAGTGTACAATTATGATATTTGACAATAACATATGTATGAAGACATGACAACTGATGTAGGTTTCATTACAAGTAACTGCATTTGTTCACTTGAATATCAACCACCATATCATCTTTGCTAGGATATATGACGTTATATGTGATTGGTTCTATAATAGGATGTATGCTAGCACCCATCAATAAATTTTTTGCTAATATGACATGATTGTATGCAGTAGTGGTAATACAAGTTATGAGTTTCTCGGCAGCAACACGTCCATTATTAAATTGTTTTACAACACGTACATTTCTCACATATTCATGTGTAGTTGTTATTGGCAAACAACATGTTTGCATCATGCAATTATTGAGCGACTCTACAATATTGATGGTCATCGTTTCATATCTTCTTTTTGGACAGTGTACTCATGACCACCTACTGACTCCAACCTTAACCAAAGTTGCATGTATTTTCGGATGTAACACCCGAATTTCTTTCAATATTCTATTGTAGTCATCTGGCACATAACTATATGCTACATTGTAAACTGCACTTTTCACATCTGAATGCTTTTTATAATGTTGCTTAAGATTTTATCATAGATGGAAAAAACACATGTGTGGGACTTCAAAAAAAGCTACCTCGTTCCATTTGATATGCTTTATGATGATTAGATATGATAAACAAATCGTCTAATACACCGATTGCCTCTCGTAATCTTCTTAAAAATCAAGTCCATGAACAGTATGATTCTCCATCAACAAATTCAAAAAGCAATGGATAAATCATCTCCGACCCATCTTTGCATGCAATAAAAAACAAAAAATTCACCCCTTTATTTTTATCTTTCAAATGAGTGGCATTAATAGCAACAACTAGTCTAATATAAGGTCAAAAACCTTCAATGGAAGCTCCATGTGCAACGAATGAATACAAGAATCGATTGTTTTCATTTTTCTCAATTATCTTCCTTGTGTTGAGGTTTGATAGTTTTAACATTTCAAAATAGAGCAGAAGCTGTTGATATAACTTATCCGCTTGTTTATATACTAATTTCTTTATATACTATAAAGCTTTCCAAGTTTTACTGTACAAAATTTGCTCGTTATACTGCTTTAGCATTTCTCCAATCAAACGATTAAGTTTATAAATATCTTTCCCTACCTTTCTCGTATACAATTATGACCACACTCTGCATAACTGTCAGACGCATCAACAAGCCAATGGTACAACATAGTCCATTTATTGGTGTTCCAATCCCAAACAGAATACTGAATTATGCCTAATTGATGCAAAATTAATCAAGTGATAATTGTGTTATTGACAGGCTTGTACATGTAATACACCTCATCCTCTTGTATCGGCACTATCATTGGTTTAAATACCAACTTGTTATACATGGGAATACTATCAAACAATAGGTCGTCAAATGGTTTACACAGTGCTTTACCTTTGATCCTATAGCAATAAACAATTAAGGAAGCTCCATGTTCTGAAGTTTGAAACCGAATTCTATAGGAGACGGATCATCATCACTTGCCCATGATGTTAGATATTGCTCAAAATTAGTTTTCAAGTTCCATCCTAGTTTCATGCCAATCAACAATGTGTCTGATGGGTAATCAAAGCATTGCCACACATAGTTGTCAGAGCTTTTATTCCAGAGAAGAAGGTTCCCAGAATCTAGAAGCTGAGCCACTGAATTTTCTGGCACCTTTGATGAATTTGTAGACCAGATAATGCTCTTATTATTGCTGTGAAGAACAAGGTTTCCATCATCAGACATGACCAAAACTCCTTGCTTATCAGTTATTGGATTCCTTTTATTTGCAACCCAGACAACTGTACCAAGACTATGTTTGTACCACATTCCTAGGTACCAGTTGTTTGACTTTCCAAGAGTGAATAAGCCTAACTCAAAGCTTTTAGTAATAGAAACTAATGTTTCACGATCTTTGATAGATTGTACTAGACCTATGAAATCAATTGCAATTAAAAAGTTATTGGTTTATTGATATATATATATATACATATATAAATTCCTTTGTTGAAGTGATTAAATGATATCTTGCAATTGGTTTTGTTATTGGTTCGTTGAGATATATATATATATATATATAGCAATTGGTACAGGTGAAGGAAAAAAAAAAGAGAGAGAGAGAGAGAACAAAATCTTTTTATTTCTTTCGAGGAGAAAAAAAAAAAAAAAAAGAAACAAAATCAGCCCACAGGTCTGAAATGGTTACAGATAAACATCAAAAGAA
The DNA here is from genome assembly GCA_019925255.1 of Litchi chinensis. NCBI lineage: Eukaryota > Viridiplantae > Streptophyta > Magnoliopsida > Sapindales > Sapindaceae > Litchi > Litchi chinensis. The sequence continues at coordinate 10,957,523 of CM034469.1, read as the reverse complement.
CCATGAAACGGATAAAAAAATAGAGTAAAGAAATATGATCTTTTTATTTCTTGAGGCTAATTAAACCAAAATTGAAAATTTAGCAGAGAGTAATAAAATTTTTATTACTACTATGATTGATTAATTTTTATAGTTGAGGTTGCAACAATTACATTCCTATAATGAATATCTTACTCTTCTCTCTCATATCCTTTTTAGTAAATAAATAATCTAAAAGTTTTTTAAAAATAATTTAATCAAAACGTTTATAATTTAAAAGAGTTTTTTAATTTATAACCAAACAACCAATAGCTTTCTTCCAAAAAATTTACTTGAAGAACTTAGTCATGGTTAGTTGCTTGTGGGGTATCTGCACAAGTCTCCAAAGACTAACACTAACAACATGTCAAGTAGGAGAGTTGCTTCATGGATTTGTTGGCTGATTTTCTCTTTCTTTTTGCATGCTGTTCTGCATTGTTGTTGGTGTTATCATTGACAACATTTCACAAGGACAAGTGCTTACACACTCACAAAGCTTGGTATTTTCAGGTAATAACTTTGTGTTAGGCTTTTTTAGAGCAAGAAATTCAAATGGTTCATATGTGGGATATGGTATAAGAAAGTTTCAGAGCAAAGCTAATCGAGACCAATCGATGAAAACTAACTCAATTGTACTTACTATTGACAACGAGGGGAATATTGTGATTGAGGAGGGTAGGATTACATATAGAGTGAGTGAGAGCTCATTGAGAAGTTAGATATTGTGGGAGAGCTTTGACTACCCTTCAAATACTTTTTTACCTGGAATGAATATTGGCTATAGTAATTGAAAATCAGCTGTTTGTTAATGAGTTTTCTTGAGAAAATTAAGATAATGAAAGGAAATCGCAAAAACTTTTAGAAGAGGAAGTTTTATAAAATTGAGTTTGTTACAATGAGCACACGAAATCACGTGACTATTGCGTTGTTTTCGTAGAGTCCTTTATGCACAGCCATCTTAGTTTTTGTTTATGTTTCACTTATCCTAGACCACCCTACCCAATAAGATAAGGATTTCAGCAACTTTACAATCATGCACATAATAAGACTACCCAATTATTAAATTTGATGTCTCCATTCATTTCTTAGTACATACCACCAGCAACTGTTACAAAGGCTTTCCATCCCTTCCTTCAAATTTTGATCATTTTAAAGGTACTCTCAAGTTTATCTTCACTTATTTTCTTTCTGTTAAAAGCATATATTTATGTAATTTGATTCCAAAACTTGGAATCAATAATTTATATTTTACTTATGCAAATTTATATGAAGTGAAATTGAAACCAACAATCATAATATATACATTATTGAAATATGTGAATAGTTAATGTTTTAGAGTTATTTGATGACAAATAAGTCCTTGAATCTACATTCCATATAGCCCAACAAAAAGCTCCAAGCAAACCACTATCAAGAATTTCTACCTACCATCCAGTGTAGTTGCACTCATTACATTGGTTGTTTCAGATTTTCCTTTACTTGAAGTTGAACCTGAAATGAAACCTCTTTCTATGAAGAAACCAGGCTCTTTAGGTTGAGATAACGACAATCCCTCATTAGCCAACATGAAAACTATAGATGACATATCTGGCCTGTCTTTTGGAAACGTTTGAACACATAATAAACCCACTTGAATACATCTAAGAACTTGAGATTCAATGAAGGAGCCTTCTAAACACGTATCCATTAATTCCAAGGCCCTCTCATCTTTCCACAGCACCCATGCCTGATAGATGCAACAAATATTCTTGTTTATTCTCTGCTGCAAGAAAATTGATTAAAATAAAAAGAAGCATATCACTATTTCTACTTACATGTCCAAGAAGACTTCGGTGGTCATTTGGATGGAAGAACCCTCTATTCTTTTTGCCACTTACTACCTCTAATAGAACCACACCAAAGCTAAAAACATCAGACTTTAATGAAAACGTGCCATTGGCGGCATACTCCGGAGACATATAACCACTGCATTAAAATATATAACATATGACTTTTTTTTTTTCAAATAGTAAAAAGAATATTTACGATTACAGTAAAAAAGCTTACTATGTTCCAGCAACTCTATTTGTGTTTCCTTCTTTTTCATCACTGTTGAAAATTCTTGCTAGTCCAAAGTCTGAAATTTTAGGATTGAAGTCATTATCTAGCAAAATATTGCTTGTCTTCAAATCTCTATGAATGACTTGGAGTTTCGAATCTTGGTGAAGGTAAAGAAGTCCTCTTGCAATCCCGATAATAATGTCAAACCGCTTTCTCCATCCCAAAAGTTTGCTTCTCTCACAATCTGCATAGCATTGCCCACTTTAATAACTCCTACAGTTAGAACTATTTTTATGTAATTTTTACTTTTAGCCTTGAGATAGAAAGCATTTAATTTAGATCACAAATATGTGAAAGCTCGAGTATATAAAATATATATGACTAGGTAAATAGATATAAGGTTAGAAGGTGCAACCGAAAATGAAATAATCTAAGCTTTTGTTGGGCATATATTCATAGACCAGCATCCTTTCGTCTCCATGTATACAGCAGCCAAGAAGCCCAACAAGATTCCTATGTTGAAGTTTGCCGATTAAAACTACTTCATTCTTAAATTCTTCAACACCCTGTCTCGAATGTTTTGAGAGTCTCTTTACTGCAATTTCTTGTTCTGTAGAAAGAGTTCCCTATATATTATAATCAAATTTCAAATTAGAAAGATATAAATGGCACCATCTACCTTTAAGTGAAGTAATAGATAAACATATAAACATTGTTACCCTATAAACAGAACCAAATCCACCCTTGCCAATCAAGTTGGCTTGCGAGAAATTGTTAGTAGCAGCAACAATGGTACAAAAATCAATGAAAGGTACTTCAGCTTCATCTTCCCTATTCGCCAGCCCTAACATATTAACCAAAGATTTAAACATCGAATGTTAAAAAATCCTTGAACTAAATGCTAAAATTGGATGACATTATAAACAATTGAGTGAAGTCAGAGGGAGATTTTACCTCTATTCATTTTTTTCTTCCAAACTTTTAGTCTGTAGAGTAACAATCCCAATGAAAACATCCCAACAATGGTTGCAATCATCACGATGATCATTATTCTTTTCTTCTTATCCAAATAATTTATTGATTCTGGGACATGTAAATCAAGAAACTTAAATCAATTTTAATTTGAAACTCATTTACGTTTCTCCATAAAATTTATGATGGTTTTTTTTTTTTTCACATGCCAGTCTAATATATTATCAATCTCCTAACTTTATTTTCCTTACCAATAATAACTTTACAAGGGAATAGATAGAAAAAGACAAACAAAGAAATTATTTCTATTCTCGATTCTCTTGCAAATCAACCAAACCTCATACATGTATCTTTCAATTTGTGTTAGCTTTTACTTAATTGTTCTCTTAAAGGGCTATAAACTGGAAATGGTTGTCGGTAGCTACTACATTGAAAAGCATTGGGCATATGAGGGACCCAAACCTAGAACTTTTAACTTTGAAGCCAAATTAATACCACTATACCTAAAAGCTTAATTAATCATAACAGAGGCAACAATAAATCAAATAATAAAATTACCTAGTTCTGAGGCTGGAACTCTCAAATAGAAATCCTGTCCCCAAGTGAATCCTGCAGGGCATTCTCTAATATCAATCAGTTCCCCAAACCACATCAAGCAGCCACTGCCTCCTTCTCTTACATCAGAATTTGCATAAGCTTTACATGAACAGTTTTTGTAGCATTTAGCCTCACATTCCCTGAGATTCATGCTAGCGTTCGACCAATAACTGTCAGGCACCTTTGTCCGTGAAAGCTTCAGAAACCCTTCTCCACTTGGGCATTCTGCTGGCAATTTCTCTATGCATTTGCTTGACGTATTCAATACATCTTCTTCTTCGGGTACATACCCCCTCAAACACTCACAAATTTGCGTCATGCCATTTCTGCAAATACGATTAGGACCACACTGTGCATAATTGTCACACGCGTCAATCGGCCAATGGAACAGCATAATCCATTCCTTGCTGTTCCAATTCCAAACAAAACGCCGAAGTATGCCTGATTGATCCAAAAGTAATCGAGTGATAACTGTGTCGTTGGCAGGCTCGTATGTGAAAAACAACTCATCTTGTTTATGCACTAACATTGGTTTAAATACCAACTGGTTCAACATGGGAACGCCTGCAAACTGTTGACCATTCCATGGTCCACTTCGGGCAAGTTTTTTTGATCCTATGGTAAAAAATACTTGAGGAATCCCTTGGATGTCAAGTCTAAAACTAAAGTCTCCAGGGTACGGATCATCATCACTCTTCCATGGTGTTAGATATCGCTCAAAACCAGTTCTTAAGTTCCATCCCACTTTCATGCCGGCCAACAATGTGTCTGATGGGTAATCAAAGCTCTGCCACACATAGCTGTCAGAACTGGTATCCCTGACAACAAAGTTCCCAGAATCCAAGAGCTGAGCCACTGCATTTCTTGGCACCTTTGATGAATTTGTAGACCATATAATGCTCTTATTATTGCTGAGAAGAACAAGTTCTCCATCATCGGACATGACCAAAACTCCTCGCCTATCAATTATTGGATTCCTTCTATTTGCAACCCAGACAACCGTACTAGGACTGAATTCGTACCATATTCCTAGATACCTGTTGTTTGACTTTTCAGGAGTGAAGAAGCCTAGCTGAAATCTTTGGGAAGCAGAAACTAATATCTCACCATCTCTGATAGATTGTGCTGGACTTATGGTATCAGCTGCGTTTGACAAGATCATACTAGATAAAAAGATCAAAGTGTCAAAGTAGGTGAAGAAAGGAAGGTATTCCATTTAACACTTCGCAACTTTTCTTTCTTGTTTATTTTAAACACCTTAAAGCATCAAAATTCTGTGTTTCCTACTGTTATTTGCAAAATGTATCCTCAGCCAAGTTGCGAAATTCAGTGTCATTTGCCTATGGTCCATTTATCTGTGGTCCATAGACAACTACTTTTGAAGACTTTTAGCATTAGAATTGTCTAGTTTGTGGAATTTTGCAATACGTGTTAGTCTTCCAAATTCCTTACTGAATCCGTCACCAAGTGCAAAGAATTTTCAAACATTTTGTACAAGATATGTTTTTCTTTTATAGTAAAACACTTTGTATGCAATTTTTCAAAATTAAAAAAAAAAAAAAAAAAAAAAAAAAAAAAAAAAAAACATAAGAGGGTTCCCTTACATCTAAGTTATCGATATACTTGACAAAAAAATAAGTAATTATATTTTAAAATTGTTGAATTTAATTTATTATGTCTTTATTATATCTTATTATAACTAAATGAGTCATATCACATTTACAATAATCGACAAACATAATCACATTTATTAATTGTAATTAGATGTATTTAGTTGTAATTATACATAATAAATTACAATCAACAGTTTTAGGATATAATAAATTTTTTTTTTTTCATTAAGTGTATCGATACCTCAGATGTATTGTAGAATGTGTCAAATATTAAATACACTTCATGCAAAAGTAAGTATATGGAAAGCAGTTTTTTGTAACTTGGATGATATCCACAAAGTAGTTTAGCAGGAAAATTCATAATATGCAATTCCAAACAAGTCTTTGCAAGACTTCTAGCAGTCAACATACTGAAGGTTTTCCGAGTAAAGACCACACTAGTCATATATCATACATACGATTGGAATCAAGAACCAATATGAACTCAATTTTTAAGTCTTAATGGTCGTTTGTGTTTTTCAATTATGACTATGGTATTAAATTGCAACTATTAAGATATTTTCCTTTATTTTTAACTACCCAAAAACAATGGAACTTTAAAAAAAAGTAAGGGTAGTTTGTTTTTTCTATTGAAGGCTTAATAGTATTGAATTGCACCTATTAAGTTGTTTCCATTTATATTTTTAAGTGGTCAAACCACTTAAATTATATAAAAAAAAAAAACTGAAAAAATTAAGTAAGAGTTTTTAACTTTTCATTTAATTACAAATCATTTAATGACATTTAAAAGTTTTTATTCCAAATATATCCTCCTCAAAATAATGTAATTTCAAATTCATCCTAATTTTATATTACTCAAATTTTTTTTTTCTTTTTTTGATATGACAAAAGATATTTGAAAAATAAAATCTAAATACATTTCATCTCAAATTATCTTGAAATTAAACTAAAATATTTTAATTTATTATTTAATATATTTTAATTTACAATTTAATAATAGTATTGAATTGCATCTATTAAGTTGTTTTATTATTTTTTTGAGTGGTTAAACCACTTAAAATTATCAAAAAACAACTAAAAAATTAAGTAAGAATTTTTAACTTTTCACTTAATTGTAAATCACTTAATGACATTTAAAAGTTTTTATTTTAAATCTATCATCTCTAAAATAACATAATTTCAAATTCATCCTAATTTTATCTTACTCAAATTTTCTTTCTTTTATTTTTTTCCTTGATACTTGAAAAAATATATTTGAAAAATAAAATCTAAATACATCCCATCCCAAATTATCTAGAAATTGAACTAATATATTTTAATTTACTATTTAATATATTTTAATTTACAATTTAAACATTCATTTTAAATATATGAATATATTTAAATATATAAATATGGTTAATATTACTATATTTTTTAATCATATTTTAATTATGAATAAAATATTATTAGTATATACATAAAAATGTTTTAGAATTTACTAATTTATTTATTTTCATATGTTTGTATTGAATTAATTATAATTACATAACAATAAATAGTAAAAGAGTATAAATGTCAACTTGTTGGTTTTCAAACAATTTTAAATTTAAAAAACAAACAAGTTTACAATATATTCAGAGGTAAGAAAAAAAAACATGTTGTTCAAATTTCAAGTTTCAATCACTATTCAATCTTGAGTTTTCAACAGCATTGTTCAGTTTTCATACAACAAAACAAACGACCCTTAAAAATTTCTAATTTTTAACTTAATTATTGATAGGACCCATCTTAACTCCTACCTCGAGTTTGGAAGGATTCCATGAAAATTAAGGTCTTTCTTATTGAAGTCGGTCTATACTAAAAATCCTTTAAAATAATTATTATAATTCTTATAATCGCCTTAATTAAAATATAAATTGAACAAATTAAAATCTTTAAATTTCTTATGCTAGACCCATAGACTGAATATATCAAATATTTATAAACTATCTATAAAATGATGATTCATTTGTAAAATTATTTTGGAAATATATTTACGAAATCTAGTAAATAAAGAAATAATATATACAAATGCAATTGTTTATCATCATGTGGCTTTTCTTATGATATGCAATAATCTGCATGAACTTGTTGTGGATACCTATAAAAATCGATTCATAAAAAAGTGAGTGTCAACGCTCAATGGTGGATATAACTTTTCAAAAATATTTCTAAATAAAATATAAAATATTTCTGGTAATAAGAAATACTTCTCAATGATTTATATAACTTCATATTTGAAACAATGAAACTAATTTTAAATATGATCTTATAGTAAAACTACAAACGCCTATATAAATTATCTTCATAACTTTAATAATATAAAATATAAAAATCTATAATCTGTAAAATTTTTCTAGAATCTCTTTATATAAATTTGGTGTTTTGTAAATTTCCATTTGTACTGATCAAACTCAGCATATAACATCTGTAATATAAAAATCTACACCAACTAGTACTTAGGGAAATCTATCATATGTGGTGAAAATACTCAACACACACACAGAGCGAGGGATAACATCTGTTATATACGTGTTGAGCGACTCAATGACTCTCCCGACAACTCAATAACTCTCTTGACAACTAAATGACTCTCTCGACATCTACCATACACGTGTTGGGTGAATCTGGTCTCACACATGTGTAGCCTATCTAATTATTAGAGGGGAGGGTACAACTTTGATATTCTGAAAATATTTTTATTTTATTTTTCTTAAATCTTTTCTGAATATCCATATAATTCTAGATAACTACTTTTCTAAATACTAATCAATATTCTTTCTCAAAACATAAGGTCATATTATTTAAAACTTAATTCCTAATTTAAAACATTATTTAAAAGAATAAATCATTCATTTCTAATAAATAACAAACACTAAAATATAAATAATATAAATTTAATAAATTAATTTAAAATCAAAACAATCACTCACATAACTCCTTTGCTCAAATCTAAATCCAAAATGAATTCTCAACTGATTTCTCATAATTCTAAATTCACCCTAAAATCACATAAAACTCAATTTAGAACTTATAGAAAAATTAATTTATTTTCTAGAATTCAAATCCCATTGAAATAAAAATCACTTATCTAGATAATTCAGACGCCCAAATATTTCGTTCACCCATTTGAAATATCCTTATTTTCTCTTCTCTCATTTTTTTTCTTCTTCTCTTTTTCTTTCTTAAGGTTTACTTATTATTATTTTCTTTTACTATGCTATGTTAGTCAATTACATGTCTGTAATGTGCTTTTCATTGAAAATCAATATATATAGTAGCTATCATATGACCGGTCCACACACACCCTTTTCCAACTCTCTTTTGCTTACCCACTTATGCACTTAACACTTGTCCATTTCTTTATCACTTTGACTTTTCTTCTTTTTATCTTTTCCTCGCTTGTTCTTATCTCAACTTATTTTTTCCCATTTGTTTGTGTTGGTGTTCATGGACCAGTCCCACTCTCTCTCAATTTGATTTCATTTTTTGCCTTTTGTCTCACATGTTGACCCATTACCACCAACACTTGTTTTCTTTATTTATTAAAAATTGCTTTTGGTTTCACACACCATGACACTAAACCAACTTGGTCCTCCTTGGCTTCTCCAAGTCCTATTATTCCCCCTATTTATACAAAGTAAATAGTCACATTCAATATTCAATATAACCTTCAATATCTCCTCTTTTTTTTTATTCATTGAATTTCTGATTGAATTTCCTTGTGAATTTTCTTGTGGGTTTGGTGGAATTTCCTTGTGACTTTTTTGAATATTTATTTTGAATTTCCTTGTGAATTTGCGATAAGGTCTTGTGGTTGTTGGTTGGTGTTTGTTGGTGAGAAAATGTGGGTTGTTTTTGTTGAAAATTTGGGTTGTGGGGTTGATTAAACATGGGTGTTATGTCTGAACTAATGAAGAAGAAGAATTTATGTTGATGATGATGGATAAATATGTAAATTTATTTGGGTTTAAACTAGTGATGATGTTGGTGATGAATTGATTGGATAAAAATTGATGATGAATTGATGGTATGAAAATTGATGAAGAAAGTTCGATGAAAATTAATGATGAATTGATGGTATGAAAATTGATGAAGAAAATTTGATGGAGGTGATGAAGAAGATGATAAGATTTTTAAATGTTTTTTTAATTATTTTTTAAAATTAAAATAATTATGTATTAATTTATTTAAGGGTATTTTGGTACTTTTGTTCAAATTGACTTTGATTGTTTGTCTTAATTAATAGTTAACTTACGCAAGAGAAGTTTGTGTTAAGTTTCTAGAACCTCGGGGGAGATGAGTGTGAGTTTCATAAACATCGTCAGTTTTGTGCAATTATGCCAAACCTCAAGATAGTTTGTACAATATGCCCTAATGATTAATAAAAATGGTACTCTCATTATTCAAAATAATATCATTTTAATTTATTTGGTATAATATATTTTTATGTTATTAAGGATATGATGAGATATAATCTTCTTTGTATTAAAAGTTAACGGGGATCATTTAGCAAATTTAAAAGATTCATTAAATGTAACAACATATTTTTTCATAAATATTTTATCGAAATAATTACCTCATTTGCTCCTTGAAATTGTTATTAAATCACTTTAAATTATCAAATAATCAATTTTGAAAGTATGAAGCATCATTTTCACACTAAAATTATTAATTATATTGATTTTAATTTCTTAAAACGTAATACCAAATGGGGTCTTAAGCTACCACACACTACAAAACTTATGTTCGTAGATAAAAACAAAAGTTATTATAACATTTTGATTTGACAGTCCAAAAATGCAATATTAATATTAAGTTTTACATGGGGTTGCATGCATAGTTTAATGTAAATCAATATTTAACAAAAAAGAATAATAGAAATAAATAGATGATAATTACGTGTTATAAAATTTTGAGACTTAAAAATTGAGTTCACATTGGATCTTGACTACTGGAAGTCTTTACTCTGAAGACTTAAAAATTGTGTATAAGATATATATATATATATATATATACAAATATATAACTAACAGTCTTTACTCCGAAAGTTTTAGTATGTTGACTACTAGAAGTCTTGCAAAGACTTGTTTAGAATTGCATATTATGAATTTTCCTGCTAAACTACTTGGTGGATATCATCCAAGTTACAAAAAACTGGTTCATGAACATCTCTACTTTTTAATCAATCTAACAAACCTCTTTTGAATCAATGGAAAGTTTCGATAAAACAAGCAGCAATATGGTGTGTGTTGCTGTAAGATTGAAATTGGAAAGGGTTCAATCCTTACTGACAGCAGTATTTTAAGAAGCCAAGGCAAATCGGCTTCCAAAACGTAGTGTTCTTTAATTTCTATGCATTGGCACAAGAGGCATAGTTAAGAATTTTTTGCTAGTATGAGCTAAAATAAAAGTATAATTTTGTTTTAGGCAATTATGACAATACGAGAAAATTTCTTTGATTGAAAAACAAAGTGTTAAGTTACTTATTTTGTATTGGTTGAATTTCATAATACAATGCTTTTTTAGTGTAATTTCTTTACTTTCATATTTTTTATGAAGATACTGGTACGAGTTTCAAGTTGATCATTGATATTTAAAAGACAATTATACGTAAAATAAATTTTACAAGTTTTTAATTTAATGAAAAAATTAGGATACATACACGCTCACATAAATTTGTATTTTATATACTTTATTATTTTGCATCAAGTGTATTTTATGTTTTCATAAATTTCAAAAAATGTCTACAAAGTGTTTTACTATAAAAGAAAAATATATCTTCTAGAAAATGTCTGAAAAAGAATTGCAATAAAATATATCATTTGAAAATTATTTGAAAAGTTTTAACTAAAAAAATCTTTTTAAAATTTTCTAAAAAGTTTTGACTTCAAAAGATATTTTTTAAATTTACTTGGAAAGCATTAGGGGAATTTAATTTTATTTAAAATTTATCTTTTTTTTTTAAAAAAAAAAGGTTGGAGAGAAAGGATTGAACTCTTGAGGTTTCTAATTCCTTGAAAAAATAAAAATAAAAGTTAAAGGCATGAGACCTGAGGGAAAGAAAGAGATGTGGAGGTAGATTGGAGGAAAGAGATGGTAGAAAGAAATTAGAAATTGCAAAGGCTGGTTATATCTTACATGTCAAATTCAGATCAAAATTTTTTATCCCCTTATAATTGGTCAGGTTTGGATTAAATACTTTTGGCTTGATTTGATAGGATTACTTATGTTATTATATTTTAATCAAGTAATATTAGGCTTCTCAAATATTTTGTCCTAATAATGTAGTGTGTGAGTCGTTAAGACCCTATTAATTATCACATCATTTTATGATTTATAAGATTTTGATAACTCATATTTCACATCATTTGAGCATATATTTGGTCAAGATATTTGAGAAACCTAACATTACTCATTTTAATCATACATGTTAGTGTTGTTGTTGTTGTCTATTTTTAAGTGTTGTCTGTTACAATTTCATTTATTTAATTTTATTTTTTTTTAAGTTTGTGTTTGAAATACAGATACTTGTAAATAATTAAGAAGCTTGAAGCCTTGAATTATATTTGGAATTATTTTTTAAAATATTGACACTATTGCGCTAAAGTTAATGAATTTTATGATCTTTAAATTATTTTAGTATCTCTACTTTATGTTCAAATTCAAGATGCATCAATTTTCCACGATTGAATTTAAGTTTATTTGTGAATTTAATAAATGTTAAACTTTTAGTATATGTTTGAACTTAAGCGTATGCATAAATTTAAGAATATTTTTTAATTTAGATATGTTGTTATATTTAAATAAAAGTTAAATTTACATTTAAGTGTATTTTAAAATATTTGGGTATTGACACTCTACACCAAACGGATCGAGTTTTAAGTGAAAATTGAATTTCATTTAAGTCATGGGTCAGATATAGAGCACTTTGCTCAAAATAGGTTTCAAGTTTGGAGCAAGCCAATCCAACCTATTGCCATCCCTAGTGACGTTAGCTTAAAAAATGCCATTATTATTGTTATCAGAAAGAACTTTATTTTGATCTCTATGTTTTTGGGAAATTTGTTGTTTTTAAATACGAATTTGTTTATAGCATTCATGGTCCATTACATTTTAAAAAGTCATCAAATTAGTCCTTTTAACATAATATTTGACGGTCAACGTTAAAAGAAAATGATAGAAGACTATTTTGTCCTTAACTTTATATACACTTTTAATTATTGTTTTCATTTAATTTTTTCATATATATTTTTTCCATTTGATATATGTCATTATATCACCAATTGGTGTTAAAAGATGAAACTATCTCCACATGTATAACATTTGACAGTCTGTTAACTAACAGTAGGGACTAATTCAATGAGTTTTTGAAATATAAGGGACCACGAATATTATAAATAAATTCACATTTAAAAATGAGAAGTTTTTCAAAAATATAAGAACCAAAATAAAGTTCTCCCTTATTATTATTATTTTTAAAGCTCGAACGATGTTAAGGTCACCAAAAGTTAAGAAAATTACTCACATAAGCTGGAATATATATTTAATGAAAATTAAGCTCTCAACTTTTTAAAGTATAAAAAAGTACACAATTATACATTTCAAGAGGTGATGCTTTTATTTTTCTAACCATATCTGTGCAATTACATATATATACATATATATCATTTAACTTTATATGACTTTTATTTTAATCCCTTCAAATATTGTACCTTATTACATTGACCCTTTTAAGTAGATTTTTCTCACTCCATCCTTTGTATATCTCAAATTATTATAATTTCCCTTGTATATATAAAATTGTTATAACTCCACGGAAACAAGGTTGTGTTGAAATCATGCCTCAATCTCAAAAAATATCATAAATTTAAAAATAAGTTGCATCAAATGTTTGGTTGTGAGTGTGATTGTTAAACTTTAAATGTCTCCTCCTAGGCTCTTATGTTGCTTTTGTTCTCAAGCAATATCAAACCATTGCATTGATTTTCAACATGACATCACAATCTTTATATACTGGCACTTGTTCTAAAATATTAGTATGCAATACAACACTTTGAATATCATCCAACAATAAACTTGAAATGTAATTACTTATAGAATAATCTGAACTGATTATTGAGATTAATATCAAAACATTTCCAACCAAAAAACTTTTTCAAGAATGTACTCAAACGATCACTGTGATTGGTATTGATTGATAAAAGTAGAATGTTTGTGACAGTTCAAATCCTGGGAGATGCACACATTCAAATAATTCCCAGGAGTTTATGAGTACGAATCCATCTACTTGTAAATTTTGCAAACTTGAGCTGGTTGAAAGGTTACACAGTACAGTGACTTCAAAGGTTCAACAATATGGCGATACCCCAAGCAACGGCTCCAGGCTGGCCAACTGCTGGCGTAGAAACCTGTATACTGATTCGGTCGTCATTGCAGCTACTCAAATGACAACACCTATTCCCTGCAGATAAAGAATCACTGCCTAACTTGGAACTTTTAAAAGCCTAACTTAATATGGAGTTTCGGAAAGTGTTTGCTTTACATGGTAACTCCACATTGTATTTAGAGTCAAAAAGATTGGGAACATGAGATATGCAAGGAGACAGGCAGAGAGCTTGTCAGCTTTAGAACATAATTACTTGAGTATGGTTGCAGTATAAGAATTGTAGCAGCCTTGTGGCGGTCATTTCTAATTACCTTAGGACCAAAGATGCTGCAAGAGGCAATGAAGGTTGGCTTGGTCAAATGGCAATCGGAACTTGTTTTTCCATGGTGGCGCAAGCCAGCGGAAGGAATGTATAATTGCTCAGACATCATCCTCTTCATGTTTTCTTGAACTTGATTTTGAATTTGCTTCAGCTTTGGCCTACATGAACGAAATCAACAAGTCTGATCCGAATTGAGTTATCTAAATTCCTTTTGCTGATCAGCATAATGAAAACTAACAAAAACAAATAAGAAAAAATCACTAAGGTGGAGACAAGTAATAGTACATAATGAAAGTATCTACCCCAAGAGTATGACCATTGCAATGACTTGGTAGTCCTGCATACGGTCTGAAATGCTGGTAGTGCTTCCTTGTTCGAGCAGCACCTGTGACAAAAACACTTGACCTTTTATGGCACGGAGGTGAAACAGCACACTAACTGTCTACAACATTCAATGCATGAGACTCAAACTAAGATGATAATACTCAAAGGTTTTTCAATTGTTACATAAAGATGCAAAGAAACTGTCAAATAAGTTTACATATTATACAAGCATTTTATCTCACATACCTTCCATGTGTACCATAATCTATTAAAAAAGTCTCTCGTGTTATCAATTTGGATACAGCCACAAGAATCCCAGTAGATCATTTCAACTCAATATTTCAATATATACTCACTAGATATAGAAGATTATAATAGTCTTATGTTGACCTTAGTATGTTAAAACAGAGAAAAGCTGTCATCTTTTAACAAATTCAATATGTACGATGAAATCATTTAAAACCGTAATCCCAAACTTATGCAGTTTTGTTAAGTTTGAAGGATGCCCCAATTCTGCCCTGAAAGTTGAAGCGTGCATCTTGGTGTGATTAGGGTTCTGAGTTTGGTTCTAAATATGTTACACCCAAAAAATAAATAAATAAATAACTTCTACAAATTAACATTTGCATCAATTATTAAAATTGCAACATATAATGAAAAAATTACTGTATCAAGAAACAAAGGCTGAATTCCTTCTATGAATATGTGGTTGGTGCTCTTATAAAGTTCAAAATCCCATCTCTCCCCACTTTCATGGCGTCCACTTGTAAACCAATCAACAGCGACCAAACTTGAGTCTGAAACCACCCTAAAAATTTGTTTCTGAGAATATCTAGCAGTGGAAAAGCATGTCACTGGATTTGGAATCACAGCTAAAACGCATCACTCCCAATTCTTGCCTACTGCATGGAAAAAACCACCTACTGTCATGTGGAACCATTAACCATACCAATAGTCAAAAAGTACAATTGCCTATGAAATTTGTGCATAATCTGGTAAACAAGGTTTTATATTGCTTTGTGGAACTTCCAACACTCCATCTGATCTAGTCACAACTATAATTTCATCATTCAAGATCAAGTCATGACACTACAAGTAAGAACAACAATCAAGATTAGAGCATTGTTTTGTGTTTGACTCTTGTACAGGTGAGCATGAAGTACTAGTCTTTTACTTTTCTTTGCTTTGTGTTATGAGCTATGCAGAACTGGTTGCATTAGTAGTTGTTTGATTCACAACATGTAAACACTAGCACAATTCTATAAAAGAAGCTGTATTCAATGGATAAAAATAAGGCTTTTGGCTTTGAGCTTATATCACTTTCTAAAATCTAGTCTAGAGGCTAGGATTTTCTGAAAGTGATCCTATTTAATTTGTCACTTTTCCATTACTGTCAATCAGTGAAAATAGGTAGAAATACAGATACCACACCGATGTAGTATTAGAGCCTTGGTATGATATGAACCAAGGGATGGATAACCGTATTAGCAAGAACATGAATTCCCATTTCTGGCCAGCAGCAAATATTGGAGATGATGATTGATCTTTTAGAAAACATGTGCAGACTGACAGACCAATTGTTAGGCTCACAGAAAGGTTCAATCTTGTACTTTTAAACGAGTCAAAAGCCTTGCACATTTATTCATCAAGTACAGGCCCATTTTATAACTTTAAACCAATTAATGATGTCAAAACTAAAAAGCAAAACACCAAGACAAGCTTGGACAAAAAGCAAAACACCAAGCAACGATTTGATGTATTCATTTCTCCATAGATAGCATACTATAACATCAGTAATGAACACCAGACTATTACCTCCAAGATTTGCTGAGAACACTTGGATCCAGAAAACTTGTACACCTATTATTTCATCATAATAAAAAGTTTAACGACTTGATATATATATATATATATATATATATAGTTATAACAGCAAAATGCAACTTCCAATACCTTAGTGGAAGCCTGAGTAGTTAAAACAGCAGTGCAGGCATCTGCAATGCTGAAATGACATGAAATGGAGTCTCCCTACAACAACAACACATAATACATGAAAATGAAGGCAATGGATTCAAAAGCAAATGGGAATGATTGAAAAGAGATGATGGAATGGAACATACAGAGACAATGCCACCACCATAAGTGAGGGTGTAAACCCAAACAGCATCAGCTTCTGAAGAACCCACCTGCACCTCAAATGCAACTTTATAATATATAAATATGTAATACAACATAGAGAGACATAGAGTAGAAGAGAAGAAGTGAAAGCACCTTATTGGGGATGATGAATTTGAGTGGATACTTGGAGAAGCAGCTTGTCACAGTTGACTTCCCTCCCACTTTCTCCACTGCCAACCTGCCTGTTTGTGCCTCCTCCATCTCTCTCTCTCTCTCTCTCTCTCTCTCTCTCTCTCAGACTCACTATACTGCTTTTTGACGCCTTCAAGGGGCTGCGCACATTTGTTTATACGAAGAGTCACACTAAATGCACCCCACTTCTTCTTAGATAAAATCCATTTTCCAAGTACTGCACAAGGGTCCTAATTTTTCACATTTTTAAATAATTTTAAATTAAGAGTCTTGAAACCGAAAAAATCTTTCTTTGGATTATCTCACAATTGACGTGGTGAAATAGACCAATGGAAAAAGTGTATTTAAAAAAAAAAAAAAGACCAATGGAGAAGATAAGTGAAAAAGAATTTGCACAATTTCATTAGTCTATTTCATTAAATCGGTTGTAAAACAGTCTTATAAAATATCAGCACCAAAGTTATAAAACAAGAATATTTAATGAAAAATTAGTGTCAACGTTATAAATACAAAAACAAAATGGACAGTTAGTTGGTTAAGAAAAACAAAGCAAAAGAGCCCATCCCTCTATTGCTCTAATTTGGTGGAAAATTAGTTAGGGTGATCATCTTTATAACAATTCAACTCAATTAATTAATTCATTCTAAAAAAATGATAATCCAACAATATAAATTTTCAAATCAAATTGCATGCAAACTTAACTTCATGCTATATCCACAAAATAAAAGTGGATTAAGGTTTAAGAGAATTACAAGAAGCTTTTGAAATATAATATAAATTTATAAGCCAAACAAGCAAGAATGAAGGTGGACTTCAAAACTTACTACTCAAAAACATCAAAACTAAATAATGAAATAAGGAAACATAACTTTATTCATATTATTTCTTTTGGGACTTTTATCATATAGTTTGTATGCTACAACTATTTGTCTAAACTAAACAATTTTAAAAAAAAGACATTTAGATGATAAGGTATGATATAACAGTGAACTTTAGAAAACATACCTCTCGAATTGCAGATTTTAATAGCCTTTTAGGTCCAATTTTTGTAAATGTTTAGTATTTTAATCGATTTAAAAAAATGCATATAACCGGTATTTAAATAATGCAAAAATAGTATTATAAATTTATCTCTTTATTAGTTCCATTTGTCCGAGATGTTGTGCTTTTAACCATGGAAAGATATGGTTGCAAGGTATACCCACAAAGTCTATATAGTAGAAGAACAGAAGAATAAATGGTAGCCAAATCACAATAAGATTATAAAGTTTGAGTCTTGTAAGATTTATATAAAAAGAAAGAAGGCTATTGATATTCAAGTATGTCAATGTTCTCTCTAGTTTTTATTGATAAATTAGAAAATAATAATAATGATAATAAAAGTCAATTGTAGAAAACTAGATTAGGCTCCGTTTGGTAGAGCCTCTCTAAATAAATATTTTAGAAATAGATCTTTTAAATGTAAATTTTTTACAAATAAAACTTTTAAAGAGAAATTATTAATCGTTTATTTATTATTTAAATCATTTAAACGATAAATTGTTTGATTAGATTGATTTTAAAAACTCTTTAAAATTATATGATTACCGAGAATGATATTTAAAAAATAATAAAACAATCAAATCCATAAATAATGCTTTCACTTCTAAATTCAAACATTACAATTTATTAATGTTCCATAGTTTACATCATATTGTTCATACATGTGCATCGAAAAAATCTTTAAGTAAAAAGGAAATTTAAAAGGAAAAAAAATAAACATACATAAATATATTTTAAAAATTTTGCTATTAAAAAAATAAAATCTTAAAAAACTTTTGTTAAAACAAATATATAAATATACAATATTTTAAGAAAAGAGTTTATTAGTTTTTTAAATTACAAAGGTAGACATTTTGATTTTTTTTTTTAAAAAAAAAAACTAAAAAAAATCCACTTTCGAAAAACCTAAAATTTTAGACTTTCCTAATAGATACATTTCAGTTTTTCAATTGTTCAAAAACTCAGCTACAATAAGAGCCAAATATCACAAAATAAATCTAAAAAACTTTTAGGATTAAAAAGCTCTTTTAGCCATTAGACACATTGTACCTATCGACGTCCGAAAATAGTCGACTTAAAGATTTAAATGCCCAGACTGCAATCGAGGTAATTAAATGATGATAATGATTATAGTAAATATATAGTAAATGGAGTTTAAGATTGGTATGTCGTAATAAAAAGTGAAGAAATGTTGGTTATGGTGGATGGATAGTAATAAATAAGCGATTAATAAAGGAAGGAGAGGGAAGAATGAATACAAAGACAATAATTTTTACGTGGTTCGGCGACTGCACCTACATCTATAGGTCACTTTAGATTAATTCCGACAGAGTGACGGTAATACTAGTGTTGTTAACTTGTTGGTACAGTAAAAATATCTCCTATTTATAGAGAGAGAGAGATATAAAAGAGTGTTATACACGTTACAAATCATGGTTATTTTAACTAATTCTGACACAAACTATACTACATTTATTGTAAAGACAATGATTATTCCTTCCATGCACACGTTGCATTAAATGTATTAGGAGAAGTCTTCTCTTCATTAAATGTATAGCTGCAACATTAAATGTTCCTTGGTAACTGTGTAAGTGGCACCGGTATAAAATCAAGGAATTAGGTAGATCTAGTGACTTGCTGCACAAGGTATCACTTGGTGCGAGCTCCCTGGTTTGTCGAACTATGCGAGCTGAACAAATGCTAAAGTGGAGTGAAAATGTGCTCGGATTGTCTTGGCATTACGCGAGCTCGCGAGCCCAGCGATCTGAGGGTTGGGCCTTCTAGGCCTTCCTTTCTGTTCTGGACCTTCTTGGCCCATGTCGAGAAAACGGGCATAACATAGACCCTCCAGCTCTCATGTGACCTGCGCACTGGGAGCTAACTAAAAAATTCATCTGGTGCTCAGTTGCGAGTTCACAAGGCATCATTTCGTTTCTTGACCCGTAACCGTTGACATATGGTAGTCATGCAGGCATTAGAACCGTAAGCACGTCTCGGGCCGTACGCATTTAATGCGCATGTCTTGTAACTGACACTGCACGATGGCAAAGGACTGAAGTCTGCATTGAACCGTCAGATTTGTGGTGGTTACTCCCTTTGCTGGATCGAGTGGCTAAGGGGTAGGTACCCGAGTCTATATAAGTCAAATGTCACTTTCATTTTTCATTTTTGCTTCCTCAAAACAAAACACAGTCATACTTCTTCTTCAACATTTTCTTCTCTGCTTCTTTTGCATTTTCTTGATAGCTTCCTTCAAACTTATCATCTTAAAGTTCAGATTTCACCTCAAGCATAGACAGTAAGTTCTCTGATTTCGCTTTTTGCATTTTGGTGGTTGTTTCTGATTCTTGGTGTGCATTTTTGTTTTCTGGACCTAATTTTGAACTTCATATATCTGTCTTATATTCGGAAATTGTTCTACTTGTTGCTTGGAACCTTGTGTTTGCTTGTTTGTTGAGATAGCCTTACTGTTAGTGAGCTGTAGCGTTTATGGTTGTACATTGTGATTTTTAGCTGCTTGAATCCCTCGTCACCTGTTGATGTAGTCTAGGTGCTTTGGATTTTGAATGTCATGCTTTTAAACTATTCGATAGGTTTTTTGCAGACATAAGGGTAGAAATTTATATATTAGGGAATTTTACTTGATGGGCCTATATTTTCGGCCCCCATCACTTTTGATGGCGAATCATACGACCTAACGCATAGGATAGCCGTTTTAAGAATTCTTTGCTTTAGCTCATTAGGTTCAATATGCTTTCAGCGTTCTGATATCATTCCTTTTGTTCTGTAGATATCAAGTCGCTCACGCAGTGGTCGTCAGGTCGGTGATGAGGGTTCTGCTTCTGAGGAGCAGGTAGAACAGCGAGTCCGAGATAAACAAGGAGCGATCTCCTAAAGCAGTGAGGTCGTGGAGGAGCCTGTGGAGTGAGCTGGGCCTTCAACCTCCTGAGCTATGGCTGAAGCGAGAGTGGCTCGAGTGCCCTTCTACCATACTGCTTATAATATTAATCTCCAGGCTCTACAAGCTTTGGCCCAGGAGTTTGACTTCCCTTTAGGGTACCGAGCTAACATGCCACGAGAACGTGATCATACGGCTTATCCACCCCCAGGCTTTATTGTGATAAGCCGTGAGCATATAGAGTTCGAATTTAGGTTCCCTGTCCATAACTATCTTACAGACCTGTTAAACGATCTGAAGCTTGCTCCATTCCAACTTACTTCGAACTCTTATGCTCAGCTAACTGCCTTGGTCGTTGCTTTTATCAAGAATGGGCTCGAACCTTCTACTCATCGCATTATCCATAACCTTTATAGCTTTAAGGGGACCCACAATCACCAGGTTGAGCAGAGGGATGGGCTATACTATATTTCAGCCCATAACCCTCGCTATAAACAATATTTGCCCAAAAACTGTATTAAATCCAATATGAGGGAATACAAATCCTACTGGATTCTTGTCTCCTGTCTCTCACTTTGCGACTTGCAGAATACCTCTTTCGTCTTGTCCTTTAATAGTCATGGACCTTAGCTTGCATACCAAATCATTTATCATCATTTCATTCATTTTTTTTTTATGGGCTTGTTTTTGTTCTGCAGAAGTTTCTGCTAGCAGGATTGACCTTATTGGGGAGGAGATCGCGACTTTAGAGGCCTTTGTAGCGGTTAAGGTTGATAGTGACGACCTGTTTTCTTCAAGCTCCAACCTGATAGCCCGAGGTCTAGCTCCACCAGTTACTGGTCCTCACTTGGACATAAACCACGATCTAGGGGTTTGCGAAAAGAAGAGCAAGGTCCCTTCAGTCTTCGCAGTTCCTTTTGGTTTTGAGTCCGAGCCTTCTTTAGAAGACTTTTTCAAGTTCATCCACGAGTACTTCTTCGGACGATATGCACATATTTGCACTAGATATTCCTTCCATCAACGCAGTGCCAAGGCCCAAGGAATCGGAGGTCGTGGTGGTGGAGGATACTTCACCAGATCATTCTCATCAGGTGCCCCCCCAACCTACTGATGCAGCTACTTCTTAGGTCGAGATGGTGGCAGCAATTGAAACGCAAGCCCCCAAGTCCAAGGAGTAGAAAAAGGCCAGTCCATTCTCGTCTAAGAGAGTCAAGACTTCTATTGAGAAGAGCTCGGCTTCACCAAAGCTCGAGCCCTTAATCAGGAAAAAAGGAAAAAGCATAGTTGAGCCCCCAACCCTCAAGCGCCAGAAAGTCATTGAGGTGAGGAAGCTTGGGGCCGTCGTTATTGGGAGAGGCCCAAGCATCCAGACCTCGGAGCGATCCGAACGACCAGAAGAGGAGTCAACTGAGGGTCTGGAGCCACAAGCTGATAGGGTAGCGGAGATGGAGTATTTCAATAGCTTTCTAAGTTGTACACCAGATGTTTTAAGGAATCGTTCTCCAAAGCTCTCCAAGTCAGACCTCATTGATCAAAAGCTGGTAGGCTACAGAGTTCACCATGTAACGTTGGTAAGCTTTAGGTTCCTTCATTCTTGTTGGACTCCTCCGATTTGAGTCCAACATTTTCATTCTTCCAGGATGGTATGACGTTGATGAAGCTGATGAAGCGGATTTAGGATCGGATAGGGGAGAAGGCTGCTTTCAAGGAGGCTGAGGAGCAGCTTGAGGAGGAGAGAAAGAGGCTGCAAGATGAAGTGAACCTCCTCCAGAAGGAGCATCAAAAGCTAGAAGGCAAGCTTAAAGATACTGATGAGGCCTTGTCCCAAGAAATAGCCCGTAGGGAAGCAACGACTTCCGAAGTCAGCAAGATTCATGGAAAGCTGATGAAGGTTAAGAGCGAGTTGAGTGCTGTTGAGGCGCGAGCTAGGGCTGTTGAGAAGAAGGTTAAAATCGCAGAGAGGCGAGTAGAGGTCGTTGAGAATAGAGCTGAGGTTGCCGAGAACAAAGTTAGTCAGCAGCAACAGGAGTTGGCCACAGTAAATGACGAACTCGATGGGGCACGGGAGGAGATCGCCCAAGCAGAGGAGCACGCTGAAGCTCGAGTTGCTCGAGCACGAGATGAAGTTGTCGTAGGGATCGAGAATGCTTTCCTGTACATAATTTGGTGGCGCCATCCAAACGTAGATTACTCGTTCTTTAGGACGCCTACGGTCATAGCGATTCAAAGGTTTGTGGAGCATGCGACCAACACTCAGAGCACGCAGCAGGGCGATACATCTCCAGCCCCTCCAACTAGTCAGTCAGCAGCTCCTGACCTTTCATCGGACCCAGCTCAAGTCCCTGAAGGACCTTCAACTTCTCGCGATCCTCCTGCAGTAGAGATTCCAGCAGAGTCCTAATCGGGCAGCCTCCCTCAGATACACCTACTCAAACTTAGATAAATTTTTTTAGCTTTTTCTTATTTAGTTTGTAATCATTGAACTTTTCCTCCTTTTGTGAGGACTTTAATTTTCTCATTAACTTCTGTGTTGGACAGTGAGCTTTCAGCTTGAGATTGCTATATAAACTTTCCTTGCAGTTTATATTTTCTGACAAAGAGTAGCATATATAGCAAATATGGTTGAACTATACTCATCTTTCTATAACGAGTTATTGTTAAGATCTGCTAACAAACATACTATAATCATAATATGTTAGCTCATAAGTATTTGACTTTGCAAGCAATTCAGTTGAGTATTTTTAAATAACTGGGCAAGTACTTACAGCTTGCGAGGTGGTTATTTTAGGCATATTTGTCTGAGCGTATTTTGCATCAAGGTTCAGTGAGCTTAAGGTTGCATTTTCTCGAACTTTGATGACTTCAGCCCATTGAGGCACTTTGAGATATCAATATGATTTGAAAGCAGCCCCTAGTACGGGCAGCCCCTCTCGTGAGGTAGCGAGGCCATCAATGTGATTTGAGAGCAGCCTCCAGTACGGGCAGCCCCTCTTGCGAGGTAGTGAGGCCATCAATGTGATTTGAGAGCAACCCCCAGTATGGGCAGCCCCTCTCGCGAGGTAGTGAGGCCATCAATGTGATTTGAGAGCAACCCCCAGTACAGGCAGCCTCTCTCGTGAGGTAGCAAGGCCATCAATGTGATTTCAAAGCAGCCTCCAGCACATGCAGCTCTTCACAAGAGGTCATGAGGCCATTTTGCATGTCATGCCTTCGGCAGACTTTTTGACAGCAGCTAGCAGGCTGCATCCTTTGTGACGTTTTTCAAGTGATTGGAAGTCCTCAGTTGAAGCCTTCAGGGAGCGAAAATTGCAATCTTTTCCATGGGTGAGACCATTTGCATCGATAGCGGGTCCCAAGTAACGCCTTTCGGGGTGCTGACAGCTACCCTTTCTACAAGCGAGACCCTTATTGCAACTCATTCCATAAGCAATAGCCTTCCAGAGTGCAATAATCAGAGTTTCCAAATAGTCTTTTCTAAAGCATACAAACAGCAGCTCCTTCCACAGGTTGTATCTGGATAGCTTCCCCCTCCACAGGATCACCTTCAGGGGAGGATATAATAGACACTTCCTAGAGCAGCACCTTCTAGAGCTCCTCGATGGCAACTCCTTCCACAGGCAGTACCTTCGGACTGTAAAGGTCGCGGGTAGCTGATAATAGTCATGCAAAATATAAGAGAAGATGGCTCGCAGATCGCGAGGGCGCTATAAGAAACGTTGTTAATAATTATTTGTTTATCAGAACAAGATCTAGCTCGTAGATCGCAGAAAACAATTCCAGTATACTGTGAATTTCAGCTCGCGAGTTCCCATGGAGCAATCAGCATTTAGAAAATGGGAAAATGATCGCGGAAGTGCCCTTATAATCATGCATGGCCAAAGGATGCGATTGCCATATGATAATATGATTATAATAATTTCGCGGCTATTTGCACATGTTCTTTGGTCGCAAATAACTTTTTGGATAATTACAGAAACATCTTCGAGAAGTGATGAATAATGGTAGCTCGCTTTTCAGAAGTAAATCTTGATAGTTGTTGCTCTTTATAATAATTACACTTCGCTTGTTCAATTAGTTTGCTTTCTGCATTGAACATTGAACATACAACAACAAAACAAGTGAAATCACTCTACTCATAATCATCAAAGTGAATTATGTACAAAGGTTATAGAGTGAGCTGGCAGTTTTAGGTGTAGTAAGAACGAAGATATTCTACATTCCAAGCACATAGGAGTTCAGATCCATCCATGTTGGCCAAGTGATAGACGTCGTTCTCCAGGTTCTCCTTGATGAGGTAAGGACCTTCCCAGTTTGGTCCGAGTGCTCTTTCACTTGACTTGTGAGCTACGGGGAGGATTAGCCTTAGGACAAGGTCGCCTGCCTTGTAGCTTCGAGCTCGGACTTTCTTGCTGTAGTATCTGACGACTCTTTGTTGATAAACTGCTACCCTCATACGAGCTGTCTCCCTTGCTTCTTCAATCAGGTTCAGGCTTGCAGCGAGCAGCTGATCATTATCTTCAGGTTGAAATGATGCTCTTCGCTGGCTGGTAACCTCGAACTCTGCAGGGATCATAGCTTCGGACCCGTACACAATGGAGAACAGGGTTTCACTAGTGGAGTTGCGAGCTGTTGTTCTGTAGGCCCAAAGTACTTTATGTAATTCATCCACCTAAGCCTCTTTCTTCGTTTCCAGCTTGGTCTTCAAGGTCTGCTTGATGATTTTGTTCACAGCTTCGACCTGACCGTTGGCTTGAGGGTGATCAACAATCGAAAAGCTCTTTACTATCCCGAGCTCGCTGCAGAAGTTGATGAATTGCTCATTAGTGAATTGTGTCTTGTTATTAGTCACAAGCTGCTGAAGGACTCCAAACCTATATATGATGTTGTTCAACACAAACTTTTCTATTTTTAAGGTGGAGATTTCTGCAAGTTCCTTGGCTTCAACTCATTTAGTGAAGTAGTCCACGACCACCACTACATATTTGCACCTTCCCCGAGCTGTTGGCAGGGGCCCAATCAAGTCCATTCCCTAAATCACAAAGGGTCACGGGTTGACCATCTGCTGAAGGTAAGCTGGTGAAGCTTGCTAGACTTTGGTGAATCTCTGGCACTTGTCATACTTCTTGACCACATCAATGGCATCCTACTTCATGGTTGGCCAATAGAACCTCTGTCTGAGTGCCTTTTGGGTGAAAGATAGTCCCTTTGCAGGGTTCTATAATGACTAGCATGTACGTCTCTCAGTGCAGTTTCGCAGTCCTGGCCGTCAATACGTCGTAGAAACGAGGCTGAGAAGCCTTTCTTGTACAGCACATCATCATAAATACAGTAGTGAGCTGCTCTAACTCGCAGGCGATGTGCTTTTAACTTGTCGCTTAAGAGTTTTTCTTCCTGTAGGTAGTTTAGTAAGGAGCTCATCCAAGAGTCAAGGTGAACACTTATGATCATCAACGCATCCTTTCTTTTTATAGTTGGAGTTGACAGGAACTCTACCGGTATGGCTCTTAGGAAATATGCATCCTGGGTAGTCGTTAGGTGAGCTAAAACACCTATATAAGAGTTCTGAGCTCGCGGAATCTGATTTACCTCAAACTGTTGGAAGGTCCCCAGCAATTCTTTCGCCTTTTGGAGGTAGTGGGCCATCTTCGGTCCTCTGGTCCGATATTCTCCCTAAACATGGCACACGATGAGCTGAGAGTCATTAAAGACCCTTATCTGTTCGGCTCGCACTTCTTTGGCTAGGCAGAGTCCCACGAGTAATGCTTCGTACTCGGCCTTATTATTGGTAGCCTAGAATTCGAATCTCAGAGCGTTGAGGATCTTATGACCTTCTGGACTGATCAGTAGCACTCCGGCCCCTGAGTTATGTTCGTTGGAGGACCCATCCACGTACAGCTCCCACATCGGGCCACCTGTGGTCTCAACCTGCTCCTCTATAGGTCTTGTGAATTCAGTAATAAAGTCTGCAAAGGCTTGGGCCTTGACTGCTGTTCTGGGCTTGTACTCGATATCGAACTATGCGAGCTGTATGGCTCATTTGAGTAGCCTGCCCGAAGTATCTGTCTTCTGAAGGACCTACTTAAGGGGATATTGTGTGAGAACCTTGATCTGGTGAGGCTGGAAGTAAGGGTGTAGCTTTCTCGATGCGATGATTAGGCAGTATGCCAATTTCACCATCTACGAATATCTGGTTTCTGCGTCGACCAACCTCTTGCTAATGTAGTATACTGGTAACCACATCTTCTCTTCCTCCCTTACCAAGGTAGCACTCAACGCGTGTTCAGACACTCTGAGGTATAGGAAGAGCATTTCTCCCTCCTTTGGTTTTGATAGGAGGGAAGCTTAGCCCATACACTTCTTCAACTGCTGGAAGACCTCATTGCATTGTTCGGTCCACTTGAAATTCTTCATCTTCTTTATTGCTTCGAAGAAAGGTACGCATTTGTCTGTAGCTTTTGAGATAAACCTATTTAAGGTCGCAACCTGACCGTTGAGACTTTGGACATCTTTAACCCGAGCTGGGGATCTCATCTTTACAAGCGCCCTGATCTTCTCTGGGTTGGCCTCTATCCCCCTGCTATTCACTATAAAGCCAAGGAACTTATCAGACACTACCCCGAAGGTGTACTTCAATGGGTTCAACTTCAACTGGTAGCTTTTCAGGATTTTAAAGGTCTCGTCCAGGTCGTAGACATGGTCTGTTGCTTATTGGGACTTCACCAACATATCATCTATATACACCTCCATAGTTTTCCCGATCTGCTCTTGAAACATCGCATTAACCAGGCGTTGGTAGATCGCCCCTGCATTCTTCAGTCCAAAGGGCATCACTTTATAGCAATATAAGCCTCGGTCAGTAACAAATGATGTGTGCTCCTCATCCTCCAAGCACATCAGGATCTGGTTGTAGCCCGAGTAGGAGTTCATGAAGCTCAGGAGTTAGTGCCTGACTATTGCGTCCACAAGCTGATCAATCCTGGGTAATGGAAAACTGTCATTCGGGCAAGCTTTGTTTAGGTCGGTAAAGTCAATATATATCCTCCATTTACCGTTCTTTTTAATGAGGACCAGGTTGGCCACCAAGATAGGATAGTAGGCTATACAAATGAACTTGTTGGTCAGCAGCTTCTCGACCTACTTCTTTAAGGCAACATACCGCTCTGGCGTCATTGGCTTCATTTTCTAACGAACTGGTTTATGCTGGGGATCTATGTTAAGTCTATGGCACATAACCTGAGGATCTATCCCTACCATGTCCTCGTGATTTCATGCAAAGACGTCCATATTTGCCTTTAGAAAGCCAGCGAGCTGGGTATTGACTTCTGGGGATAAGTCTCGTTCCACCTTCAAACATCTTTCTGGGTTTACCTCGCTGACCTGCACATTTTTCAGTTCTTCAACGGGTCTTGTAGCCCAATCTGCATCTATCTCGCGAGGGTCGAGGTCGTGGCTTATTCCCGTCTCGGTTACAGCTTATGGTTCACCACTTGAAATCACATTTACCTTCTTCTCCCAGACTCTCATTTTCACAGCGTCCTCGTAACAGTGTCTAGCCAAGTGCTATTCTCCTCGGACACATCCTATTCCTTGGGAGTTGGGAATTTAACTGTTAGCATCCTAGTAGATGTCACCACGTCTAGATCGTTCATGGAGGGTCGTCCCAGTACCACGTTATAGGTTGACGGGCAGTTAATGATTAAGAAGTTCGTCAGCACAGTAGCTTGTTGATCTGATTCTCCTAGAGTGAGTGAGAGTCTAATCTGGCCTATCGGTGTTACTGCATCCTCGATGAAGCCATATAGGGGTTCTGGTGAATGCATAAGCTACTCGGCTCCAAGCTCCATTTATCGAAGCAGTCTTTGTACATTACGTTGACCGAGCTGCAGGTATCCGCCATAAACTGTAGCACCTCGGCGTTGTTGATCTTGACTCGAATGATTATAGCATCGTTGTGGGGCCAGTGTACGCCTCTTGCATCTTCTTTAGTGAATATGATGTCATCTGAGGACACCTTCGCTTTCTTAGTAGGTCTCTTTGCCCCGCCATAATCTGCCAGCAAGGTGTGATTGGCTTCCCTCACGTACCTATGATATGACCTGTTTGAAGTATCGGCAATATAAAGACCGTCATAAATAGTAAAGATAGTTCTTACAGTGGGCTTGTGCTCGGGCTCTGGAGCTCACTGGGGCTGTTGTTGATTTTAGGTTTGAGGACGCTGCTGGTGAGGTTGCCTACTTGCAGGTCGTACTACATACTCTCTCAAGCGACCTCATCTTATCAGTTCTTCTATGGCGTCCTTCAGCTGCCAGCAATCTGAGGTGTTGTACCTAGCCTCGTTGTGATAGCCACAGAACTTTCTTGGATCTCGAAGCCTGTTAGGTACTCTTATGGGGTTGGGCTTTCCAAAATTTTTCCTGTTTCTTTCTATGACGAAGATTGAGTCCTGTATGTCTAACAGGACGCTGTAACTTTCATACCGACCTTGATGCTGAGGTCGTTCCCTTCTCAACTCGGACCTGGGTCACTTCGCCACAACATTAGCAAACTGATGCCTCTGCTCGCTATGTCTGTCTCTACCATGGCTTTTTCTCTCTTCCTTTGGTGGGAACTGCTTGCTTCACCCTGTTAGTTACTGGGCTTCTTTGGTTCGAAAGCCTCTTCCCATCTGATTTTTTTAGCAGCTCTCTCGTAGAACTCACCCAAGTCCTTCACCGGTGACTTATAAATGCTTTTATAAAGCTTCCCGTCTTTTCTTAGTCCTATTGAAATTGCTATCAGGATGCTCTCATCCGAGGATGCTTCGACATTGCTCACCGCATCCCTGAATCGAAAAATTTAATCCTTCAACGACTCATTTTGTCTTTGGAAATTGGTAGTGAGGTGACATGGAGGTGCGAGCTGCTTCCTTAGGGCTTTGTACTGATTGAGGAACTTCTGCTGGCATTGTTTCCAACTCACTATACTGCCAGTTGAGAGGCCCTTGAACCAGGCTCGGGGGGCATCCCCTACGGTAGCCGGGAAGACTCGGCACTTGACCAGTAGGTTGTTCGTCTAAAGATCCATCTGTACGTTGAAAGCGTCTAGGTGGTCATATGAGTCACTTTTACCATTATAGGGCGGAATGCTTGGGAGTTGGAACTTGGGTGGTAGAGGCACTGTCTCGATCTCCCTAGCGAATAGGACCTTGTAATCATCCTGCTCTTCCTGACTTTGAGGTCCAGGTCGAGCCTCCAACTACTGGACCCTCTACGATAATTCTTCTACCATCGGATCCTGGGGTTCGGACCACCTGGTTCGATTTCGCCTACTGGTGCTCTCCTGCTCTCCCGAGTGGCGATCTCGCGACCTACGCATCTTATCAAAATTCTCTACCTATGTAGAGCCTCTTCGCAGCTCGGGTTTGCAGCCACCACGATGCTTACGAGCTCGTTCGTGCCTACGACTATCTTCGACATATCAATCTCCTTCGTGGCTCACCCTTTCTCTTATATCAGCTGGGTGAGGTGAGGCTTCCCTCTCCTAGTCTCGCCGTCTGTCCCTTCTTGGGTTCAAGTTCAAGGAGCGGATGGACTCTTCGAATAGTGACCTATCTCTGCTAGCTACTCTCTTCGGGGTCGGGATTTCCTCTGTGAGCTATTGGCGA
Source organism: Litchi chinensis (assembly GCA_019925255.1). Lineage (NCBI taxonomy): Eukaryota > Viridiplantae > Streptophyta > Magnoliopsida > Sapindales > Sapindaceae > Litchi > Litchi chinensis. The sequence goes on along the minus strand of CM034469.1, from coordinate 10,927,334 downwards.
GCTCTTCTGGGGGGCGCGACCTCCACCTGCCTTTGCATAGTGCGAGTTTGAACTTCCGCTAAGGTCCTAATTGTCTCAGTCAGTTGCCTTACTGTGTCCTCCAAAGCTTGCTGACGCTGTTGCCATTCCTGAGCAACCTCTTCCCTAGAAGGTAAGGTGCTTTGTTGGTCTTCCTGGCCTTCAGGCCGCTCGTCCATCATACCAACACTTCTTGTCGTTCCTGCTCTAGCCATTACGATTTGGGGAAATATAAGCGGTCAAAGAGAAGTTAACTGAAGAAAAAGTTACCAAATCGCTGTTGGGCCCTCTTTCTAGTGTCAAAAGATGTTGATGTCCGAAAACGGTTGACTCAGAGATTCAAAGACCCAGACTGCAATCGAGGTAATTAAATGATGATAATAATTGCAGTAAATATATAGTAAATAAAGTTTAGGGTTGGTATGTCGTAATAAAAAGTGGAGGAATGTTGGTTATGGTGAATGGACAGTAATAAATAAGCGATTAATAAAGGGAGGAGGGGGAAGAATGAATATGAAGACAACAATTTTTACGTGGTTTGGCGACTGGGTCTATGTCCACGAGTCACTCTGGATTAATTCTGGCAGAGTGATGATAATACTAGTGTTGTTAACTTGTTGGTACAATAAAAATTTTCCCTATTTATAAAGAGAGAGATATGTAAAAGAGTGTTATACACATTACAAATAATGGTTATTTCAACTAATCTGACATAAACCATATTGCATTTATTGTAAAGACAATGATTATTCCTTTTATGCACACGCTGCATTAAATGCATCAGGAGAAGTCTTTTCTTCATTAAATGTATAGTTGCCGCATTAAATGCTCCTTGGTAACTATGTAAGTGGCACCGACATAAAATCAGGGAATTAGATAGATCTGATGACTTGCTGCACAAGGTATCACTTGGTGCAAGCTCTCTGGTTGTCGAACTACGCGAGCTGAATAGATGCTGAAGTGGACTGGAAATATGCTCGAATTGTCTTGGCGTTACGTGAGCTTGTTGCAGCGATCTCAGGGTTGGGCCTTCCTTCCTGTTCTTGACCTTCTTGGCCCATGTCAAGAAAACAGGCATAACGGTACCGAACAATGACTTAGTAGATTACCAATAGGTTACCAATTAATACAACTTATTTAATAATTTATAAGATTATTTAATAACAATGCTTCAATTAGTTGTAAGTCATCCAATAGTTGTAAATTTATTAAGTAACTTTACTCAATCTAGTAAATTAATCCAACCCTTTTTTTGCTTTTACTTTGTTGTCATGAAATAATAAATTATAAAGTAATTAAAATATAAAATAAAATGCATCTCAACATACCTCCTTACCTTTTTTTTTTTTTTTTTTTTACTTTTTTCAATTTATTTAATTTATTTGTAATCAAATTAAATATATTATTTTCAAAAATTATTTCATAATAATTATTTGAAATTTAAATTAAAATAATTTTTATTTTATTTAAACTTATTTAACAAATAGTTAATATTCCCATCACAAATATTATAAAATTTCAAAAATATTTATTAATATGATAAATAGGTGCAATTATAACTCTTTTAATCCTTTTAATACTTTTTTTAAAGGTAATGAGAAAATTTTTGAAACAAATATAATTCAAGGTGTACATATAATTTTTTATTTTATCTAATAAAGATTACACGCAATGTAATGATTCAAATCTTAGGACATTGTAACAAATGCTTCCACCATCAAACCATATCGAGTGGTACATATATTGTTAGATGGTGTAAATCACAGAACCTTGTATGAATAATGAGGCGTATGTTTAAAACAAAAGTGGGGTGCATATGGACTGTCTTCAGAGACTAGGGGCGTGAGTCTCACGTGAGACCATCCATCAGTCAGCTAAAGCAAAAACCCTTCTCTCTGGTTCCTGTCACTCTCTCTTTGGCTTTGCGCTTCCATCTCAGCCTACTCCAAGGTACCATCTTTTTCTCTCTATACATTTGTGCTTTCCATTTTTTGCATTAAAATCTGAAATGGGTGTCAAAAAAAATTGAAACTTGGATGATGTTTCTGATTGAAAAACTGAATCTTGTTGTATAAGTATTGAAGACCGTACAGCCGACTATCTCTTCGTTGACTTCCGGTTTGGTCGGTGATGGAAAGTTGTCGAAGTTTAATCATGGGTTTGGTCTGTTAAATGTTGTTTGGTTGGTGAGAAAGTTTAGGGAAATTTTGACAGAAAGTTCTGGAGTGTTTCCTGAAATGTTGTTTGTTTGGTATTGTGTTGGTGAAATGGACTGGATGCTCAATTTTTATTCAGTTGTATGTAGAATATGTCTGTTAGAGCAATATGTTAGTAGTGGACGTAGAAGATGTTCTAAGTGTTAGACCAATATGTTAGTAGTGAGGCGGTATGGTCATATCCTGGAACTCTAAGCGAAAAATCATTGCTAGTGAGTAGTGACACCGATTACATCCTCAAAGATGATCCGCACTTGGCCTACTACATCCCTAATCTCCTGTAACCTCTACTCACTGAGGCTTGACCACCTCGCCTCACTTTTCGCCTTTTAAAACATTGCTTGGTTTGTTTCTTTCTTTTGCAAAAATGATCCTCAAATGTAGCAAGCAGATACTTTTGAGTGTGTTGGGCAATATGTTGAATCTGAATTACATGTATTTAATCTTCTATTTTTGCTATTGATTGCAGGACTTGTATTTTATCTACTGAGTGCTTGATATTAGGTATTTTGTGGGTTGAAGTACGATAAATTATTGGAAAATTTTGTGCTGAATGAAAAGTTGGAAATGAGCTTAATTTCAAGGCTAAGGCATCATTTACCAAATGGCTTTTCTCCTTTGACATCACTGAATGTCTTTAACTTTGCTGGATTGATGTCTCGGGTCAATGGTACAGCATAGTCTATTTATTGGTGTTCCAATCCCAAACAAAACGCTGAATTATGCCTGACTGATGCAAAAGTAATTGAGTGATAACTGTGTTGTTGACAGGCTTGTACATGTAATACACCTCATCCTCTTGTATCGGCACTATCATTGGTTTAAATACCAACTTGTTATACATGGGAATGCCATCAAATGATAGGCCGTCAAATGGTCCACTACGGTGCTTTACCTTTGATCCTATGGCAATAAACAATTAAGGAAGCTCCATGTTCTTAAGTCTGAAACTGAATTCTCCAGGAGATGGATCATCATCACTCGCCCATGATGTTAGATATTGCTCAAAACCAGTTTTCAAGTTCCATCCCAGTTTCATGCCAATCAACAATGTGTCTGATAGGTAATCAAAGCTTTGCCACACAGCTGTTGGAGCTCTTGTCCCGGAGAACAAGGTTCCTAGAATCCAGAAGCTGAGCCACTGGATTTTATGGCACCTTTGATGAATTTGTAGACCAGATAATGCTCTTATTATTGCTGTGAAGAACAAGGTTTCCATCATCAGACATGACCAAAATTCCTTACTCATCAGTTATTGCATTCCTTCTATTTGCAACCCAGACAACTGTAGCAGGACTATATTTGTACCATATTCCTAGGTACCAGTTGTTTGACTTTCCAGGAGTGAAGAAGCCTAGCTCAAAGCTTTCAGCAGCAGAAACTAATGTTTCACGATCTCTGATAGATTGTGCTAGACCTATGCTGCAATTGAAAAGTTCATGATGGATAAAAAGATCAATGTGCCAAAGTAGGTGAAGAATAAATAAAACCCCATTTAACACCCCCAGCTTTTCTCTCCAATCTTTCAGCTTCTAGTTATTTTCCTTCTTGTCTATTTTACAACCGTGTTAGGTGTGGAAATCTGTGTGTCTGCTGTTTCTTCAAGACATGACCTTAGCCATTTTTTTTCTGGAAAATTCAATGTCACTTGTCTGTCATTCACAAACAACTACATTTACAAGACTTTTAGCATCAGATTTGTCATAACCTGTGGGACTTTGCAATATTAGTTTTTGTGATTGAGGATGGTAGGATTATGAGTGAGTGAGAGCTCATTGAGAAGTTAGATATGTTGTTGTAGAGCTTTGACTACCCTTCAAATACTTTTTTACCTGGAATGAAGATTAGTTATAGTAACTGAAAATCAGCCATTTATTAATGAATTTTCTCGAGAAAATTAAGATAATGAAAGGAAATCGCAAAGACTTTTAGAAGCAGAAATTTTATAAAATTGAGTTTGTTACAATGAGCACGTGAAACCACATGACTATTGCTCTGTTTTAATAGAGTCCTTTATGTACAGCCGTATTAGTTTTTGTTCATGTTTCACTTATCCTAGACCACCCTACCCATTAAGATAAGGATTTCAGCAACTTTACAATCGTGCACATAATAAGACTACCCAGTTATTAAATTTGATGTCTATATTCATTTCTTAGTATATACCACCACCAACTGTTATAAAGGCTATCCATCTTTTCCTTCAAATTTTGATCATTTTAAAGATACTGTCAAATTCATTTTCACTTATTTTCTTTCTGTTAAAAGCAAATATTTATGTAATTTGATTTCAAAACTTGGAATCAACAATTCATATTTTATTGGTGCAAATTGATTTGAAGTGAAATTGAAACCAACAATCATAATATGTAACACCCCGAATTATATATATATATGTATATGATTATTATTATTATTTGATTTAAAATTAGAATGCAAGAGTAAAAATTTAATTAGGAATTTCATGCATTTAGGGTGAGATGTATTTTTAATTTAAGGAGTTTAATATTTTGGAGATATTTTATAAATAGAAATTAAATTAGAAATTCTATAAGAGAAATTGAAGTGATGAGAGAATATGATTGGATGAGAAAGTAATGTAATTAGAATGCATCACATGGGATTTAAATTAGGACCAATAGGAATGTGCCAACAAAAAAGTAAAAAGTGATGCAAATTATGGTTGGATTTTGACTAATATGATGGCATTCTAGTTGGTGGAATGATTAGTTGGATTTTCCACCAATGAGATGCTAGCAATTATAACTAATGGCATGGTGGTAATTAATGATTTAGTTGAGGGGTAAATTGGTCAAGAGAAAAGGTGAATATATAAAGTTGAAAAGTGAAAGAGATTGCATGAAACCCATTTTCCTCCTCTTGCTGCCATCCACCTCTTCTTCATTTCCTCTCATTTTTCTTTCAATTTTAAGCCATCAAATCACTCATTTCTCTTGTTTCTCACATCACAAACTCATTCAAGGTATCAAATCCATCAAAACCCATCAAGAATTCAAGTTAAATTTTCACTAGAAAAGTGCCAAATCAAGGTAAGCTTATGTGGGTTTTGATATAATGATGGATTAAGATTAGAAATGAAGTAGAAGCACTCATAAGCATATAAATATAGTTACTTTTGCATTTACATTAGTGGAATTGATTTTTATGATGATAATTGTATTCTTGAAAACCATAGGTGGAGAAGTAGCCAGAGGAAGCCAAGAAAAGAATAAGGAGAAGTTGTAGGCTTCAATTGAATATGTGAAGAAGCCAAAAATATTGCCTAAAAGGTTAGTGTACACCTACTTAAAAATTTCACTTTTACTAGTATGGTTTTATCTATTTTAGTATGTGATTTTGTTCAATTTTTAATTAAATTGAGTTAATGACTATGTGTGAATTATGTTATGGATGATTTTGTGGCATGTTATGATGAAAATTTGAAAAGTTTGTGAAAAATGGGATGTTGGCCGAAATTGATATGTAAAGGGTTTATGAATTTCTTTTGATGATATGTTATAAAATGTCATTCAGTTGTGATTTTTATAACTTTTGAATGGAAATAAAAAAGAATTGGAAAGAAATTGCCTCATTTTAATGTTTGGGCCAAATACTTGTGAGATGAAGGGCATGAGGATTTTGCAAAAATTTGATGAGTTAATCTAGTATCAAATGGTACTTTGTGAGGTTTAAGTTTGATGCTTTGATTAAATATGAAAAAATGTGATGGAAATTTATTTTGTGGTGTTCTTAATAAAATTTTAAGTTAGAAATGGAAGTTGTTAAAATGTAAAATTTTTGTTAATAAATAAAATTTATAAAGGTCCTAGTAAACCTGGACATCAGTAATTAGTATGCCAATAAGGTGATTATAGCAATACTGTACTGATTTGCTTATATATATTGATATTAGATTCATAAACCTTGAGAAGCACCAAATGTCCGGTCTGAAAATAACTTGTAGCTAAAAAATGTGATTTCGATGAGTAGGCACCGAGTGTCTGATGCCGGGGAGAACTCGTTTTCCATTCCAAGATATTGTGTTAGTGTTTATGAAGGGCATTGAATATATGAAGTGAAATTGTACGATTATGCTTGAAAAATGCCTTCTATGTATTTTATATGTGTATTTATTAGTAAAGTGATTTCTTTGTGCTCTATTATAAAATTTTGAGAAAGTGTGAAATTTTGTTTGACAATATGGTATTTTTGATAAAATAGTGAATTTAAATTTTGTGTACACTCACTAAGTAGAAATACTTAGTGTGTTGAATTTACCACACGTAAGTAGTAATTTGGGCACTGTAGATAGAGATCGACAAAGAGACATCTGTTGTGCTTTTTGCGAGTTACATCCCTCTATTTTGGGGAGTTATTCTTTCGACACTATATATATTTGTTAAAATGCATTGACACGAACGTATGTATGTACACGTATATGTATACATGGGATTTTGTAAATGATAATGTATATAAATCGTAGAAAAAATTTTGGTATTATAAAGTGATTTTGTAAACTAATTATTACTTTTCTTTTAATTTGTGTTTACTTTGATTAGTGTAATTTTCACTAAAGGTGTGATTTCATAAAGGTTTATGTGGTGAAATGATTTTGAGTTGGACGGAGAGTCCGAAATGATAGTTGAGAACATATATTTATTCTAGAAGTGTTTTTTTTTTTTTTATTTTTATTTTTTAAATTTGTAGATTTTTATAATTTTGGGTTTTTCAGAAAAATAGACGAAACTCTACTGGATTTTTGTAAAATAATAATAATAATAATAATAATCAATAAGTTGAAATATATATATATATAAATGTATATAAATCTATATGTGTAATAATAATAACAATGATGCTAAATAAATGAACAATGTAACATCCTTCGGCTCAATTTCTACTCTAATAGAAATTGAGTGGAGGGTGTTACATAATATATACATTATTGAAATATGTGTACAATTAATGTTTTAAAGTTATTTGATGACAAATAAGTCCTTGAATCTGCATTCCATATTGCCTAACAAAAAGCTCCAAGCAAACTACTATCAAGAATTTCTACCTGCCATCTAGTGTAGTTGTACTCATTGCATTGGTTGTTTCAGATTTTCCTTTACTTGAAGTTGAACTTGAAATTAAACTTCTTTCTGTGAAGAAACCCGGCTCTTTAGGCTGAGATAACGGGAGTCCCTCATTGGCCAACATAAAAACTACAGATGACATATCTGGTCTGTTATTTGGAAACATTTGAACACATAATAAACCCACTTGAATACATCTAAGAACTTGAGATTCAATAAAGGAGCCTTCTAAACACGTATCCATTAATTCCAAGGCCTTCTCATTATTCCACTGCACCCATGCCTGATAGATGTAACAAATATTTTTGTTTATTCTCCATAGTGGGAAAATTTATTAAAATAAAAAGAAGCATATCGCGATTTCCACTCACATGTTCAAGAAGATTTCGGTTGTTATTTGGATCGAAGAACCCTCTATTCTTTTTGCCACTTACTACCTCTAATAGAAGCACACCAAAGCTAAAAACGTCAGACTTTAATGAAAACGTACCATCGGCGGCATACTCCGGAGACATATAACCACTGCATTAAAATATATAATATATAAGTTTTTTTTTTCTCAAATAATAAAAAGAACATTTACGATTATAGTAAAAAAAAGCTTACTATGTTCCAGCAACTCTATTTGTGTTTCCTTCTTTTTCATCATTGTTAAAAATTCTTGCCAGTCCAAAGTCCGAAATTTTAGGATTGAAGTTATTATCTAGCAAAATATTGCTTGTCTTCAAATCTCTATGAATGACTTGGAGTTTTGAATCTTGGTGAAGGTAAAGAAGTCCTCTTGCAATTCCAATAATAATGTCAAACCGCTTTCTCCATCCCAAAAGTTTGCTTCTCTCACAATCTGCACGTACATCATTGCCAACTTTAGTAACTCTTACAATTAGAACTGTTTTTATGTACTTTTCACTTTTAGCCTTGAGATAGAAAACATTTAATTTAGATCACAAATATGTGAAAGCTCGAGTATATAAAATATATATGACTAGGTAAATAGATATAAGGTTAAAAGGTGCAACCAAAAATGAAATAATCCAAGCTTTTGTTGGGCATATATTCATAGACCAACATCCTTTCGTCCCCATGTATACAGCAGCCAAGAAGCCCAACAAGATTCCTATGTTGAAGTTTGCCGATTAAAACTACTTCATTCTTAAATTCTTCAACACCCTGTCTCGAATTTTTTGAGAGTCTCTTCACTGCAATTTCTTGTTTTGTAGAAAGAATTCCCTATATATTATAATCAAATTTCAAATTAGAAAGATATAAAAGGTACTATCTACTTTCAAGTCAAGTATAGATAAACATATAAACATTGTTACCTTATAAACAGAACCAAATCCGCCCTTGCCAATCATGTTGGCTTGTGAGAAATTATTAGTAGCGGCAACAATGGTACAAAAATCAACTAAAGGTACTTCTGCTTCATCTTCCCTATTCTCCAGCCCTAATATATTAACCAAAGATTTAAACGTCCAATGTTAAAAAATCCTCGAACTCAATGCTAAAATTGTATGACATGATAAACAATTGAGCAAAGTCAGAGGGAAATTTTACCTCTATTCTTTGTTTTCTTCCAAACTTTTAGTTTGTAGAGTACCAATCCCAAGGAAAACATCCCAACAATGGTTGCGCCTATCACGATGATCATTATTTTTTTCTTCTTATTCAAATAATTTCTTGATTCTGGGACATGTAAATCAAGAAACTTAAATCAATTTAATTTGAAACTCATTTTTGTTTGTCCTTAAAATTTATGATGGTATTTGTTGACGTTCGGAGACAGTCAATACCTGGTTGGGGGTTGGAACCTCGCCAACAGAACGATTTATATGAGGTCAGCCCGTAGACCGTTGAACTTCTTTTGGTCCCGTAGGGCCGCGTCCGGAGTTGAACCCTCAACCCCATAGGTGTTCTTGGTCACAACTTCTATCTCATAGGGTCGCGTCTCAGCTTGGTGATAGGAGTTGTGCACCAAGAACACCTATGAGATTGATGGTTCAACTCTGGACGTAACTCTACAGGACCAAAAGGGGTTTAAAGGTCTATGAGCCGACCTCATATAAATCATTCCGTTAGTGAGGTTCCGACCCCCAACCGGGTGTTGATCGTCTCTGAACGTCAATAGCATTTTTTTCACATGCCAACATTATCAATCTCCTAACTTTATTTTCCTTCCCAATAATAACTTTACAAGGGAATAGATAGAAAAAGACAAAGAAATAAATTATTTCTATTCTTGATTCTCTTGCAAATCAACCAAACCTCATACATGTATCTTTCTATTTGTGTTAGTTTTTACTTAATTGTTCTCTCAAAAGGCAGTAAACTGGAAATGGTTGTCAATAGCTACTACATTGAAAAGCATTGGGCATATGAGGGACCCAAAACTAGAACTCTTAAACTTCGGTACCAAATTAGTAGCCACTACACCTAGAAGCTTAATTAATCATAACAGAGGCAACAATAAATCAAATAATAAAATTACCTAGTTCTGAGGCTGGAACTCTCAAATAGAAATCCTGTCCCCAAGTGAATCCTGCAGGGCATTCTCTGATATCAATCAGTTCCCCAAACCACATCAAGCAACCACTGCCTCCTTCTCTTGTATCGGAATTTGCATAAGCTTTACATGAACAGTTTTTGTAGCATTCAGCCTCACATTCCTTGAGATTCATGCTAGTGTTCGACCAATAACCGTCAGGCACCTTCGTCCATGAAATCCTCAGAAACCTTTCTCCACTCGGGCATTCTGCTGGCAATTTCTCTATGCATTTGCTTGACCCTGTATTCCACATGCCTTCTTCTTCGGGTACAAACCCCTTCAAACACTCACAAATTGGTGTCTTGCTATTTCTGCAAATATGATTAGGACCACACACTGCATAATTGTCACACGCGTCAATCGGCCAACGGAACAGCATAATCCATTCCTTGCTGTTCCAATTCCAAACAAAACGCCGAATTATGGCTGATTGATCCAAAAGTAATCGAGTGATAACTGTGTTGTTGGCAAGCTCGTATGTGTAAAACAATTCATCTTTTTTATGCACTAACATTGGTCTAACAAAGCTGTTCATCCTTGGAATGCCTACAAACTGTTGACCATTCCATGGTCCACTTCGGACAAGTTTTTTCGATCCTGTGGTAACAAGTAATTGAGGAATCCCTTGGATGTCAAGTCTAAAACTAAAGTCTGCAGGATACGGATCATCATCACTCTTCCATGGCGTTAGATATCGCTCAAAACCAGTCCTTAAGTTCCATCCCATTTTCATGCCGGTCAACAATGTGTCTGATGGGTAATCAAAGCTCTGCCACACATAGCTGTCAGAATTGGTATCCCTAAGAACAAAGTTCCCAGAATCCAAGAGCTGAGCCACTGGATTTCTTGGCACCTTTGATGAATTTGTAGACCATATAATGCTCTTATTATTGCTGAGGAGAACAAGTTCTCCATCATCGGACATGACCAAAACTCCTTGCCTATCAGTTATTGGATTCCTTCTATTTGCAACCCAGACAACCGTACCAGGACTGAATTCATACCATATTCCTAAATACCTGTTGTTTGACTTTCCAGGACTGAAGAAGCCTAGCTGAAATCTTTGGGAAGCAGAAATCAATGTCTCACCATCTCTGATAGATTGTGCTGGACTTATGGTATCAGCTGCTTTTGACAAGATCATACAAGATAAAAAGATCAAAGTGCCAAAGTAGGTGAAGAATGGAAGGTATCCCATTTAACACTTCCCAACTTTTCTTTCTTGTTTATTTTAAACACCTTAAAGCATCAAACTTCTGTGTTCCCTATTGTTATTAGCAAAATGTATCCTCAGCCAAGTTGCGAAATTCAGTGTCATTTGTCTGGGGTCCATGGACAACTAATTTTGAAGGCTTTTAGCATCACGTGTTAGTCTTCCAAATTCCTCACTGTTAATCCGTCACCAAATTCAAAGATTTTTCAAACATTTTGTACAAGATATATTTTTCTTTTATAGTAAAACACAATTTTTTAAAATTAAAATAAATAAATAAATAAAGGGGTCCCCTTGTATACATCCAGGTTATTGATATACTTGACACAAAAATAATAATAATAATAATAATAATGATTACATTCTAATATTATTGATTTTAATTTATTATATCTCATTACAACTGAACGAGTCAGATCACATTTATAATAATTGATAAACATAATCATATTTATTAATTGTAATTAGACGTATTTAGTTGTAATCATACATAATAAAGATATATTAAATTACAATAAGCAATTTTAGAATGTAATAACTTTTTATTATTGTTATTTTTATTTTTTATAAAGTGTATCGATATTTTAGATGTATTATAGAATGTGTCAAACATTAAATACACTTCATGCAAAATAAAGTATATGGAAAGCAAATTTTTGCGCATGTGTATATATCCTAATTTTTTCATTTTATTGAAAACTTGAAATTTCATATTCGGACAATTATCTTTTAAATATCAATGTTTTGCTTGAAATTCATACTCATGTCTTCATGAAAATGAAAGTACAAAAATTACATCTAAAAAGTACTTTGTTACAGCCAACCAATACAAAGTAATTAACATAACACTTTGCTTTTCAATCAAAGAAATTTTCTTATAGTGAGGAGATTGCCTGAAACAAAATTAAACTTTTAATTGAGCTCATACTAGCAAAAAATTCTTGACTACGCCTCTCGTGCCAATGCATAGAAATTAAAGAGCACAAGGCTTTGGAAGCCCATTGCCTTGGCTTCTTTCCTATACTACTGTCATTGAGGGTTGAACCCTTCGCCAATTTCAATCTTACAATGCACACCATATTGTTGCTTGTTTTATCGAACCTTTCCGTTGATTCAAAAGAGGTTTGTTAGATTGATTAAATAGTAAAGAAGTTCATGAACCAGTATATTGTAATTTGGATGATATCCACAAAGTAGTTTAGTAGGAAAATTCATAATATGCATGTAACATCCCAAATTTTCTCTATTTAAGAGAAATGAAAATAAATCGAGATGAATAGTATTTTTTGGATGAATAGTATTTTCGGATAAATAGTATTCGTGTGAATACTAAATTTTTCAGAAAGCAGATCTTGAAGTCGAAAAGCTCTGGAATAAGTAATAGAGTCTAAGGAAACTGAAACAGATAAAAAATGAGTTCGTTTGAGGCAAAAAAGAACAGTTTTCGGATCCGATCGGAAATCCGTAAAGATTTTCGAAAAATTCAAAAATTTAGAGAAGTGTCAGAATGAGTGTTAAAATGCTCATGAAGTATTTTAGAAACTCAAATGACACTTCTGAAGAAGATCCAGATTGAAATTGAACCAATCCAAAAATCGTTGGAGGCGATTTAGTGAATTTACGAAAAGCCAAAAAAAGGCATATAATGATTTTTAAGAGTCACCGAGGTTACTAAGAGTATGTACGTAGTCCGAATATAGGTCTTGGTAAATTTTGAAAGGATTTCGAAAAAGTCTCAAAAAAGCTGAATCCAAGCGTCTCAGAAAGTCAAATTAAAAGAGACGAGAAAAGGTAGACATGTGGGGCAAGCAACCATGGAAATGTGATATGTGGCATAAGGAAATTGTAAATTGAGTATGAATTTAAAAGGTTGTGTGGTAGATTTTGGGATTTAAATTGTGACTTTTAGGTGATTGAATTGAAAAAAAAAAAAAAGATTAAGAATAGGATGTTAAAAATAGTATGATTATATTTAATTGTAAAGGATATGTACAAAGACATTTTTGTAGCGTCCCAATATAACTGGACCTAAGAGATTGATTGAAATTCAATTTGTTGTTATTAATTTGGTTTGGTTTCAATTTTAGAAGTATAGAAGTTTATGGATAAATATCCTATTGGAGGATATTTTTAAAAGAAATTAAGAAGAATGGATTAAAGGAAAAAGGTCATAAGGGATAAAAATGAAAATTTACATATGTTACAAGAAAAGTCAATGATGGTTGGCATGATTTTTTTTTTTTAAATAATTAGAACAATAATAATAATTAAATATTAGTGGTGGGCATATTCATTTAAATAAATATATGTGTAGAAAAAAAAAAGAAAAAGAAAAAAAGTTGACGGTGGTTGATGCCGAAAGAGAAAAGAAAAATAATAAAATAATAGAAAAAAAAATTTGAAGAGAATAGTGAGGCGGTGCATATAATAAGGGCGAGTGAGTATAAACCTCTGCTACCAACTTCAAACTCACCAAACGATGAGGACATTGTGCTTCTTTGTCCTGGCAGAAAGTATAGAGAGTAACACTTAACCAAGTGTAATCAATTTGTAGACCTTAAGACTTAAAGAAAGATAACATTATTACCAATCTCACAAGCAATGGCATAACTAATTAAATAAAACAAATTAAAAATAATAAATCAATGATTTTGAATTACAAAAAAAAAAAAAAAAAAAGAAAAGAAAAGAAAAAATGTGTGCTGGACTTATGGTATCAGCTGAAATCTTTGGGAAGCAGAAATCAATGTCTCACCATCTCTGATAGATTGTGCCGGACTTATGGTATCAGCTGCTTTTGACAAGATCATACAAGATAAAAAGATCAAAGTGCCAAAGTAGGTGAAGAATGGAAGGTATCCCATTTAACACTTCCCAACTTTTCTTTCTTGTTTATTTTAAACACCTTAAAGCATCAAACTTCTGCGTTCCCTATTGTTATTAGCAAAATGTATCCTCAGCCAAGTTGCGAAATTCAGTGTCATTTGTCTGGGGTCCATGGACAACTAATTTTGAAGACTTTTTAGCATCACGTGTTGGTCTTCCAAATTCCTCACTGTTAATCCGTCACCAAATTCAAAGATTTTTCAAACATTTTGTACAAGATATATTTTTCTTTTATAGTAAAACACAATTGTTTAAAATTAAAATAAATAAATAAAGGGGTCCCCTTGTATACATCCAGGTTATTGATATACTTGACACAAAAAAAAAAAAAAAAAAAAATAGTGATTACATTATAATATTACCGATTTTAATTTATTATATCTCATTAAAACTGAACGAGTCAGATCACATTTATAATAATTGATAGACAGAATCATATTTTTTAATTGTAATTAGACGTATTTAGTTGTAATCATACATAATAAAAATATAGTAAATTAGAATAAACAATTTTAGAATGTAATAACTTATTATTATTATTATTATTATTTTTTATAAAGTATATCGATACTTTAGATGTATTCTAGAATGTGTCAAACATTAAATACACTTCATGCAAAATAAAGTATATGGAAAGCAAATTTTTGTGCATGTGTATATATCCTAATTTTTTCATTTTATTGAAAACTTGAAATTTCACATACGAACAATTATCTTTTAAATATCAATGTTCTGCTTGAAATTCATACTCATGTCTTCATGAAAATGAAAGTACAAAAATTACATCTAAAAGGTACTTTGTTACAGCCAACTAATACAACGTAATTAACATAACACTTTGTTTTTCAATCAAAGAAATTTTCTTGTAGTGAGGAGATTGCCTGAAACAAAATTAAACTTTTAATTGAGCTCATACTAACAAACAATTTTTGACTACGCCTCTTGTGCCCATGCATAGAAATTAAAGAGCACAAGGCTTTGGAAGCCCATTGCCTTGGCTTCTTCCCTATACTACTGTCATTGAGGGTTGAACCCTTCACCGATTTCAATCTTATAGTGCACACCATATTGCTGCTTGTTTTATCGAACCTTTCCATTGATTCAAAAAAGGTTTGTTAGATTGATTAAATAGTAAAGATTTTGATGAACCAGTATTTTGGAACTTGGATGATATCCACAAAGTAGTTTAGTAGGAAAATTCATAACATGCATGTAACACCTCAAATTTTCTCTATTTAAGAGAAATGAAAATATATCGGGATGAATAGTATTTTCTGGATGAAAAGTATTCGTGTGAATAGTAAATTTTTTAGAAAGTGGACTTCGAAGTCAAAAAGCTCTGGAATAAGTAATGCAGTCTAAGGAAATTGAAACGGATAAAAAATGAGTTCGTTTGAGGCAAAACGGAGCGATTTTCGGATTCGATCGGAAATCTGGAAAGATTTTCAAAAAATTTAAAAATTTAGAGAAGTGTCAAAATGAGTGTTGAAGTATTTTAGAAACTCAAACGACACTTCTGAAGAAGATCCAGGTTAAAATGGAATCAATCCAGAAATCGTTGGAATCTATTTAGTGAATTTACGAAAAGCCAAAAAGATGTATAGAATGACTTTTAAGAGTCATCGAGGTTACTAGGAGTATGTACGTAGTCCGAATATAAGTTCCAATGAATTTTGAAAGGATTTCGAAAACTCCAAGAAAAGTTGAATCCATACGTTTTAGAAAAGTCAAATTAAAAGAGACAAAAAATGATAGACATGTGGGACAAACAACCATGGAAATGTGACATGTGACATAAGAGAATTATAAATTGAGTATGAATTTAAAAGATTATGTGGTAGATTTTGGGATTTAAATTGTGACTTTTAGGTGATTGAATTGAAAAAAAAAAAAAAAAAGATCAGGAATGAGATGTTAAAAATAACATGATTATATTTAATTGTAAAGGACATGTATAAGGACATTTTTGTAGCGCCCCAATCTAACTGGACCTAAGAGATTAATTGAAATTCAATTTGTTGTTATTAATTTGGTCTGATTTCAATTTTGGAAGTATAGGAATTTGTGGATAAATATCCTATTAGAGAATATTTTTAAAAGAAATTAAGAAGATTGGACTAAAGGGAAAAAGGTCATAGGGAATGAAGATGACAATTTACATATGTTACAAGAAAAATCAATGGTGATTGGCGTGATTTTTTAAAATAATAATAATAATAATTAAATATTAGTGGTGTGTCATATTCATTTAAATAAATATGTGTAGGTATACATGAAAGAAAAAAAAAAAAAAAAAAGGAAAAGAAAGTTGATGGTGGTTGGTGCCGTGAGAGAAAAGAAAAATAATAAAATAAAAAAAAAATTGAAGAGAATAGTGAGGCGGTGCATATGATAAGGGCGAGTGAGTATATATATATGTGTGGCTCTTCACAAACAAAAGCGGAAAGAAAAAAAAAATGCAGAGGCCATTCGGCTAGCAGAAGAAGGGAAAAAAAAAAAAGAGAAAAAGAAAAAGAAGCCGGGATGGAGGAAGAGAAGAAGAAAAAAAAAAGAAAAAGAGAAAAATATTTTGGATGTTCGATTATCCAGATAAGTAAGTTTATTTTAATAGAATTTTTATTTCAGAAAATTAATTTATTTTTCTATAAGTAATAAATTAAGTTTTATGTGATTTTAAAGTGGATCTAGGATGATAAGAAAATTAAAGGAGAACTCGTTTTAGATCCAAAAATAAGCAAATGAGTTATATGAGTAGATAAGCTATAGAAAGAGTCCAAAAGGTTGGTGTACACTTATATTAAAAACTCATTTTTATGAGTAGAGATTTTGGTTTAATTTAGTATATGAGTTTATTACATTTTAATTAAATAGATTCCATGAAAATGTGCGGAATTATGTTATGAATTATTTTTGTAGTATTTGATATTTAAATTTTAAAAAGTTCGTGAAAAAGTGTGTATTGTTCGAATAAAGAATATGAGATTATTATGATATTATTTGGATAAATTGAAATAAAAGTTTGTTTGAATATGATTTTAATGACTTTCAAATGAAAACAGAAAAGAAATGAAAGGTAACGGACAAATTAGTGCCTTGACGGAATATATATCGGAAGAAGGTTACAATGTTTTTGATGAGATTGATGAGTAACTTTTAGATGAGAAATGATGTATTGTGATGCTTATAATGATACTTCCAATAAATAAGACAAAAAAATATATTTTTGATTGAAAAAGTGTTAAGAGTTTTTTCGAATGAGAATTTTTGTTGAAAAGGAAAGTTGTAAAAATATGAAGTTTTTTTATAATAAATGAAATTATATGGGCTTGAGTAAACCTGAACATTAGTAGGTAGAGATTGGTAGTTGACATGTCAATAGGGTGATATTAGCAGTACTGCACCAATTCGTTTATATGCATTAATACTAGATTCATGGACCTTAAGAGGTATCGAGTGTCTAGTCCCAGAATTTATGTGATATGTGAAATAAGATCTGGCGGATAGTCACCGAGTGTCCGATGCCGGAGAAACTAGTCCCAGTCTATGATATCATGTTAGAGTTTGCAAAGGGCGCTAAAAAATATTAAATGAAATCGTAAAGATATGTTTGAAAAATGAGTTTAATGTATTTTATATGTGTAATTGTTAATAATGTGTTCCATTGTGATTTATTATAAAAATTCGAAGAAATCGTGTTGATATGCTCGGAAACGTCTTTTATGTATTTTATATGAGTTTTATTAATAAAGCGATTTCCTTATGAATTATTATAGTATTTTGAGAATGCGTAAAAATGGTACATTACCCTATGGTATTTTTGCAAAATGAGGAAGTTAAATTATTTGTTTTATATGTGTAATTATTGGTAAATTGACTTATTTATGAGTTGTAATAAAAGTTTAAGATTTAGGGCATTTTGTTTGACAATACGATATTCTCTTAACGAAATGATATTTAATTTTATTGCGTTTTCTTATGAATATTTGAAAATTGTGAAATTTGGTTTTATAGAATCGTATTTGGAAGATGACTTTTGGGCATTTCACATATATGTGTTTACTAGTAAATTGATCTTTTTATGATTTATTATGAAAATTTGATAACTGTGAAATCTTACTTTAAAATCGTGTATCTTTGGAAATGATGAAATTTAAATTTAGTGTACACCTACTAAGTAGAAATACTTAGCGCGTTGGATTTTCCACGCGTAGGTTGAATTTGAACACTGTAGATAAGGATAGACGAGAAGACAGCTGCCGCGCTTTCTGCAAGTCACATCCCTCCATCTTTGGTAGTTTTATTTTTAGTATTGTACAGTGGTGTTTAAGTATATGAAAATGCATGTACATGTATATGGATTTACAAGATTTTATAAATAATAATGTGTATAAGTTGTAGCAAAGAAGGTTTTTGACTGGTAAAATAATTTTGTAAAGAAATTCTTATTTATCATTTAATTAGTGTTTAATTTTGATTAATATGATTTTTTTTTTACAAAATATTGTATATAAATGTTTGTGTGGCGAAGTGATTGTGGAGTCGGACGGAGGGTCCAAAATAAAAGTTGAGAAAATGAATGCATTTTAAAAGTGTTTGTTTTTGAAATCTACAGGTTTTATAAATTTGGATTTTTCAAAAAAACAGAGGAAACACTGTCGAATTTTCAAAAAAAAAAAAAATTAGTTGGTATATGTAAATTAATACTGAATAAAT
The DNA here is from genome assembly GCA_019925255.1 of Litchi chinensis. Lineage (NCBI taxonomy): Eukaryota > Viridiplantae > Streptophyta > Magnoliopsida > Sapindales > Sapindaceae > Litchi > Litchi chinensis. The sequence continues at coordinate 10,908,662 of CM034469.1, read as the reverse complement.
CGATTAAGGTAACATCCTGCGACTTGAGTTCCCATCCGAATGGGAATCGGGTGGAGGGTATTACAGTTTAAGTGGTATCAAAGCTATGGTTTAGACGTTCTTAGACCTAGTAGTTTTTGAAAAAGAACTGTTGCGTTTAAGTGCACATGCATTGCATATAGTAAATAAAACAGAAGGATGTAACTCTAATGTGCAAATATCTTCTCTGTCTTGAATAAGGAAATGAACGGAACCCTTTGATGCCCTAAGGGCCGAGGGTGAAGAAAATGGATTGGTTATGATCCGTAAAGAAGAAAGATGGTTCTTTATAGTTGATCTCATATATTAGGTTGCAATTTTTTAAAATGTGTGGGAATTAATATAGTAGAAAGTGAGGATTTTTGACTTTCTATAATTTCATAAGTTATGATTTAGATGATATTGAGAATTATTATCTATCTCTTATGGTAGATTGAGATTAGATAGTTTTATCTGAGGATTATTATTGAGATATGGGAATTGAGAACTATCATTGCGAGTATGTATGACTTGAAATTTTGGGGTGATGCTGTGAATTGTATTTAATGCTAAATATATTTATGATCTTGAGTTTGGATAATCGAAATTTTGGAATAGATGAGAAAGATAGCAAAAGAAGATAGGAAGATATCCCAATGAGTGTTAAAATACTCATGAAGTATTTTAGAAACTTAAACGACACTTCTGAAAATAATCCGGTTTGAAATGGAACTAATCCAGAAATTGTTGGAGGCAATCTAGTGAATTTACGGAAAGCCAAAAAGAGATATAGAATGATTTTTAAGAGTCACCAAGGTTACTAGGAGTATGTACGCAGTCCAAATATAGGTCCCGGTAAATTTTGAAAAGTCTTAGAAAAACTGAATCCAAACGTCTTAGAAAAGTCAAATAAAAAGAGACGAGAAAGGATAGACATGTGGGGCAAGCAACCATGGAAATGTGATATGTGGCATAAGAGAATTATAAATTGAGTATGAATTTAAAAGGTTGTGTGGTAGATTTTGAGATTTAAATTGTGACTTTTAGGTGATTGAATTGAAAAAAAAAAAGATTAAGAATAGGATGTTAAAAATGACATGATTATATTTAATTGTAAAAGACATATACAATGATATTTTTGTAGCGCCCCAATCTAACTGGATTTAAGAGATTAATTGAAATTCAATTTGTTGTTATTAATTTGGTATGGTTTCAATTTTAGAAGTATAGAAATTTGTGGATAAATATCCTATTGGAGGATATTTTTAAAAGAAATTAAGAAGATTGGACTAAAAGGAAAAAGGTCATAGGGGACAAAAATAAAAATTTATATATGTTACAAGAAAAGTCAATTGTGGTTGGCGTGATTTTTTTTTAAAATAATAATAATAACAATAATTAAATATTAGTGGTCGGCCATATTCATTTAAATAAATATATGTGTAGATGTACATGAAAAAAAAAAAAAAAAAAAAAAAAGAAAGTTGACGGTGGTTGATGCCGAGAGAGAAAAGAAAAACAATAAAATAATAGAAAAAAAAATTGAAGAGAATGGTGAGGCGGTGCATAAAATAAGGGTGGTGCATACCAGAAGTGCTTGCTACCAACTTCAAACTCACCAAACGATGAGGACATTGTGCTTCTTTGTCCTGGCAGAAAGTATAGAGAGTAACACTTAACCAAGTGTAATCAATTTGTAGACCTTAAGACTTAAAGAAAGATAACATTATTACCAATCTCACAAGCAATGGCATAACTAATTAAATAAACAAAATTAAAAATAATAAATCAATGATTTTGAATTACAAAAAAAAAAAAAAAAAAAAAAAAAAGTGTGAGAATGTAAATCAAAATAACTGAGTTGTGCTTCAATCTACAATTGTATTTCTTTTTACTTAAACAGATTTAAAAAACAACAATTTTAAATCTTATATTAAATATTTTAACTTTATTATTTTGACCAACTTTATCATAACTATTATAAATTATTTTTATATTAATTTTTAAACTATTAAGTATTTAATTTAATTAATTTATTGGACGGTAACCTATTATAATAAGTTATCATCTTTTAATAATTAATATTTGACTGCCACGTGACCACCAAATTGAGAGTTGGTCTTGAAGTGTTAAACCAAAACCGACCCATTTAATTTATGGCATCAAGACCCCGAATTTCAAATTATTTAAAAATGTGAAAAACGAGGACCCTCGTACGATACTTGGGAAAATGGCTTTGACAAAAAAAAAAGTGGGGTGCATTTAGTGTGATGGTTGGTACAATTGGTGGGCAGCCCAGTGAACGTGTCGAAAAGCAGTGTAGTGTGGCTCTGAGAGAGAGATGGAGGAGACGCGAGCAGGAAGGTTGGCAGTGTAGAAAGTGGGAGGGAAGTCAACTGTGACAAGCTGCTTCTCCAAGTATCCACTCAAATTCATCATCCCCAATAAGGTGCTTTCACTTCTCTTCTACTCTATTTCTCTCTATGTTGTTTTATATATTATAAAGTTGCATTTGAGGTGCAGGTGGGTTCTTCAGATGCTGATGCTGTTTGGGTTTACACCCTCACTTATGGTGGTGGCATTGTTTCTGTATGTTCCATTCCATCATCTCTTTTCAATCATTCCCATTTGCTTTTGAATCCATTGCCTTCATTTTCATGTATTATTATGTGTTGTTGTTGTAGGGAAATTGCATTTTGATATTATAAATAAATATATATATATATATATATATATCAAACTGTTATACTGTTTTATTATGATGATATAATAGGTATACAAGTCTCTTGGATCCAAGTGTTCTCAGCAAATCTTGGAGGTAATTGTCTTGTGTTCATTGCTGGTGTTATAGTATGCTAATCTATGGAGAATACATCAAATCATTGCTTGGTGGTTTTGCTTTTTGTCTAAGCTTATCTTAGTGTCCAGGTGTTTTTAATTTTGACATCATTAATTGATTTAAAGTTATAAAATGAAGTGAGCCTATACTTGATGAATAAATGCAAGGCGTTTGTCTCGTTTAAAAGTACAAGATTGAATCTTTCTGTGAGCTTAACAACTGGTGTGTCAGTCTGCACATGTTTTCTAAAAGATCAATCATGTTCTTCAATATTTGCTGCTGGCCAGAAATGTGAATTAATGTTCTTGCCAACACGGTTATCCACCCCTTGGTTCATATCATACCAAGACTCTAATACTACATTGGTGTCGTATCTGTATTTCTACCTATTTTCACTGATTGAGAGTGATGGAAAAATGACAATTTAAATAGGATTACTTTGAGAAAATCCTAGCCTCTAGACTAGATTTTAGAAAGTGATTTAAGCTCAAAGCCAAAAGCCTTATTTTTATCCATCGAATGCAGCTCCTTATATAGAATTGCGCTAGTGTTTACATGTTGTGAATCAAACAAGCAAAAACAACAACCAGATCTGAATAGCTCATAACACAAAGCAAAGTAAAAGACTAGTACATCATGCAAAACCTATACAAGACTCAAACACAAAGCAATGCTCTAACTTGGTTTTTATAACATATTTTTTACTTTGTTATCTTGATCATTGTTCTTACTTATCGTGTCATGACTTGATCTTGAAGAAGTTATAGTCGTGACTCCACAAAGCAATATAAAACCTTGTTTACCGTATTATACACAAATTTCATATGAAATTGTACTTTTTGACTATTGGTATGGTTAATGGTTCCAAGTGACAGTGGGTAGTTTTTTCCATGCAGTAGGCAAGAATCTGGAGTGATGCGTTTTTAGCTGTGATTCCAGATCCAGTGACGTGCTTTTCCACAGCAAGATATTCTCAGAAACAAATTTTTAGAGTGGTTTCAGACTCAAGTTTGGTCATTGTTGATTGGATTACGAGTGGGTGCCATGAAAGTGGGGCGAGATGGGATTTTGAACTTCATAAGAGCACCAACCACATATTCATAGAAGGAAATCAGCCTCTGTTTCTTGATACGGTAATTTTTTCATTATATTTGTAATTTTAACAATTGATGCAAATGTTACTTTGTAGAAGTTATTTATTTATTTGTTTTGGGGTGCAACATATATTTGGAGCCAAACTCAGAACCCTAATCACACCAAGATGCATGCTTCAACTTTCAGGACAGAATGGAGGCATCCTTCAAACTTAACAAAACTGCATAAGTTTTGGGTTTACGGTTTTAAATGATTTCATCGTACATATTAAATTTGTTAAAAGATAACTGCTTTTCTCTGTTTTAACATGCTAAGGTCAATGTAAGACTATTATAATCTTCTATATCTAGTGACTATACATTGACATATTGAGTTGAAGATATACTGGGATAGCTGAATCCAAATTGATAAGACAAGACTTTTTTAATTAATTATGGTACACATGGAAGGTCTGTGGGATAAAAGGCTTGTATAATATGTAAACTTATTTGGCTGTTTCTTTGCACCTTTATGTAACAATTGAAAGACCTCTGAGTATTATCATCTTAGTTTGAGTCTCATGCATTGAATGTTGTAGACAGTTAGTGTGCTGTTTCACCTCCGTGCCATAAAAGGTCAAGTGTTTTTGTCACAGGTGCTGCGCGAACAAGGAAGCACTACCAGTATTTCAGACTGTATGCAGAACTACCAAGTCATTGCAATGGTCATACTCTTGGGGTAGATACTTTCGTTGTGTACTATTACTTGTCGTCACCTTAATGATTTTTTCTTATTTGTTTTTGTTAGTTTTCATTATGCTGATCAGCAAAAGGAATTTAGACAAATCAATTCGGTTTGGACTCGTTGATTTCGTCCTTGTAGGCCAAAGCTGAAGCAAATTCAAAATCAAGTTCAAGAAAACGTGAAGAGGATGATGTCTGAGCAATTATACATTCCTTCCTCTGGCTTGTGACACCATGGAAAAATGAGTTCCGATTGCCATTTGACCAAGCCAACCTTTATTGCCTCTTGCAGCATCTTTGGTCTTAAGGTATGTTTGTCAGTCTTTAGAAATGACCGCCACAAGGTTGCTACAATTCTCATATTGCAACCATACTCAAGTATTTATGTTCTAAAGTTGACAAGCTCTCTACCTATCTCCTTGCATATCTCATGTTTCCAATCATTTTTACTCTAAATACAATGTGGAGTTACCATGTAAAGCAAACACTTTCCGAAACTCCATAATTAAGTTAGGCTTTTAAAAGTTCCAGGTTAGGCAGTGATTCTTTATCTGCAGGGAATAGGTGTTGTCGTTCGAATAGCTGCAATGACGACCGAATCAGTATACAGGTTTCTACGCCATCAGTTGGCCAGCCTGGAGCCGTTGCTTTGGGTATCGCCATATAGTTGAACCTTTGTAGTCACTGTACTGCATAACCTTCCAACCAACTCAAGTTTGAAAAATTTACAAGTAGATGGATTAGTACTCAAGCTTCAGGGAATTATATGAATGTGTGCATCTCTCAGGATTTGAACTGTCACAAACATTCTACTTTTATCAATCACTACCAATGATAGTGATCATTTGAGCAGTTCAGCGATGTTTGATAGAGAATTCAATTAGAAAGTTGTTTTCCAAAGCAGGGGATCAGAGAACATTCTTGACAAAGTTGTTTGGTTGGAAATGTTTTGATATTAATCTCAATAATCAGTTCAGATTATTTTATAAGCAATTACTTTTCAAGTTTATTGTTGGATGATATTCTAAGTATTGTATTGTATACTAATATTTTAGAACAAGTATCAGTATATAAAGATTGTAATGTCATGTTGAAAATCAATGCAATGGTTTGATATTGCTTGAGAACAAAAGCAACATAGGAGCCTAGGAGGAGACATTTAAAGTTTCACAATCACATTCACAACCAAACATTTTATGCAACTTATTTTTAAATTTGTGATATTTTTTGAGATTGAGGCATGATTTCAACACAACCTCGTTTATGTGGAGTTATAACAATTTAATATATCCAAGGGAAATTATAATAATTTGAGATATACAAAGGATGAAGTCAGAAAAATCTACTTAAAAGGGTGAATGTTATAACGTACAATATTTAAAGGGATTAAAATAAAATTCATATATAGTTAAATGATATATATGTAATTGCACAAATATAGTTATAAAAATAAAAGCATCACCTCTTGAAACATATAATTGCTTACCTTTTTATCCTTTAAAAAGGTGAGGGCTCAATTCTTACTAAACATATATTTCAGCTTGTGTGAGTAATTTTCTTAACTTATTGTGATCTTTGACACCATTCGAGCTTTAAAAATAATAATAATAAGGGAGAATTTCATTTTGGTTCTTATATTTTTGGGAAATTTTCTGTTTTTAAATATGAATAAGTTTATAGTGTTCATTATCCCTTACGTTTTAAAAATTCATCAAATTAGTTCTTACCGTTAGTCAATAGATGGTCAAACATTGCACATGTGGGGGTAGTTTCATCTTTTAACACTAATTGGTGGCACAAGGACACGTATTGGATGGACAAAAATTTGAAAAAATTAAACAAAAACAATAATTAAAAGTGTATATAAAGTTAAAGGTAAAACAGTCTTTTACCATTTTCTTTTGATGTTGATTGTCAAATATCATGTTAGAGGGACTAATTTAATAACTTTTTGAAACATAATGAACCATGAATGCTATAAACGAATTTACATTTAAAAACGAAAAGTTTTCAAAAAATATAGGGACCAAAATGAAATTCTTCCTACTAATAATAATAGCATTTTTGTAGCTAGCCCCACTAGAGATGGCAATGGGTTGGATTGGCTCTCTCCAAACTTGAAACCTACTTTGAGTAGAGTGCCCTATACCTAACCCATGACTTAAATGAATTTCAATTTTCGCTTAAAACCTAATCCGTTTAGGGCAGAATGTCAATACCCAACCCGTTTTAACCCAATTTGTTTTAAAAAAATATTTTAAAATACAGTTAAATGTAAATTTTAACTTTTATTTAAATATAACATCATATTTAAATTAAATAATATTCTTAAATTTATGCATACGCTTAAGTTCAAACATATACTAAAATTTTAACATTTATTAAATTCACAAATAAACTTGAATTCAATTGAACACCGTAGAAAACTAATAAATCTTAAATCTGAACATAAAGTAGAGATAGTAAAATAATTTAAAGATCATAAAATTCATTAACTTTAGTGCTGTAGTGTCAATATTTAAAAAAAAAAAAAAAATTCCAAATATAATTCAAGGGTTCAAGCATCTTAATTATTTACAAGTATGTGTATTTAAGTCACAAACTTAAAAAAATAAAATTAAATAATGAAACTGTAATGCACAACACTTAAAAACAGACAACAACGATGACAACAACAATAATATGTATGATTAAAAGAAGTAATATTAGGCTTCTCAAATATTTTGACTAAATATATACTCAAATGATATGACGTATGAGTTATTAAGATCTTGTAAATTATGAGATGATATGATAATTAATAGAATCTTGACAACTCACATGTAATATTATTTGGGCAAAATAGTTAGGAAACCTAACATTACTCGATTAAAATGTAATAATGTGAGTAATCCAGTCAAATCAAGCCAAAAGTATTTAACCCAAACCTAACCAATTAAAAAAGTTTGATCCAACCTCGACATGAAAGATATAATCAGCCTTTGCAATTTCTAATTTCATTCTACCATATCTTTCCTCCAATTTACCTCTATGTCTCTTTCTTTGCCCCAAGTCTCATGCCTCAACTGTTAATTTTTTCTCAAGGAATTAAAAACTTCAAGAGTTCAATCCTTTCTCTCCAACTTTTTTTTTTTTAAAAGATAAATTCTAAATAAAATTAAATTCCCCTAATGCTTTCCAAGTAAATTTAAAAAATATCTTTTCAAGTAAAAACTTTTTAGAAAATTTTTAAAAGATTTTTTTCGTTAAAACTTTTCAGATAATTTTCAAAAGATATATTTTACTTTAATTCTTTTTGAGACATTTTCTAGAAGATATATTTTTCTTTTATTGTAAAACACTTTTTAGACATTTTTTGAAATTAATAAAAACATAAAATACACTTGATACAAAATAATAAACTATATAAAATGCAAATTTATGTGAGTGTGTATGCATCCTAATTTTTTTCATTAAATTAAAAACTTATAAAATTTATTTTATGTATAATTATCTTTTAAATATCAGTGATCAACTTGAAACTCGTACGAGTATCTTCATAAAAAAATATGAAAGTAAAGAAATTACATCTAAAAAAGCATTTTATTACGGAATCCAACCAATACAAAATAAGTAACTTAACACTTCGTTTTTCAATCAAAGAAATTTTCTTGTACTGTCATAATTGCCTAAAACCAAATTATATTTTTATTTTAGCTCATCTAGCAAAAATTCTTAACTATGCCTCTTGTGCCAATGCACAGAAATCAAAGAACACTACGTTTTAGAAGCTGAGTTGCCTTGGCTTCTTAAAATACTGCTGTTAGTAAGGATTGAACCCTTTCTGATTTCAATCTTACAGCAGCACACACCATATTGCTGCTTGTTTTATCGAAACTTTCCATTGATTCAAAAAAGGTTTGTTAGATTTATTAAAATGTAAAGATGTTCATGAACCAGTTTTTTGTAACTTGGTTGATATCCACCAAGTAGTTTAGCAGGAAAATTCATAATATGCAATTCTAAACAAGTATTTGCAAGACTTCTAGTAGTCAACATACTAAAGCTTTTGGACTACGTTAGTTAAGTTTTCAGAGTAAAGACTTCTAGTAGTCAAGATCCAATCTAAACTCAATTTTTAAGTCTTAAAGTTTTATGATACGTAATTGTCATCTATTTATTTCTTTTATTATCTTTTTGATAAATATTGATTTAAACCCCATGTAAAACTTAATACTAATATTTCATTTTTGGACTATCAAATCCAAATGTTATAATAGCATTTGTTTTTATCTACTGTTATGTGTATTTTTTGGACTTACCAAATGGGCTGGTAAAAGCCTGATAAAAGCCCAATAAGTCGATCCAATGAGGTGGCCCAACAGTCAAGGCCCAGTTATCAATGCCAAGCCCATGCAAACTCTACAGCTCGCACCAACGAGCTCGCATCACATTGTTCCCAGATTGTTAGACAGTTTGTACCATGCACAACTCGCTACTCAGTGAGTTATAACTTGAGATCGTTTAAAGCAGTACACAGCTCGTTCAACAAACAGATAAACGAGAAAATCTTCCAGAAAAGGCAGTTACCCAATTTGATCGTGATTTTTTCATCAGAATTGGAAGTTAATTCAAATTTGAACTCAGTTAACGTAATCTTGAGATATACGGAGCAGTTTCCTAATTTTGCTTTAACTGATTAGGAAGTGTAATCAATTCAAAATTCTTTTTCTATTTTATCTTTACCTAAATTGTAACGCCCCTTTCTCTATAAATAGATGCTAAATTCATTAAAAACAGGGACACAAGCAATAATATATTGTCACTCTACCGGATTATTGAGAGACAGTCGTGGATGTAGGCGTACTCGCTGAATCACGTAAAAATCTTGTGTGATTTTCTTTGTTCTTGACTTTATACTTTCTATTTTGTTCTTGTTTTTTGTGCTGTTTTACATTGATTACAGGTATTGGATTTTGAGCTCTCATTGACCATAAATCGACGCCGACTTTTTGGCGCTAGAAGGAGGGCCCAAACTACAATCGATTTCGCGGTGATTTTTCAGTTTTTAGCAGACATGGCAAAAACAAAAACAATTAGGTACGTAGGCTTATAGGCTGACTAAGCACAGAGCCAGACCAGTTAGCATCAGCGCGATACACAGCAGATGGAAGACGTACCCATGCATGCAGCAGACACATCTTATGGTCAGACAGTTGGTGCTGCAGCAAGCATGCTACCCTTACCCTCTCCTCAACCCGTTCCTGCCGCCCCAGCCGAGGGGCTACAAGCATGGTACCAAAGACAAGAAACGTTAGAGCTTACAGTTCGACAACTTACAAATGTTATCAATTTGTTGGTGCAAGTTCAGACACAGAACACGCCCAGAATTGAGGTTGAGGCGCCAATGCAAGTATTTCCGTAGCATGGAGTGTAGGGGCCAGAAGGGCCAGTTTGAAAAGTGCAGTTACTTGCTGGCTCAGCTCACTCTTCCAATTCACGTTCTAGAGCTGGAGGTCGTCCCATTCGCGAAAAAAGAGAAGCACATCCTACAAGCCTGGTGATAAGTGTAAGTCAGGATGGAAGCAGACGGATAGAAGTTGGTCATGATAGAGTCCGAGCTACATCTGGGCATGAGGACGAGATGGATGAGCGACATGTAAGGTTGCATCGGGCTGGTGGCTCGTTCAGAGAGAGCTAGAGGTATGAACTAGAGCGCCGCTCTCTAGGTCGCGACCATAGAATGAGACATGGGTTCTGAGGCCAGCAAGTAGAGGAACTTCTTCAAAGGGTCCAGCAGCTTGAAGCGTGATCTAACGCCCCGGACCAACATGAGCATTACAGAGAAAGAACTCCGTTTACTAGAGAGATTGAAACGCAGCCTCTCCCTTCAAGATTCAAGGTGCCAAACATCCAGCAGTACAACTGGGACAGCGACCTCTATGATCACCTTGATACCTTTAATGTCCAGATGGACCTATAGATAGACAACCCATTGGTGAAGTGCCGTGTATTCCCAATTACCCTTAGAGACATTCCACGAACTTGGTTCAAGAATCTACTAGCTTGCAGCATAGAAAGTTGGGAAGAGTGCTAGCAGAAGTTCGTTAGCTAGTACAGGGCTTTAAGAAGGCAGCTCACCCCATCCTGCCATCTGACCACTATCTTCCAGCGTCAGGGCGAACCATTGAAAGATTATATCACTAGGTTCAGACGTGAGGTCGCCAATGTTGAGAATCCATCAGAAGAAAGTATTTTGACTGCGATCTCAGTCGGGTTGCGTAAGGATGGAAAATTGTATGAAAGCATTTACAAGTCTCAGGTGAAAGACCTGAGAGAATTTTATGAGCGAGCTACGAAGGAGATTAGATGGGAAGAGACCTTTGGCCCGAAGAAGTCTAATAAAAAGAATGAAGCAGGCAGTTTCAGCCAATCAAAAAAGAGGAATAATGGCAGGAATGAAAGTGAAGGTAGAGGTAGTGGCTCAAGTAATCAAATTGCTAAGAAGTCAAGGAAAGAGCCTAAAAGTGAGCGACCTTAACGTCAAGGTCGTTATGGTGGATGCAACATCCTGTCGGATTCACAGAACAGGATCTTTGCAGCGGAAAGAAACAGGGAAGATTTCGAAAAGCCAAACCATTTGAGAGTCTCTGTTTAGCACAGAGATAGAAGTAAGTTTTGCGTCTATCATAATGAGGTCGGACACAATACTTCTGATTGTTGGGCGTTGAAGGACACCATTGAAAGGTTAATCAAAAGAGGTCGCTTAAGAGATTACGTGGTGAGACCTGCAGACTCGCGACCTCCACAATAACGACCTCAATAACAGCAATAGCCAGTATAGCAGTAGCCGCAGTGAGCTCCCGAACCAGAGTAAGAATATGCAGTAAGAACAATCTTTACAATTCATGGTAGCCTCTATATCGCAGGTGCTTCAAATAGGTCGCACGAGAGGTATGTTCGAGAAGCAAATCATACCTTGCAGGTCAGTGGATCAGCAGGACCTGTGAAGAAAGTAAGGACGACTTCGGATGAAATTGTGTTCACTTAAGAAGATGCTAGAGGCGTGGTTTGGCCTCACAATAATACACTGGTCATCCGAGCTAAGATCAGCAACATGAAAGTGTGACGCATCATGATTGATACTAGGAGCTCAGTAAATGTCATGTACAAGAGTTGTTTTGATCAGATGGGGCTAGGAGCAGAGCAATTGAGACCTTCCCCAGAGCTTCTTTATGGCATCACTGGAGATGCTGTTGTACCAATGGGACAAATTAAACTGTCGTTTACACTTGGGGAAGCAGGTCGCCAAGCTACTGTATTGACAGATTTCTTGATCATTGATTGCCCGTCAGCCTACAATGTGGTTTTGGGAAGACCTTCAATGAACGACCTAGATGTGGTTACTTTAACCAGGACTCTCACAGTCAAGTTTCCAACTCCCAATAGTGTTGGGTGTGTTCAGGGAGAGCAACACTTAGCTAGATGCTGCTATGAGGATGCTGTGAAAATGGGTGTAAGAGGAAAGAAAGTAAACGTGGTTTTGGAGGGCGAGCCACAACGTATGACTAAAAAGGGGGTTAGTCATGATCTTGACCCTCGCGAAGTGGATGCAGAGCGAGCTATTGGGCTAGTTGAGGAACTGGAAGACGTTCAAGTTAGCGAGGTAGATCCTGAAAGATGCCTGAAGCTGGAAGAGGTTTAGCTTCAGAATTAAGAGCCTAGCTCACTGACTTTCTAACAGTAAACTTGGATTTATTCATATGGAATCATGAAGACATGGTGGGGATTGACTCTAAGGTCATGTCGCATAGATTGAACATCGACCCCCATCATAAGCCAGTTTGCCAGAAGAGGAGAGCAATGACGGGGGAACACTACTTTATGTTGAAGGAAGAGGTAGACAAGCTGTTGGCCAACAAATTTACCCGCGAAGCCTACTACCCAACTTGGGTCGCCAACCTTGTGTTAGTGAAGAAGAAAAATGGAAAGTGGAGAACTTGTATTGACTTCACTGATTTGAATAAGGTGTGTCCAAAAGATAGTTTCCCCTTGCCGAGGATAGACCAGCTCGTGGATGATACAGCTAGTCACGAACTCCTAAGCTTCATAGATGCATACTCGGGTTATAATCAGATTTCGATGAATCCCGAGGACAAAGAGCACACCTCGTTTGTGACAAATCGCGGCTTATATCGCTACAAGGTGATGCCCTTCGGGCTGAAGAATGCAGGGGTGACCTATCAGCGCTTGATGAACATGATGTTTGAAGAGCAAATTGGAAAGACCATGGAGGTTTATGTCAATGATATGTTGGTGAAGTCCAAGAAGATGGGTGATAATGTGCGCGACCTGGAGGTGGTGTTTGAATTCTGAGGAGCTACCAGATGAAGCTAAATCTGTATAAGTGTGCATTTGGGGTAGCCTCAGGCAAATTTCTTGGTTTCATGGCAAACGGTCGAGGCATTGAGGCCAATCTAGAGAAGATCAAAGCGTTGATCGACATGAGGTCACCTACTCGGGTAAAAGATGTGCAAAGTCTTAATGACCAGGTCGCAGCTCTTAACAGGTTCATATCGAAGGCCACAGACAAATGAATTTCTTTCTTTGATGTGTTGAAAAAGGCAATGAGCTTCGAGTGGACCGAGCAATGCAAGGTAGCTTTCCAGCAACTGAAGGAGTATATGAGACGAGCTCCATTCCTTTCTAAACCCAAAGAAGGAGAGAACCTCATTGTGTACTTAGGGGTAACTCAGCAAGCTTTAAGTGCTGTTTTGGTAAGAGAAGAGGAGAAGATGCAGCTTCTCGTGTATTATATAAGTAAAAGGCAGCAGGACGCTGAAATCAGGTACTCGCAGAAGAAAAAGCTCGCCTATTGCTTGGTAGTCGCATCGAGGAAGCTGCGACCTTATTTTCAAGCCCATACAATTGAAGTCTTCGCCTAGTATCCGCTGAAGCAGGTTTTACAGAAGGCAGATACCTCAGATTGGTTACTTAAATGGGCAGTGGAGCTCGCACAGTTTGACATTCAGTTTAAGCCAAGAACGGCCATCAAAGCCCAAGCTCTTATAGACTTTATTACAGAATTTACAGGGCCTATAGATGAAGAGGCCGAATCCTCCGAAGGCCCGACCTGAGAGCTATACGTTGATGGGTCATCTAGTGAGAAGAAGGCCGGAGCTGGAATTCTGTTGGTCAGTCCTAAAAGGCTATAAAATACTTTGTGCATTGAGGATTGGCTTCCAGGCTACTAATAATGAAGCTGAATATAAAACACTGCTCGCAAGTCTGCGCTTGGCTAAAGAGATGCGAGCTGAGCGATTAAAGGTCTTCAGCGACTCACAGCTTGTAGTTTGTCACATATTAGGGAAGTAGCAGACTAGAGGACCCAAGATGGCTATGTACCTCTAAAAAGTTCATGAAATGCTAAGTACTTTTCAGAAGTACGAGATGAAGCAGATTCCACGAGTTCAGAACTCATATGTAAATGCATTAGCTCGCTTGGCAACCATCCGAGACGTAGATTTTCCAGGGGCAATCCCAATGAAATTTCTACGAACTCCAAGCACAGAAGGAAGAGAGTTAGTGATGACCATAATTGTGCAGCCCAATTCTTGAATGGGTCCGATTTTGAGTTATTTGCAAGATGGAATACTGTTAAGTGACAGATTGGAAGCATGGTGCTTGCGAGTTAGGGCAGCCCGATATTACATCTATGACGACATACTGTATAAGAAAAGGTGTTCGACCCCGCTTTTGAGATGTATCGATGACTAAGACTACGAGACCGTGATGAAAGAAATAAACGAGGACCATTGTGGAAATCATGCTGGGGGGCTATCTCTAGCACATAAGGCACTCCGACAAGGATTTCATTGGCCCACCATGAAACAGGATGTCATTGACCTGGTTAAGAAGTGTGACAAGTGTCAAAGGTTTGCTCAGATTCCGCGAGCTCCACCAGCCCATCTCCAACAAATGGTGAGCCTGTGGCCCTTTGCGATATAGGGAATGGACCTTATCGAACCTCTACTGATAGCTCACAGAAGATGCAAGCATATCGTGGTCACAGTTGATTATTTCACCAAGTGGGCAGAAGCAAAGGAGTTGACAAAAATTTCCACAACAAAGATTGAAAAATTCGTGTGGAATAATATTATTTGTAGGTTTAGGGTTCCTTAGCAGATCATGACAGATAATGGGACCCAGTTCAGTAGCGACCAGTTTCTCAAGTTCTGTAACGACCTAAAGATTGTCAAGAGCTTCTCAGCAGCGGACCATTCACAAGCCAATAACCAAGTTGGAGCAGTGAATAAGATTATAAAGTAGACCTTGAAGATGAAGTTGTAAGCAAAGAAAGGAGCATGGGTAGACAAGCTTCAGAAAGTGTTATGGGCTTACAGGACCACAGCTCGCAACACCACAGGTAAGACGCCCTTTTCGATGGTATACAGATCTGAGGCCATGATACCAGCAGAGTTAGAAGTAATCTCGCAGTGTAAAGCGACCTTCAATCCAGAAGACAATGACCAGCTACTTGGCACAAACTTAGACCTGCTTGAAAAAGCAAGGGAAGCAGCATGATTGAGGGTAACAGTCTATCAACAAAAGATTACGAGGTATTACAACAGAAAGGCTCGAGTTCGAAGTTACAATGTGGGAGACTTAGTACTACGCCTTATTCTGCCTGGAGCTTGCAAAGCCAGTGATGGGTCCTTAGGCCTAAATTGGGAAGGACACTATGTCATCAAAAAGAACTTGGGAAATTGAGCTTACCGTTTAGCCAATATGAATGGGGCTGAAGTCCCTCGAGCTTGGAATGCTAAGCATTTTCGTCCATATTATCGGTAACATTTTTGTTACATATATTTAATTTGTAATCCGATCTTATCATGATTAATGAAAGCTCCAGTTTCCTCATATTATGTGTTATTGATTACTCTTAATGATTTATGAGTTCAAAATTCACAAGTTATCAAGCCAGTGGGTTTCATCCTATTGGCTCGTTTTCATGCCCATAGCTCGCCAAAATAAGAGCCTAAAAAGCAAGCGAGGTTATGTACCTTTGCATAGCTTACCAAAATAGAGCCTAAAAAGAAAAAGCAGGCGAGGTTATGTACCCCTGCATAGCTCGCCAAAATAGAGCCTAAAAAGCAGACGAGGTTACATACCCCTATATAGCTTGCCAAAATAGAGCCTAAAAAGCAGGCGTGGTTACATACCCCTGCATAGCTCGCCAAAAAAGAGCCAAAAAATAGGCGTGGTTGCGTACCCTTGTATAACTCACAAAAATAAAGCCAAAGCAGGCGAGGTTACGACCCCTTGCATAGCTCGTTAACATTTCAATATGGCAGATAAGGCTCTGACCTGCTACCTATATCAAAAGATTTTATTAATTGTTGAATCAAGCAATTACTTGAGCTATTATATCAGATTTCGAGCCAGTTTATATAATTAGTTCGCAAGAATTCTCATAGCTTACAAAATAAAGATATAAAATGCATTACAACAAACACAATAATTCAATCACATTCAACAAAGAAGATGTAATGAAAAAATTTTCATTAAGTTTGAAAATCCATTACAAGTTAAAACAAATGAATTACAAATAGAAACCAAGTTCAGAAAGAGCAGAAAACAAGGCAAGCTATGGATCTTGAGGAGGATCTAGTCCTAAAAGAGAGTCATCACTAGAAGACGAGCTAGAGACTTCAGTGACATTAGCAGGTTCAGCCCGAGAGGTCGCGCCGTGCATCTCCATCGCCAAAGGAAGCTCGTCTGATATGACTAGAGATGAGGTCGCTTCAGATTTGAACCTCTCCACAACACGAAGTCCCAGATCGCCAAATATAGAGAAATCCAGTTCGGGATGGGACATCCACGGTGTGTAGAGGAAGTTCATGTCTGTCGCTGCTTCAGCCTCATCTTTGGCTTGAGTGACCCGCACTTCTATTTCTTGAGCAAACCTCTTTCTGAAGACCATGAACTCTACGCAAGTGTCATGTGCACGGTGACTAGCAACCTCAGCTTCTCGCTGCATAGCCTTCACTTGTTGTTCAGCCGCTTCAGCTTGCTGCAATGTAGCCTTTACTTGTTGCCCGAGCACCTCAACTTGCTTCTCTGCAATCCCAACTTGGTGTTTGGCATCCTCAGTCCGCTTCGCCGTGGTTTTCACTTGCTCAGCCTGCTTTTCGACAGCCTCAGCTCGCTGCTCGGATTGCCTTAATTCCTCATTTGCCTTGTCCAATTCATCTTCATGATTGCAAAGTAGGGCAGTGAGGTGCGATCTCGTAGCTTTGTAGTCGTTCTCCACGTGCATCAGAGCTTCCTCAGCTGTTTGTCTAGCTATGTTAGCCTCTGCCAGTATTGCCTCATGACCCTCCTCGTACTTTTGGCGTTTTGAGCTCTCTTAGTCAAGGATGTTATTTCCTCCTTTGCCTTCTCTGGATCGCCCTTCAGTCTCATTATGCGATCTTCAGAGAACCTGGTCTCTCTCATTCGTTGCATTAATCCGAGAGCCGCCTGAACTTCTACAAGTTAGTATTCAATAAAGCAAGAAAGCAAAGAGTCAAAAAGAGAAGTGAGTTACTAGTGTTGCATGCCGACTTGACAAGCCCCTCTCCTTTCTAGGCCTGCCGGCCGCCTTACAGTAGCCTTCCAGCAGATATCCGATCTAACTGGAAGGTTCCCGTAAAGCTACGCCGTTTACTTTTAAAAACTTTTTGTTAATGCAGAAACGTGGTAAAAATTTTTCTTTTTATTTAATCATTCATAAAACAGATTTATAAAAATTTGGGCAGCATAACAGCTCTTTTTCAAACATGCCATCCTGTAAATTTCAAAATTTAACACTTCTATATCAAACATTTCTCCACTACTGGGCCTCCGGCCCTCAAATCATTTTCACAGTCCAACCACAAATATTTTGAATTTAAAATTCATAAATATATTTTCATTTCATTTAAGACAAATAGAAAATTTAATTTATTAAAAACATAGATTTATAAATACACATCAAAAGTTGCATGAAATGCATGACATATACTTTTAAACTAACTTATGCAGTGATGCTGTTGCGTCAGGCCACTTACGCGTCTGATGGAGCCTCTTTTCCGGTTGACAGCTCATTCCTGTACCTGGGGAGGATTTTAAATAAAATACGAAAATAGGGTGGTGAGTATAAAACTCAGTGAGTGGTTAAAGTAATCTAACTGTATACTGGTTTAAACTAACTCCTCCCAAAAACGGTTGGAAAATAAATTTTTAAGTTCTAAAACTCAAATTGATTTCTCGCATTCTATGATTAATTAATTTATATGCTGAAATATATCTCGAATTCAATACTGTTTAAAATGTATTGCATGCACAAATATAAGTAAATGATACAACTTGGAATATCATACTGAAAAATCTTACATAACTAGCATGTATAAAATTTCAAAATTGGAAATAATTTCTAATTTAATAAACTTCACTTCGTTTTAAAATTCTTTTCTCTTTTATCTCGCCAAAGGCAACCCAGGGAAACTTAGCCCATCGTGACGGAATCTCTCAACGCCACTAGAGCTCGGGATACTACTAGGCGTAGTCACAGATGCGGGAAAACTGTCTTGGGGTTACGATCCCCTCCCAACATCAGGCAGATCTACGCTACCATATACGTGCAGAGGGCGACTGACAGACTCAACTCTATCCCCCCAAGTTAGTGTTAGTAACTGACTCTCCCAACTGCTCTTGCCATACACGTATACGGTACTTCGGCCGGTAATCTCTGGGGGTTAGGGTAAACCCAAGGCATTTAAATCTTTTTATAATAAAACTCTTACTTTTCTTTTCTTTAATATTAAAATCTTACTTTTCTTTTCTTCATAAAAATCTCACTTTTCTTTTCTTAAACTGCTTGAAATAAACTTTACTTTTCGCTAAGGCCGAAGCCTATCATTTATAAATAACTTTAATACGTAAAATTCTCGAGTATAATAACTCAACGTACTAAATTGCTTTAATACTTAAATGCTTATAATTGTAACTTAGTGAAAATATTCATGCAATTCATATGAAATATGTAACTTGCTAAAATACCTTTAAAATCATATGATAAACTCTTTTACTAACTAAAAATTGATTAACTCATTTCTGATATCGTACATTTCTTTTCTAATCTCAACTTTATAATTGAAATTGATTCTGGAAATATCACATTAACTTAATTTCATACAGGTATATACATCAAAAGCTACTAATTTACTTTAATTAAAAACACATGCAATTGTAATGACTTCAAGAAATATTCATGCATAATCATACTGAAAATTATGCTAGAATTGAAATAAAACTTGATAATTAAATATTGTCCATAGCATTTCAATGAAACAATTCAAAAAGATGTAAAACCACTCACTATTTTACTTCCAATTACTTCACCACCACTCCAATGCTTCCTTTTTATCCTTGAAATTTTCCTACAATATCATCCAACCAAAAATCTTGGTTTAGGATTCATGAATATTACAATTTCACTTCATTACAAATCCATATACCACTACATAACAACCTTATATTCTTGACAATCTTCTAAATCACTTCCTAACCTATAATCTCTACATCTAAACTCATTCAAATATCCCACAATTTATTCACTTTTAATCCAACACATACATTACCTAATGATCATTTAATCTAACTCAAAATATATGTATATATATATTCACCAACTTCACCACTTTGCCTTATCTTTCATTAATAATTTCACAACAACCTTAATTCATTCCTTTGGTTAAAGAAACCAAACACATCATACTCACCATCCAAACATATATGAAATTCATTCAAACACCTCACCATTTACTCACATAGATTTCCAATACAATATATTAATTGGCAAATTATTTTATCCATCAACATAAATTCTCAAGGAATCCACAACTCTATCAACTTTCCAAACAAAATTCCCACATCCATTTCCATTCATTTCTTTGACAATAAAACACTCAAACACTTTATAATTCTCATAAAAATACATGTAATCTATTTGAATGACAAATTTTGTCTCACATTTAATCTTAACTAACATAATTCTCCAACAATCAAATTTCCATCTTTCTTGCATCTTTATAATTCCAATCACTACAAATTCATTCCCAAACTCTAAACCACTTCTTCAAATCTTAAAAATTAACTTAAATACATGCAACAACACAATAGTCCATATACTAATATACATATATATATATATATCCAACAACACAATTACTTAATATTTCTTTTCAAAACCTCATTTCCATCATCATAATTCTCACATAAAATTTCATTCAATCATCCAAATGATTTCAATAACAATACTTTTATCATTAACTCACTTACTAATATATATATATATATATCAACTTCACCATCCACTTCATAGCAAATCAAATCATCACTCATAAATAACTCAATAAACTATCATTTAACAAACTACAAGTTTAAACAAAAAACCCAATCCAAATACTCTCATTATCCCTTCTTTTATGAGTTATTCACATATTGATATATAACCACTTCATTCATCATTTTCATCTCAACCAACTAATCACACAAACTTCAACAATCATCCAACAACTCAGCTATAACCTTAAACAAAGAGATCAATTAAATTTCATCAACTATTATTCATCAAACCCCAAATCTTACCTTTCAAAAACCTTGATCCAAACTTCTTGATTCTTTTTCTTCACTTCCAAGCTCACTTTAATGGTGATCTCACTCCCTTCAACATATAAAATTTATCCAACAACTCATTAATCAACTATAACAAATTTTCCCATAAAACTAGTTCATTATTCACACTATTTCCATACTTTTATCAAGAAATCTTAGATGAATTTTAGAGAGAAGAAGGGATTGAACTCACTTGGGACCTCTTCTTCTTCTTCTCCTTCTTCTTCTTCTTCTCCTCCTCCTCTTCACAGCTGCAGAATTTCTGCTTCTTCTTACGTTCTGCTTCAGCCTGACACGCCTCCAGCTCTCTCTCTCAGTTCAGCTCACGCTTTCAGCTCCTCCTTCACGTCTTCTTCTCCTTCTTCACGGTCTGCAACTGCTCCTTCTTCTTCCATCAGGTTCTGCTCTCTCACGGTCTCTCTCTCTCTCCTTTTCGGGTCTGCTTTTTCTTCTCCCGATCTGCTGCTTATTCTTCACGTTTCCTTCACTTCTCCACCGACTTCACACTCCAATCAGCTCTCAATCCTCTTTACTTTATATACTCATGCCTGGTTAATGTCCAAAATACCTCTAAACTAATCCTATAATCACACATGTGCCACTAGTCACCAATCTCTTTTATTTTTCTCTTTCGGTTTCTGCTCTGGCACTATTTTCAGCTTGCTTGCACGATTTCAACCCCTCTCCACCGACTTACACTCCTCAAATCATCCATCATGCACTTGCTTATATGCTTATACTCTTTCAATGCCCAATTTGCCATTAAATTAATTCTAAAATCACTTAAATGCCACTAGTCATGCATGAACACATATTATTGGTTAATTATTTTATCCAATTTATCACTAATAACTCATCCCACCTTTTAATTAACTCTCAACTAATCACTCACTTTTTGACTTAAAGATGTCTTAACTTCATTGGCTTTCAACTAAGCACATGGATTGTGCTTCTTTACCACATATTATCTCATACACATTTACTAATGCATTTAACTTAAATTTTAATCCTCACTTAACACCAATCAATTCCAAAAATATTTCATGATCACCCTATCATCAAATTGACTATGCAATACTCTAATTGGGTGTCTTAACATTTAATTTCATGCTTCGAAAAAATTTCAATCGGCTATAAACTCATTAAATTTCACAACGTTTCCTACGAGGGTATTTTTATCGATAATTATTCGGGACCTTTAAAATCCACCCAAACGAACTCATTTTTACTCCGTTTCAGTTTCTAATAATTCTAATTCATATTCTGGAGCTTATGATATCTGGGGTCCATTTTCCGAAAATCACTATTCACACGGATACTATTCACCGAAAAATTTTATTTCACGAAACTTGAGGAAATATTCCTTTTCCCGAAAATCACTATTCACTCAAAAACACTATTCATACGAAATCACTATTCATCTGGAAACACTATTTCGTCCGAAAATATCCTTTATCCGGGAAATACTATTTCTCCCAGGAAAATGAAATTCCGGGTCTCACACAACTTATGTATTTGTCCAGATCCAAGCCCTTAAGAGATTTATTTTCCAAGGCCCTCGTGTGGGTCATCATGATATCCGACCAGTTGTTAAGGAGAGATTTTAGATATCTTCCCTCTGGTCCATCTTCAGGGCCTGTCATGGTTGGTGAAGCAGTGTCCTCAACTGGGGCGACCTCAAGCTCTTTACCCTTGTATACATGACGTCGCATGGTCAAGTTGCGACAACCCATTCTTTTCCTTCCACCTTTGCTAGCATCAGCTTAGGTCCCCTATGATGTAACTTCAATTGATTCAACCTCCCCTACTTCGGGCTACGAGCTAGGAGTTGGGACTGGTGATGGATCGGCTGCTGTTATTGGAGATGACACCTTGTTGGGAACAGCGACCGAATGAACTTTTGCCTTAGTAGGCTGTTTAGAGGGAGCAGCTGAAGAAGTCGAAGTCTGAGTAGGTCGCTTCCAAGGATGCTTCAAAAGAACGAGCTTTTCTATAGTTGAAGCTCGCTCAGAGGCGAAGGTTGAAGCTAGAGGGATAGCTGTTTGAGATGTATTCGTTGGCGAGGTATGAGCTGGAGCTGGAGCCACCTCAGCAGGAACTGGAACTGTTGTTTGAGTGGAAGTTGGATTTGCTTGAGCAGATGAAGATGGGGCTGCTGGAATGGTTGTTTGAACAGGAGAAAGAGATGAATCTATTTGGACAGTTGGAATTGCCTGAGTTGGAGCAAGAGCTGGAGTTTGGTCTGCCTGCAAGGTGAAGGTAGGAGCTAGAGCTGGTTAGAAAGTAGGAGTGTCCTCTTCCTCGATAGGAACTTCAAAAATAGAAGGGAGCTCGAATTCTCCCCTACTTCCTATGTCCATATTACTGTCAATCAATAGAGAGTCAGCAGGAGGAGCGAGATCGTAAGTCTAGAGAAGGCCGGTATCAAATTTATCATTGATGCTCACTTCACTCAAACTCGCGAGCACCCTGAGAGCCATTTTTTCCTCATTGTTGAGAATAGACCTGTCCGCTTTCAATTTTGTAAAACAAGATGTTAAAAAAAAAAAATCATCATAGCTCGCAAAGTATTTCCTCTCTACATACTTGGAATCAGAACGAAGTTGAAGTTTTGAAGACCTTTGAGGAAAAGGCAAGAGACGAAAAACCGGTTCGTCTTGTAAGCCCTTACATTGGATTTGCCCTTTGTAGCTCATCGGGATAGGAGACTCTTGTATTCCGATTGACAAGCTGCGGGGTAATAAATGCCATCTCGCTTTCCATCATTTGAAGTATTTTCAACCTTGATGCTGTAAAGATGTTGTATGATTTTTGGAGTTGGGGGAGGAAGATCGTTTCTAAGAAAGGCTAAAGTCAACAAGGTCAGCTGAGAGTATAAGTTCGAAGTCAGCTGGAATGGCAAAAGCTTGATTGTGTTTAAGAACTCGATCAGGTAAGGAGAGATTAGGAACCTAAGCCCGTGCTCAAGATGTTGGGTATTGACAGCGATGTATCCATTTGAAGGATAACATGCGTGGTCGTCATCAGCGGGAGGCATCGAACGGCAGCCCTTAGGGATATGATATTGAAGAGCGACCCCTTCTAGCTCTATAGAATCAACTGTAAAAGGATGATGCGCAAACACCTCGCGAGCTTCCCTCTCCTCGCGAGCTTGTCGTTCCGCTTTGAGCAGATGAATTGTTTCGGGACTGGCCCAAGCTGCAAATTGCTCTGGAACCTCCCCACTTTGGGTTACCTCATCAACATTGTGAACTTTGCTTGAAGCCATCTACATATAAAGGAAGGTACAATCAGGTCACAACAAGCAGACTATACTTAAATGACTAAGTTCCCTACTCTTGTAGATTGCTAATACAGTGGGGGGCTCGACTTATAAAGAAACGACCTACGAGCTAACTACAGGTGCCTAATCCTATAGTTTGCATGCATAACAGGCCACAAACAGTAAACAGGTCGCAAATAGACAGGCAACAAGATCAAATTAATAGAAACCGAAGAGTCGTGATCAATAAGAAACGCAGAAACAGACACTCAACATCAAAATATGAGATGTTCAAACTCATTTCAAACACTGAGAGTAGAATACAAGTGCAATGCAACATCAACACAACAATAATGAACGAAAAACTGAAAACTTGAAGTCAAAAAACATAACTTATCGTGAATCTTTGTTGAAGATGTGAAAAACAGTGATTGTGAATGAAGATTTTGTAGAGAATCGATGAAAAACATAGCAGAGAGGAATTGGGTGGCTGGAGAAAATGATAAGTTAAAGAAGAAAATGAAGAGGCTCTACCACTTTATATAGGTGGACGAGCTCGAGCCCTAACCGTCTGATCTGAAGAGTATGTAATCGCCCGGAATCCAACGGTGCAGCACAAGTAATGGCTTTGTAATCATGCAACCATCAGTTGAAAGACGTGCGCATTAAATACGTGTGGCACGAGACGTGCCAATGCCGATTCAGTTATCATCTCAATGGTCGCCACGTGTCAAAACTGATGTGATGGAATTCGAAAGAACGCGAAACGGTAATTCCAGTTAGTTTTTATCAGCGAGCTCGACTCCCAATTTGCAGAACGAACTGAGAGCTGAAGGGCTGATGTTATGTGTATTTTTTAGACTTATCAAATGGGTTGGTAAAAACCTGATAAAAGCCCAATAAGTCGTCCCAATGAGGTGGCCCAACAGTCAAGGCCCAGTTATCAATGCCAAGCCTATGTGACCTCTACAGCTTGTACTAGCGAGCTCGCATCACATTGTTCCCAGATCGTTAGGCAGTTTGCACCATGCACAGCTTGCTACTCAGTGAGGTACAACTCGAGATCGTTTAAAGCAGTACATAGCTCGTTGAACGAATAGATAAATGAGAAAATCTTCTAGAAAAGGCTGTTACCCAATTTGATCGTGATTCTTTCATCAGAATTGGAAGTTGATTCAAATTTGAACTCAGTCAATGTGATCTCGAGATATACAGAGCAGTTTCCTGATTTTGCTTTAACTGATTAGGAAATGTAATCAATTCAAAATTCTTTTCCTATTTTATCTTTACCTAAATTGTAACGTCTCTTTCTCTATAAATAGAGATTGAATTCATTGTAAAATAAGGACACGAGCAACAATATATTGTCACTCTGCCGGATTATTAAGAGACAGTCGTGGATGTAGGCGCACTCGCTGAATCACATAAAAATCCTGTGTGGTTTTCTTTATTCTTGACCTTTTACTTTCTATTCATATTTGTTTTTAATGTTGCTATTCGTATTAGGTTTTGAGTTCTCGTCAACCAGAAATCAACGTCGATATCTACCAACATAAGTTTTGTAGTGTGTTGTAGCTTAAGACCCCATTTGGTATTATGTTTTAAAGAAATTAAAATCAATATAATTAATAATTTTAGTATGAAAATGATGCTTCATACTTTCAAAATTGATTATTTGATAATTTAAAATGATTTGATAACAACTTTAAGGAGCAAATGAGATAATTATTTCGATAAAATGTTTATGAAAAAATATGTTGTTACATTTAATGAATCTTTTAAATTTGCTAAATGATCCCCATTAACTTTTAATACAAAGAAGATTATATATCATCATATCCTTAATAACATAAAAATTTATTATACCAAATAAATTAAAATATTATTATTTTGAATAATGAGAGTACCATTTTTATTAATCATTAGAGCACATTGCACAAACTGCTTTGAGGTTTGGTATAATTGCACAAAATTGACGATGTTTACGAAACTCACACTCTTGAGGTTCCAAAAACTTAACACAAACCTCCCCTACCGTAAGTTAGCTATTGATTAAGACAAGCAGTCAAAGTCAATTTGAGCAAAAGTACCGAAATACCCTTAAATAAATTAATATATAGTTATTTTAATTTTAAAAAATAATTAAAAAACATTTTTAAAAAAATCTTATCATTTTCTTCATCACGTCCATCAAATTTTCTTCATCAATTTTCAAACCACCAATTCATCATCAATTTTCATCAAACTTTCATACGATCAATTCATCATCAACTTTTATCCAATCAATTCATCACCAACATCATCACCAGTTTAAACCCAAATAAATTTACATATTTATCCATCATCATCAACATAAATTCGTCTTCTTCATTAGTTTAGACATAACACCCATGTTTAATCAACCTCACAACCCAAATCTTCAATAAAAACAACCCACATTTTCTCACCAACCAAACACCGACCAACAACCACAAGATCTTATCGCAAATTCATAAGGAAATTCAAAATAAATATTCAAAAAACTCACAAAGAAATTCTACTAGACCCAAAAGAAAATTCACAAGGAAGTTCAATAAGAAATTCAAGCAAATATATATATATATATATATATATATTGAAAGTGATATTGAATAATAGGGGAAATAATAGGACTTGGAGAAGTCGAGGAGGACCGAGTTGGTTTGGTGTCATGGTCTGTGAAACCAAAAGCAATTTTTAATAAATGAAGAAATCAAATGTTGGTGGTAATGGGTCAACACATGAGATAAAAGGTAAAGAATGAAATCAAATGGAGAGAGAGTGGGACCAGTCTATGAACACTAACGCAAACAAATGGGAAAGAAAAAAAAAGTCGAGATAAGAACAAGTTAGGAAAAGATAAAAAGAAGAAAAGTCAAAGTGATAAAGAAATGGACAAGTGTTAAGTGCATAAATGGGTAAGCAAAAGAGAGTTGGAAAAGGGTGTATGTGGGCTGGTCATATGATAGCTACTATATATATTGATTTTCAATGAAAAGCACATTACAGACACATACAACCAACTCACATAGCAAGAAGAAGCAAACTATGAGAAAGAAAAAGAGAAGAAGAAATAGAAGAACAGAGAGAAGAGAAAGATAAGGATATTTCAATGGATGAATGAAATATTTGGGTGTCTGAACTATTTAGATAAATGATTTTTATTTTAACGGGATTTAGATTTCAGAAGATTAATTGATTCTTTCATAAGTTCTACATTGAGTTTTATATGATTTTAGGGTGCATTTAAGATTATGAGAAATCAAATGAAAATCCATTTTAGATCTAGATTTGAGCAAAGGAGTTATTTGAGTGATTGTTTTTATTTTAAATTAATTTATTAAATCTTGATTATTTATATTTCAGTGTTTATTATTTATTGGAAATAAATGATTGGTTCTTTTAAATAATGTTTTAGATTACGAATTAAGTTTTAAATAATATATCCTTATGTTTTGAGAAAGAATATTGATTATGTATTTAGAAAATTAGTTATCCAGAATTATATGGATATTTAAAAAAGATTTGAGAATTTAGAATACCAAGGTTATGTTCTCCTCTCTAACAACCAGACAGGCTATACATGTGTGAGACTAGATTCGCCCAACACATGTATGACGGATGTCAACAGAGTCATTGAGTTGTCAAGAGAGTCACTGAGTTGTCGGGAGAGTCATTGAATCAACTAGCACGTATATGACAGATGTTATCCCTCACTTTGTGTGTGTGTTAAGTATCTCCACCACATATGACAGATTTTCTTGGATACTAGTTGGTGTAGATTTTCAGATTATAGGTGTTATATCCTGAGTTTGACCATACAGATGGAAATTTACAGAACACCGGATTTACATAAAGAAATTCTAAAAAAGTTTTATAGATTATAGATTTTTATATTTTATATTATTAAAGTTATGAAGATAATTTATATAGAAGTTTGCAGTTTTACTATGAGATTAGATTTAAAATTAGTTTCATTGTTTCAAATATGAAGTTATATGAATCACTGAGAAATATTTATTATTGTCAGAAATATTTTATGTTTTATTTAGAAATGTTTTAGAAAAGTTATACTTACTCAATAGGCGTTAGCACTTACTCTTTTATAAATAAATTTTTTTAGCTATCCGTTGTAGGTTCATGCATATTATTGTATATCGTGAGAAAAGCCACATGATGATAAACAACTACATTTGTATAAATTATTTCTTTATTTATCAAATTTCATAAATATATGTCTAAAACAGTTTTACAGATGAATCATCATTTTGTAGATATTTTATAAGTATTTTAAATATTCAGTCTATAGGTGTAGCATAAGAAATTTAAAGATTTTAGATTTGTTCGATTTATATTTCGATTAAGGCGATTATTAGAATTACAATAATTATATCAAAGGATTTTCAGTGTAGACAGACTTCAATAAGAAAGATTCCAGATTTGATTTTTTCGAACTCAAGATAGGAGTTGGGATGGGTCATATCAATAATTAAGTCAAAAATTAGAAATTCTTGGGAATCGTTTGTTTTTTTTTTATCGGAAGACAAAATAATGTTGCTGAAGACAGAAGACTGAATAGTGACTAAAACTTGAAATTTGAATTACATATTTTTTTCCTCTTACCTCTGAGTACATTACAAACTTATTTTTTTAATTTAAATTATTTGGAAACTAGTAAGTTCACATTTATACTCTTTTTTATTATTTATTATTACGTAATTTTAATTAATTTAATACAAACGTCTGAAAATAAATAAATTCATAAATTCTAAAACATTTTTATGTACATATTAGTAATATTTTATTCATAATTAAAATATGACCAAAAAATATAGTAGTATTAATCATATTTATATATTTAAATATATTAATATATTTAAGCAAACAAGTTAAAAAAATGAATGTTTAAATTGTAAATTAAAATATATTAATAGTAAATTAAAATATATTAGTTCAATTCCAAGATAATTTGGGATGAAATGTATTTAGATTTGATTTTTTAAATATACTTTTTGTAAGTATCAAGGGAAAAAAAAGAAAAGAAAATTTGAGTAATATAAAATTAGGATGAATTTGAAATTATATTATTTTGGAGAGGATATATTTGGAATAAAAACTTTTAAATATCATAAGTAATTTGTGATTAAGTGAAATGTTAAAAATTATTATTTAATTTTTTCAGTTTTTTTGTAATTTTAAGTAGTTTGACTACTTTTAAAAAAAAAAAAAAGAAACAACTTAATAATTGCAATTCAATATTATTAAGTTTTCAATGAAAAAAGCAAATGATCCCTTACTTTTTTTTTTTGTTTAGTTGTTTTTGAGTAGTTAAAAACAAAGGAAAATAACATAATCGTTACAATTCAGCATCGTAGTCATAATTGACAAACACAAACGACCTCTAAGACTTAAAAATTGAGTTCAGATTGGTTCTTGATTCCAATCGTATATATGATATTTGACTAACATGGTCTATATTTACTCAAAAAACCTTCAGTATGTTGACTGCTAGAAGTCTAGCAAAGACTTGTTTGGAATTGCATTGTAACATCCTCCACTCGATTCCCATTCGGATGAGAACCCGAGTCGAAGGATGCTACTTTAATCGGTTTATTCGGTATTAATTTACATATACGTACTAATTTTTTTTTTCGAAAATTCGATAGAGTTTCCTCTGTTTTTCTGAAAAGTCCAAATTTGTAAAACTTGCAGATTTTAAAAACAAACACTTCTAAAATGCATTCATTTTCTCAACTTTTATTTCGGACCCTCCGTCCGACTCCACAATTACTTCGCCACACAAACATTTATATACAACATTTAGTAAAAAAAAAAAAAAAAATCATATTAATCGAAATTAAACACTAATTAAATGATAAATAAGAATTCTTTACAAAATTATTTTACAAATCAAAAATCTTCTTTGCTACAACTTATACACATTATTATTTATAAAATCTTGTAAATCCATATATATGTACATGCATTTCTATATACTTAAACACCACTGTACAATACTAAAAGTAAAACTACCAAAGATGGAGGGATGTGACTCGTAGAAAGCGCGACAGCTGTCTTCTCGTCTATCCTTATCTACAGTGTACAATTCAACCTACACGTGGAAAATTCAACGTGTTAAGTATTTTTACTTAGTGGGTGTACACTAAATTTAAATTTCATCATTTCCAAACATACAAGATTTTAAAGTAAGATTTCACAGTTATCAAATTTTCATAATAAATCATAAAGAGATCAATTTACTAGTAAACACATATATGTGAAATGCTTAAAAGTCATCTTCCAAATATGATTCTATAAAACCAAATTTCACAATTTTCAAATATTCATAAGAAAACGCAATAAAATTAAATATCATTTCGTTAAAAAAATATCGTATTGTCAAACAAAATTCCCCAAATCTCAAACTTTTATTACAACTCACAAATAAGTCAATTTACCAGTAATTACACATATAAAACAAATAATTTAACTTCCTCATTTTGCAAAAATATCATAGGGTAACGTACCCTTTTTACGCATTCTCAAAATACTATAATAATCCATAAGGAAATCGCTTTATTAATAAAAACTCATATAAAACACATAAAAGACGTTTCCAAACATATCAACATGATTTCTTCGAATTTTTATAATAAATCACAATGGAAACATGTTATTAACAATTACACATATAAAATTCACAAAACTCATTTTTCAAACATATCTTTACAATTTTATTTAATATTTTTTAGCGTCCTTTGTAAACTCTGATATAATACCATGAACTGGAAAATGGGTTTCTCTGGCATCGGACACTCGGTGACTACTCGTCGGATCTCATTTCACATATCATATAAATTTTGGGACCGGACACTCGGTGCCTCTCAAGGTCCATGAATCTAGTATCAATGCATATAAACGAATCGATGTAGTACTATTAATATCACCCTATTGGCATGTCAACTACCAATCCCCACCTACCAATGTTCAGGTTTACTCGATCCCTTATAATTTCATTTATTATAAAAAATTTCATATTTTCACAACTTTCCTTTTCAACAAAAATTCTCATTCGGAAAAATTCTGAACAGTTTTTCAATTAAAAAAAAAAAATGTTTTTTTTTTTTTTTTTATTCGAAGTATCATTATAACCATCACAACACATCATTTCTCATCTAAAAGTTACTCATCAATCTCATCAAAACCATTGTGCCATTCTTCCAATATATATTCAGTCAAGGCACTAATTTGCCCATTACCTTCCGTTTGTTTTCGTTTCTTTTCTATTTTCATTTGAAAGTCATTAAAATCATATTCAAACAAACTTTTATTTCAATTTATCCAAATAATATCATAATAATCCCATATTCTTTATTCGAACAATACACACTTTTTCACAAACTTTTCAAAATTTAATATCAAATACTACAAAAATCATTCATAACATAATTCGCACATTTTCATAGAATTTATTTAATTAAAACGTAATAAACTCATATACTAAATTAAACTAAAATCTCTACTAATAAAAATAAATTTTTAAGATAAGTGTACACCAACCTTTTGGACCATTTCTATAGCTTATCTACTCATATAACTCATTTGCTTATTTTTGGATAAAAAATGAGTTCCTCTTTGATTTTCTTATCATCCTAGATCCACCCTAAAATCACACAAAACTTAATTTATAACTCATAGAAAAATAAATTAATTTTCTGAAATCAAAATCCTATTAAAATAAACTTACTTATCTGGATAATCGGACACCCAAAATATTTTTGTCTTTCTCTTTGTTTTTTTTTTCCCTTCTTCTCTTCCTCCATCTCGGCTTCTTTTTCTTTTTCTTTTTCTTTTTCTTCTTTTTTTTTTTTTTTTTTTTTTTTTTTTTTTTTTTTTCTTTCCTCTTTCGTTTGTGAAGAGCCACACATATATATATGAGCAAAAATTCTCTATCAACATTTTTTTTTTGTTAATCTTTTAATAATCTAGTGACACATCGACATTTAAAAAAATGAATGATCAAGATTGATAGATTTTTTTTCTCTTATACATCACTCAAACTTAAATTGCTTTTATAAAAAGATTAACACCATGTCAACATTGACAGAGAATCCTTATCCTGTGGGTGATACACCAACTCTAATTCATCCACAAATAGATAATGTTGAGCTCTCTATTATAGTATCAATGTCATCCATATCGGATTTGGAGGATCCCATGCAAATGGTTCGCTTAACTACAGTCGATATTGTCAGGAAAGCATTCAAATTTATTGATGATGCACGAGATTTTTATTACTAGTACTCTACTTTAATTGGTTTTGGTGTTCAAAATGATGACTTTAGACATGACGAATGGTTTCGTAGTTTCCTACAAGTATTAACGGACTTGAAAATTTTAACTGGACGACCTCTGTTTCTCAAATGGATGACAATTGCTTTGGGGATGTTCTTGCATTCTATTCTACTTACAAGACCATTGTTTATAAAAAACCGTTAGTTATATTTGTTGGAGCAAATCACCATCGCAAGACAACAGTTTATTGGTTTTGGTTTGCTAGTAGAAGAGATTGTTAACATATACACTTGGTTGTTGCATACATTTTTTGTTGGCAAAGAATGATAAGAAACCTGAATAGTGTTGCCAAATTCTGTTTATTGTCTTTATTGTCGGCATTTAGAGCAAAATGCTATGAGTAATGTACAAAACAAAAATTGCATGCGTATTCAAATGATTGTTGTAGACATTGAAATTAAATTGAGAGAATTAGTTGAGAAATTCTGATTGTAAGCGAATGATGGGCTAATAAGATGTATGTAAAAAGTAAACATTAGGAAAAATCATATCTAAGAGGCTACTTTTTTGTGGGCATGCGCATTGACACAACGATGTGAGAGTATAAATGTCTATTTAAATTGATTTGTACTGTGTCACCTTAAGTTATATGAGTTCATACAACAAATATATAGGGTTTTGGCACGTATACGAAATAATGAGGTCAAAGATGATGATGAATCTCGTTGTACTAAACCAGTCCTCATGAGCCAAATTCAGAAGCTTGAGAAAATGCAGCTGACTTATATACTCGAGAAGTTTTCCGTAAGGTTCGCAAGTAAACTTAAAGGGAGGCTTTGCCTACAATCCTTAATCGAACTGAGGATATCGAATGGAGCAAGTATAAATTAACTAAATTTCAAAATGATGGCTTATGCTATACCTTATAGCCATATCTCTTCAATGTTGAAAGAACAACATCTTAGACAAATTCCTAACTTACTAATATAGAAACGTTGGTTTAAGAAAGCAATGGTTGAAAATAGCAATGAGCTCAAAGATGATGTAGCAATAAACTCAAAGTTGGAGATGACTAGGCTTGCTTCTCTATCTACCTTTTGTAATAAACTATGCTATGAAGCATCTAAGACTATGGTTATGACTTATGAAGAAGTAAAGCAAGAGATATTTAAATTGTTAAATCACATCCATCAATTAATCCAGCCAACAACATTCCATCTTCATTTATAAAAGTCACAAAGAGAGAATCAAAAGGACTAGAAGTGAATGATCCTGTTATAACTACAATAAAAGACGTCAATGGTCAACATAAAAACCAAAGGTTAAAGGCACGTCATTGTAGTCAATGCAATAAGGTTGGACTCACGAGAAAGACTTGTGTTGCTAGTAAAAATGATGTTAGTGCAGTGGCTAATAACGTTGTTGATGCGAATACAAATAGTGAAGAAAGTCAGTTCATGTATTCTATGGCTCACACAGTGGATACTACTTATCATGATTTTTTTGGTAACGCTGCAATGCAGTCCATTGTAGGTCCACCGACATCTACATCACATCTGTCTTATTCTTTTTCTTTCGATGTCCTTGGTTCTAGGCTTACAAGCTTATCGAGTCAACAAAACCACTCTGCATTTGACATAACTGGATTCTCCAACGACATTCAACATCGTCAATGGTGGGGGAACGGAAAGATGTAATTAAATTGCATTTCATATTGTAGGTGTCATATTAAACATTAGATTGTGTTTAATACATATTTATTGTTTAGAATTATTATTTCTTAATTTAATATAACAGCCATGTTAATAACCTGGATAAAGAAATATGCTATATAAACATACATCCTTATCTTAACTCTACTTACAAGAAAAAACGAATAAAAAAAGTAATTTCATAGCAATAATTTGGGGTAAAAGATATGTATTGAACAAACTTGGTCCAAACTTCTGATTAAAGTGCCAGTATCTCGCGACGTTTCAAATATATTTCATTCATTATAACTAGAATCATACTGAAATATTAAAAACAATTTGGACAATATTAGTAAAATTATTTTACAAACAAAATAACACACACAAAGTAAATTATGATTGATGCTTGCTCTTGGCCTAGTTGAGAACCAAAAAAATTATATATATATATATATATATTTAATCAACTTTTGTTAACTCTATGAAAACAATTGAACTAATTTTGATCCCACTCTTACCATTGAATGAATAAGGACATATCTAAAACCGCATATACAGTCTCATTACTTTATTTTTCTCTTTGAAAAAATAAAAAAAAAATCCCTGCACTATAATCATTATCAGAAATAAATTATAAAAAAGTAAAACCAAATGAACATGAAAAGAAAAAAAAAAAAAGGAAAAAATTTGAACAAGAGATAAGGAAGAAGAAAAAACAATGAAAAAAGTCAGAACAAGGACACATACAAAAATCCCAATCAAATATAAATTAAAATAAGAAAAACTAGGATTGTGTTTAAATGAGTGTAATATAGGTGTAATGTGAACAAAAGCATGATTAAAATGATTATTAATGTTGAATGATAGTTTTGGTATTTTAAAGGGTGTAGGAATGGGTTCATAGAGTAATTGGATGTAGACAGGAAAATTTTGGGTGGCTCTATTTTCAAAACAATTTTTAATGGATGTATTACAAAAAAAAGGTGTACATATAATTTTAATAAAATGTAAATACCATCATTGGAATAGAGTATTATTGCTTCAATTTGAAATTTACATACACAATTGCAAATTTACATTCCAATTAATTATCACGAAACAACCGTAGAATATTAAGTTTAAACAAGTTTACAAAAAATAAATAAGTGCCTCCATATAGCCCAAATCTCACAACATTTGCTATTGTTCATTTACTGTTTTAATAAACATTCAGATTCAATCACCTAATGCCATAACCTGAAAATTAAAATTGGGAACATGATCAAAGCACGCTCTAAGAAATAATTGTAGTAAACCAGAATCATTTTATTGCCCGCAAATGGATGTGTTAAATACGAAAAATTATAGTAAACTTTGGGTATTTTTGCCACTTATTTTAAGGATGGAGTGATTTTGCAAATGGATGTGTTGAATAGGGCATTTTTCTTTATAAAATTTCAAATAACAAAATAACAAAAGTGAGTAATAATTTTGATAAGAAATCCCTACGGTTGCTGGAGTTGATTTCATTTTAGGTGCATAGATATATGATTAATGCTAGATTGTTCACAAATATTTTCCCAAATTCAAGTTCAAGTAATGTGACATGAGAGTTATCAACATCATATAAATTAAATATATTTATAATTAATATTTGATGTCAAAATAAAATGTAGGGGATAAAATTAATATTTAACTTCAAAATAAAAGTTAATATATATAGTTATTAAAAAAATTATTTTAGATATGTCAAAAATAGTTTAAAATAAAATTGAATACTAATTATTAAAAATCAGAATTAAAATGAAACATTTGGATAAATAATTTTTTCATTGAGTAGAAATTAGTAAAATAATAGAAAATAATTTGATCTAATTTGGTAGATTTGTTTAGATAGTGAACTTGTACATATGCATGTCTGAACATTTTTGCATTAGCATATTAAAGTTTCCGAGTGGGACGATCTTAGGTCTTGTCTACTATCTATTTTCAAACAAAAACTTGGTTGCAACAAAAGATGCATAGTGCTAGAGATAAATATGAAAGTTAATGGAAAGAATGATTTTGGTTTGTCAAATGGGTTTTAGAATATGAAGAGATAAGAATTAAGCAACCATATTCCCATTTGGTTGGTTTTCTATCTTTGCAAAAGGGAGCACAGAATCTCCTTTTCTTTGTGTTTTCCATTAAGCTAGTCAAAAATCAATACGAATTTCTAGTTGTCTTTACCACTAGCATTTTTTTTTTCCTCTTTTGCAATAGAAGAGCAAAGAATCTCCTTGTCTTGGGTTTTTTCATTAAGCAAGCTAAGAATTAATACTCATAATCTTAAACCAATTTCCATACAACTTTTTATGCATTCACACAAATAATGATCAAGAAAATAAAGAAAGATATAATAGTAACAAGGGGAAATGTTATTTTGCAAGATCTATAGTCATAGGAATAAAATTAGTCACTAAGTTTCAAATCAAAGGTACAGAAGAATTTAAGGTCATGATTGCAAGATTGCATTGTAGGTCCTAGATAGTCGACTAACATAAATTATACTGTTGCTCTCATTTATGTTGACACCTCTTCGATTGTGACTGGGGTGGTGATTTTGACAGGCCCCTCTCCCTATTTGGCCTGCCAGCCGTCTCACAGTAGCCCTCCAGCGGATACCTAATCTAACTGAAAAGTTTCCGTGAAGTTACACCGTTTACTTTTCAAAACTTTTCTAAACTTTCTTTTAATGCAGAAAATGTGATGAAATGTTTCTTTTTTTTTTTTCCAAACATTTACAAAACGAATTTATAAAAATTCAAACAGCATAACTGCTATTTTTCGAACACGTCACCTTACAAGTTTAAACATTTAGCACTTCTATAGCAAATAAATCTCCACTATTGGGCCTCAAGCCCTCAAACCATTTTCCACAATGCAACCACAAGCAATTTCTCAATTTAAAATTTATAAATTACAATTCATTTTCTTTTAACACAAAATTCTAATTAAATTCACAAAAATTTAACTTTATTAACACCAAATACAATATACAACTCAAATCATTATTTACAAACATATTTACCAAAATATGCATGTAATGCATGACATACAATTTCAAATTTAAACCTACGTAGTGATATCGTTGCGTTAGCCTACCTACACGTTCTACGGAGCCTCTTATGATTGACAGCTCGTACCTGTACTTGGGGAAAATTTTTTAAAGACACATAAAAAGAGTAGTGAGTATAAAACTCATTGAGTTGATAACTTTTAAACTAAAATTTTCTTTTCTAAAGTATATATATCATCCAAAAATAATTTATAAAATTAATAATTTCTTATAACTTTTATTAAAACTTCAAAACCAAGTAAATCTTATAAACATTTCTTTGTTTCTCGAAACTTGTAATAACTTTCT
The DNA here is from genome assembly GCA_019925255.1 of Litchi chinensis. Taxonomy (NCBI): domain Eukaryota; kingdom Viridiplantae; phylum Streptophyta; class Magnoliopsida; order Sapindales; family Sapindaceae; genus Litchi; species Litchi chinensis. The sequence continues at coordinate 10,871,680 of CM034469.1, read as the reverse complement.
AATTTAATAAATTTCATATCTAATGACGTGTTTTTCTCTTCTAAACTCACCAAAAGCAACCAGGGAAACTTAGCTCTATTGTGACGGAATTTCTCATCGCCACTAAAGCTCGAGAATGCTACCATGTGTAGTTGCAGATGTGCGAAACTCTGGGGTCATGATTCCTCCCCAACATCAAGTAGATTTATACTACTATATACGTGCAGAGGGCAACTCACAGACTCATCCCTCCCAAGTTAGTGACTATTTCAACCATTTTGTCATACACGTAATGATATTTTGATCAGGTATACTGGGGATTAGGATAAACCAAAGACATCTAAAATATAATTCGATATAGTAAAAACTCTTTCTTTTCTTTTAACTCATGGTTTGAAACTAAAATTTTGTTTTTCTAAGGCCAAAACCTAACTTTCATAAACTACTTTAGTATGTCTAACTCTTGTATATATTTTCTCAAATATAATAAATTGCTTTAATAATAAATTAAATACATTTGCAATATAACTTTAAAAATTACATGCAATTAAATAAAACCAAATAACATGCTAAAGTTTAATTAAATCACATCATAAAATTTTTCATTAAAACAACAATTGAATAATCAATTCTAACTATTAAGCTTATAAACACTTTTAAAAATATAACCACACACTATTTGTTTCCAAGACTAATACACCACTCCTTCAAGTCCTCCTTGCCTTTAAACTTTTCCTACACTTTAATCCAACCACAATCTTGATTTAGAACTCATAAATACACTACATTAATAACTTAATTAAATTTCCACACACCATGCACAATAATATCGTATTCTTGACTAATCTTCCAAACTAACATTCCAACCAAAATTTTCATTTGAAACTCATTCAAGAATCCAACAATTTACTCAATTAACTTTCAACACATAAGGCACCAATTAACCACTTAATTCTAAATTAGTATATCTACTCAACAATTTCTACAACCTTACCATATTTCTAATTAATATTCTAACATCCATTGCTTTGAATTTCTTTTGCACAATTGCACTCAAACACATCCTAAACATCATTAAAACACTTTAAAAGAATGGAATGATAATTTACTCACCCATTCTTGACCTTAGCCAAATTTAATACCCAAACTATCCATTTCAATTTTTCTTCCATTCTTTTGATACCAATCAACTCAAATCCAATCCAAAACATCATATAACCCATTCAAACATTAAAATCAACACAAACACATGTATAAACATAACTTAGCCATACACTAACATACATGCTCATCCATCCATTTCCTTGCTTTTCTTTCTATAATTCATCTCAAATTAATATAATATCTCATATAAACTCATCCATACATCAAAAGTCATTTAACTACATCAATTATTCCAAGTTGACCACTTACTAGGATATAACATAATCAATCCATTCTCTTCATTTCAAGCTCAACAATCGAACCCAATTGCATCAAATAACCATCAATTGATCTACTAAAACCTTAAAATCAAAATCAATTAAATTCCATTGAATTTTAGCATAAACCATAACTCTTACCTACTAGTTTCCTTGACCCAAAACTCCTTGATGCTTCCTTCCTCTTATAGGCTCAATTTGAAGTTAATCTAACTCTAATCAAACCATAAATTCCATCAAAAACTCATTAAATCAACTATCAAAAATTTTCCCATCAAATTAGTCATAAAATTAACTCAACTTACCTTCAACTTCCTTCACGGTGTAGTTTTTTTTTTTTCGCTTCCGATTCTGCTCTCTCTTACGGTTTTGCTCTGTTTTGGCCAAATACGATCTCTTCCTCAACTCATTTCACCCTTCAATTTATATAGTTCGTCCATCAAATGACCATTTTGCCCTTAAATGATCCCTACAATGACAATTCTATCGCTTATTACACTTGTACACTTTTTATTGGTCAATCATATAAAAATCATCCATTAATCAACTTAAAAATTTTCTTAACCACATATTTAGTCAACATATTGACCCTAGGGTGTCATTCCCTCATTGGTCCATTCATAATCACATGGATTGTGCTTCTTTAACATTTATCACTTCATGAAATTCTTTATTAATTCCTTAAACTTGTGAATTAATTCTCATTCATCTTTAATAAATTCCAAAAATATTCTATAGTCATCCAACCATCAAATTAACCATGCAATACTCTAATTAGGTGTCTTAACTTTCAATTTCATGCTTTGAAAAAAATTCAGTTGGTTTAAAATCAATAATATTTACTACTTTCCCAACAAGGGTATTTTCATCGATTAATCTTTGAAACCCTTAAAATTCAATTAAACGGATTCATTTTTGCTCCGTTTCAGTTCTATTAGTCTCTATTACTCATTCTAAAAATTTTCGATTTTTCGAGGTCTAACTCAAAAATTCACTATTGACTCATCACTATTCATCCGAAAAACATTATTTCTCATAGGAAAAATGAAGTTCTGGGTTCTAAAGATTTCCCCAAGGGGTTGACAATTCCCCTTACAAATCTGCACAAAGGGGTGCCAACCAGCTTCAAAGTGACATGTGTGAGCTTTAGCTTTTCCAAAGCTTCTCGGTACAACAAGTCTGTTAAGCGTCCCATGTCCATTAGGAACCATGCCATCTTATTTCCCGCCATTTTGAGTGTGATGACTAGGCGTTGAACGTCCCATGTCCACTAGGATTCATGTCATCTTATTTCCCACCACTTTGAGTGTGATGACTAGGGGATCATCATGCAAGAATTGTACCCTCTCTGCATCCTCATTGCTGAATATGATAGTTAGGTATTTAGCAGGCGATAAACCTTAGCTTGGGTAGCTCATCATGACTTCCTTCGTAGCCTTTGGGGGAGGTATCTCCTTGAAATAACTTGATGGAAACCAAAATAGCAATTATAGATGATAATAAGACAATCAGACAATAAGGCAATTGAAAGCATTCGGGCTGATTTTTGATATGAAATATTGAGTTTTCTCTCCTTGTTCTTTATAAACTTTGAGAATTTATCAAGAATTAACTCTTGATTTATCTACTTGACGTATTTCCCTCATTCTTCCTTGTTCTTGGGAGTGTCATCTTCCTTATCTTCATTTGTGGTTTGCTAATCATTGGGTTAATGTATCTTCTTTTTATTTTCTTTTTATTTGTTCATAATACTTTCTTAGGATTGTTTAGTCAATTGACTCTGTGTGTCGTATTAATATATATGGGTTTACTGCTAGCCCTTACTAGCTATTAAAGTCTCATTTTCACGTGGGTTTGAAATGTTCAATAGCCTTTGTCATGTAATTCATTAAAGTCTCGTTTTCTAGTTGCTTTATATATTGTAGAGTGGAAAGGTCTTTGAGTTGTGGTTTGGCTCCTTGAAATTGTGCAATAAGTTCTTTGGCGAGGTTCGTAAATGCATTTATACTTTCTACCAAGAAGCACTTGAACCAATCTTGAGTTAGTCTTTTTAAGGTAATGAGGAATATCTGACTCATGGCATCATGAGGCACCTCTTGGATAAGCATTTGCTCCTAAAAATGCCTCACATGCGTCATGAGGTCCATTTTCCCTTTGTAGCATTTCAGATTAGGCATTTTGGATCTCCTTGGTAAGTTTGCCATCTTTATGCACTCCGTCAAGGACTGGTCGAAGACTCCTATTAGGTTTGGTTCATTTACTTCATTTTTGCTCTTTTGCATGGCCATTTCTTTCTTCAGCTCCTAGACTACCCTTTCCACCTATGCTATTCGAAGTTACTTCGAAGTTTTGGAGCTATGAATGGCTCTTCAAGGGGCCATCGAACATTTTCGAGTCCATCGGTTACTATTATCCTTTCACGTAGGCATTATTGTTCTTCCATCAATCATTATTATCATACTCTAGCATTTTCGATGGTGCTCAACACACTGGTCTCTATAGGAGTTACTTTTCGCACCCTTTTCGAAGGTTTATTATCTTGTGCTCATAATGAGTCTCCTCTTCTAGCATATTATAGGTTGGTTCGCTTCTTATTCATTTTTATCACCTCCAAATCGATGGCAACCATATCAAAATTCCAAGCGTTTTGGTAACACAATCCTATAAGGCCCTAGTTTGAGCTATTACGATTTAATGGATGATGACCAACATCTGAGCTACCTTATCTCCCAATTATTATTGCCTTTCTACCACACTCTTTATCTATTAAATGAATGCTTGTATTCCATGTTTTAATTTCATTACCCTTACATGTTTTTAGTTGGTTTTGTCTACATTGTTTCCCCTTGTCATCTTTGCTCTGGCTCTCATTGTTCTAGCCACTTCTCTTAAAGCTTCCTGCCCTAACATTATCACATTCTGTTCGAAAACTACCCCTACACTAGTCCTCTTAAGCTAGGTCCTCCTAGTTCCGCCATTTTCCTCTTCTCTTTGCCAAGTTTATGTTTCCACTTAGTAGTTAACGGTGTTTTCATTCCACTCACCATAGACAGGGCCAATTATTGATACAAAAATTGGTAACATTTGCAATTGATATAATAAATTGAAAAGGGAATACAATTTAGCGAATTAAGGAATTCAATGTTGATACCCTCCGACGTCATTATCCCCTTAGAAAAGGGAATTCTTGCTCCTAGGTGCCTACTTTCCCTTTTGCTACCTGCCAAACAAAAAGAGGAAGGTTAAGGGTCACTAATGTTTCATCGGTGAAATCCACCAATACTTAAGTTAGTAGAATCTTTATAGGAAGGTCCTTTTGTGATATGGCTAAAAGGCAAAAAAGGGGAAAATAATCCAAGTAACTATAGTTGATAAGACTTGAGAGTAGTGCCTAATACTTGTGAGGGCTTCTCCACTAGAGTTCCCTTGCACATTAGTTTGTTCTTAGGTTTATAGAGAATGACTTACCTTCCTTTGAATAGTAGTCATCTTTATGTACTCCTTCCTATCTTCTAGGGTTCTCTCTTTCCTCCTTTGTTGATGGCCAACTCTCTTTTTACGCCCTTTCACTTTCACACCTGCTTCCCGTCACTTAGCTCCCATTCATCATGTTGCTTTCAACTTTTCATTGTCTCATGTTCTTTGTCTAACCAATTCAAGTTCGAAGGACACATGGCTTCTTTTCATTCGTCCTTCCTATTGTAGGGCTACGTGGCAAGCTGCTAATCCTTCCTTTTTCTCTAGCAACTTGGCATCTATCACCTTTGGTTACTTGTCAGCCTTAGGCCTAGCGCTTGGTTTGATCTCTCTATCTTCCTGACGAGATAGGAGGTCTATAGACATAAGGGACTTCATTTGAATTTTTAGACTAGGTTTCCCTTTAGTTCATTTTCTCGCCACTTGGTAAGGGCATGCTTGTCCTTTCTAGATCCCTTTTGCTAGGCAATTAAGCTTGGGTCGTGGCTTCCTTTAGGGCTTCCCTTTAAATTTTTATTTTGGACTCTATTCCTTGGGTTGGTTTCCAATTAATAATTTTCAGGTGCAATTGGATTTTAGGGAGCTAATTTTCCCCCTTCAGAATTAAAATAAAACCATTTAAGATAAATAATTATTTCATTGAGTAGAAATTACTAAATTAATTGAACACAATTTAATTTAATTATTTCCAATTGGAACGAGTTGTCTACTGTCTATTTTCAACAAAAATTTGGTTGCAACAAAAGATGCATAGTGCTAGAGATAAATATGACAATCAACATTGGAAAGAAAGATTTTGGTTTGTCAAGTGGGCCTTGGAATATGAAGAGATAAGAATTAGCAACCATATTCCAATTTGGTTGGTTTTCTATCTTTGCCAAAAGGGAGCGCAAATTTCCCTTTTCTTTTGTGTTTTCCATTAAGCTAGTTAAAAATTAATACCACTAGGATGCTTTTTTCCTCTTTTGCAACAGAAAAACAAAGATTCTCCTTGTCTTGAGCTTTTCCATTAAGCAAGCTGAGAATTAATACTCATGATCTTAAATCAATTTCCACGCAACTTTTTATGCACTCACACAAAGAATGATCAAGAAAATAAAGAAAGGGATAATAGTAACAAGGGGTAATGTTATTTTACATGTTCTATATAGTTATAGGAATAAAATTAGTCACTGGTTTTCAAGTCAAAGGTACACAAGAATTTAAGGTTTAAAAGATAGAAAACAATAAATTTAAAAATATATATACATCAAATAATTACAAAAATTCTAAATAATACCCATTAACCAAATGAAATTGATCTAGTGGTATATATTCCACTTACACTTACACTCGGAGATTATGGGTTTAAATCGTGTTTCTCCTCTTCTAATCCCAATAAGAGCAATGTTACAATACCTTCTTTTTTTTTTTTTTTCAAATTTTTCATTTAAATTAGGTAACAAACTAATTTGTAGGAACAATATTGATTATTGAATAATGTATTGAGGATATGATAATTGCAAAACATCAAGTTTTGACATAGTAGTATTACTCTTTTAATAATTCAAAATGACACTAACCTTGATATGCAAATAGAAAAGAAAGGTAAAAACACAATAATGCAAGCATATATAATTAATACATACTGCTCACTCACTAGTCTACTTGGCTTCAAGTTTGTCTCTACTGTCTGTTTGTATTCCCGAGAGAAAGAGACCTACCTACAGAGGTGCGTTTTTGCTTCCAACCTTCTTTTTTTATCACTTCAACTAAGCTGTTCTACTTCCTTAATATGCATTGTTTCTTATTTTATTAGCTTTGCTTGCATTCACCTTCACTTTATAAGAGAAAAAAAATTGATTTATTGTTACTTGTTTTTCCTTCAGTCTCCGTAAATATTGTTGTTTTTTTTTTAATTGTTTATCATTTGAATTTGCTTTATAGATTGAAAAAAAAAATCAAATATCTGTTTATCATTAGTTGTTTCTCTATTTGGTGTAGTCTATTGTTGAAACATTCTAATAATTGCCAAAAAAAATTTTTTTTTTAAAAAAGGAAGTTTGTTATCATCTTCAGTTTGTTACTGTTTTTAAGAAAGGGGGCAGCGAGAAAAATTACGAAAAGGAGAAAAGTAAAAATGGTAGAGGTAGTTATTTCAATTGCAGCAAAAATTGCAGAGGTGTTGGTTGTTCCTATTGGGAAGCATATATGTTATCCCTTTAAGTACAATACCAACATAGAGGAGCTGGAGAAACTAGTTAAGAAGCTGACTGATCAAAGAGAGAAGGTGCAACATTCTGTTGATGAGGCTAGGAGACAAGGCGAAGAGATGGAAAAGTCTATCGATGAATAGATGAAAAGCATAGATGAGTTTACTGAAAAGGTTGTGAAACCTATCATTGATGAGCAAGACAAAGTAGGGAGGCTATGTTCTATTGGCTTCTGTTCTAATCTGAGGGCGCGTTACTTGCTTAGCAAGAAAGTAGTGAAGACAGCAAAGGATGGGATCAGCCTCTTGAGGGAAGCAACATTTTAGAAAGTTTCATACTGTCCTGCCATTCAAAGAACGAAATCTGTGTATGCTAGAGGCTATGAAGACTTCGGTTCAAGAATGCCAGTTTTTGAGGAGATTATGGAGGCATTAGCAGACGAAGATGTCAACTTGATTGGTGTGCATGGCATGGGGGGTGTGGGTAAAACCACACTTGTCAAAAGAGTTGCTGCTTGTGCCATTGACGACAAGTTATTTGATGACGTAGTTATGGCTGAGGTAACACAGACCCTTGACATCAAATTTCTTCAAGGACAAATTGCAGATGAACTGGATTTGAAATTTCATGAGGAGAGTCTACCAGGAAGAGCTGCTTAATTACGTGAGAGGTTGAAAGAAAAAACTAGCATTTTTTCTAATCTTATATAACATTTGAGAGAAAGTTGATTCGAATGTTGTTGGGATTCCATTTTGGAATGATGAGAAGCCAGGTATCACACATGAATTTGATCAAGGAGGAAGAATTGCTAATAAGAGGAAATGGAGACTATTGTTGACATCTAGAGATCTAGATGTATTGCGCAATATGAATAGCCAAAAAAATTTTGAGGTTGACATTTTGTCTGATGAAGAAGCAACGAATTTATTTTGGAAGATTGTCAATCATTCAAAAGAAAATGCTGATTTCAACCGTATTGCAGTTGAGATAGTTAGAAAATGTGCTGGATTACCGATTGAGATTACAACAATTGCAAGTGCTCTGAAAAACAAAGATCTATCTAATTGGAAGAATGCCTTGCAATGGCTAAGAAAGTCTAATCCAAAGTTCATCAAAGGAATGGAGACAAGTGTGTACTCAACCATAGAATTGAGTTACAATGTTTTGGAGCCCGAGGAACAATCATTGTTTCTGCTTTGTGGTCTAATTGATTTTAGTTTTGGTTTACTTTCTAATGACTTATTAAAGTATAGTGTGGGTTTGAATTTGTTTAAAAATTTTGATACAGTAGAGGATGCAAGAATTAGGATGCATACATTGATCGGTAACCTCAAAGCTTCATGTTTATTGTTGGATGGTAATGCTGAGGGTCAAGTTAAAATGCATGATATCATTCATGCTGTTGCAGTTTCAATTGCATCATCCAATGATAAACTCATGTTTAATATTCAAAATGTTACTAGTATCAGAGAAATGCTAGAGGATAAACTGCCCAAAGATTCAATTGCTGTGTGTCATTGTTATGGAGATATTAAGGAGCTTCCTGAAATATTGGAATTTCCAAATCTGAAGTTCCCTCATTTGTCCCCAATTGAGCTGCTCTCTCTACAGATTTCAAATGCCCTTTTTGACAATGCAAAAGAACTTAAAGTTTTAGATCTGTCGATGTTGGATTTCAGTCGACGAGTAATCAATACCCAATACTTGTAATCAATGTGAGAAAGCACAAATACCAAGAAAGGATGCAGACAAATACCGAGAATCAAACAAAGAACACGGATCTTTTACGTGGTTCAGCAATAATAGGTCTACGTCCACGACTGTCTTTCTCTTTAATTTTGCAGAGTGACAGTATATTATTGATTATTCTCTGATTATGTTACAATGATTTTAATCCCTATTTATAGGGAAAGAGGTGTTACAATTCTTGTTGTAGCAAATCAGGAAAAGAATCCTGAATTAATTACATTTTCCAAATAATCAAGAAAAATAAGGAAAAGAATTATACATTAATTATACTTCCTAATATGTTTGAATAATATCATGAAACTGCTTCCATAAAATCAGGGATGATGTTGATTCGGTTTGAATTTGAGTGGACTTCCATATCTGATGAGAAAATCACGGTTTAATTGGGCAACCGCCATATTCGGAGAGAGAATCATGGTTGAATCAGGTAACTGCCTGTTCTGAAAGATACTGCATTTATTACGCTTTTGAGCGAGCTGACGTCTATGGCGGTCTGTGAGCTTGAGCTCGCATAGCGAGCTACGTATGAGGCGAACTTATGGAGCGAGTTGAATCTTGGCTGTGTCACGAGCTCGCTGGGCTTAGAGTCATCTGGGCCTAGGTTGATGGGTCTTGACTGGGTTGACTTTTATCGGGCCTTCTTATTGGGTCTTAAATGAGCCTAAATTGGGTTTTTACCAGCCCATTTAATGAGTCCGAAAAATTCATATAACAAGATCTGACTAAATTTGATTTGCCATCATTACCTTCATCGCTTTGCAAGTTAACAAACCTTCAAACCTTATGTTTGGATCATTGCTTGATCAGAGATATAGTGATTATTGGAGAGCTCAAGAAATTAGAAATTTTGAGTTTTTCAGGATCTAAACTTGAACAATTGCCTAAAGAAATTGTACGATTGACTCGTTTAAGATTGTTAGATTTGAACAGTTGTTCCAAACTTGAAGTAATTGCACCAAATGTCTTATCAAGGTTGACACAATTAGAAGAGCTCTATATGGGTAACAGTTTTGTTCAATGGGATGTTGATGGACAACGTAATACAAGCCTTGTTGAGCTAAAGAAATTGTCTAACTTGACAACTTTAGAAATACAAGTTCTTGATGCTCAGATTATGCCTCTTGATCTGTTCTTTGGGAAGTTGGAAAGTTATAACAAATATATTGGTGATGTGTGGGAATGGTCTGACAAATATTCAATTTCGAGGATGTTGAAACTCAAATTGAATAATGACTTTTTTTCAACAATGGGATTAAATCTTTGCTAAATAGAGCTGAAGATCTCTATCTAGATGAACCTAAGGGTGTTAAGAATGCTTTTCAAGAACTTAATGGGGAAGGTTTTACACAATTGAAGCATCTTCAAATACAAAATGATCCTCAGATACAATATGTTAGCAACTCAGTTGGATGGGGATTGTGCAATGTCTTTCCCCACAAGCTAGAGTCATTAGTCCTTCATAATTTGATCAACTTGGAGAAGATTTATCATGGCCAACTTACAGTAAAGTCTTTTAGCTAAATAAAATTCATACAAGTTGGAAAATGTGATAAATTGAAGCATCTCAAGTTGCCGATGCCTGGAAACTTTTTGCAACTTCAAGAAATTGAAGTGACTCACAGCAATAAGCTAGAAGAGATTGTGTTTGTGGAAAGTAGACAAATCCACACAAGTGAACAGATTAACAAGATTGAGTTCACTCAACTACACACCATAACACTATGATGCCTACCACGTCTCGCAAGATTTGGTTTCAGTGTGCTTACATCCAATATAGGATTCCAAGAAATCTTTGTTGACGATGATTTGGAAAGTTTCATTCTTTTTTTCAGTCAAAATGTATGTTTTCTCTTTTTTTTTTTCTATTTATTTATGAGGTTGATTAAGTAGAAGAGAAATGGTATATCAAGGTCTATAGACCTCATTTTTACACCTTCATAAAAAGTATTATCTATGTACAGGCTTTGCTCCCAAGGTTGGAGAACTTGACATTGTCCTCGATCAAAATTGAGCGTGTATGGCTTGATCAACTCCTATCTATGTCACCTTCTTGTTGAACTTTAGTGAAATTGTCTGTGGAAGAGTTTAGTGGTTTGAAGTTTCTTTTTCCATATTCTATGATAAAAGGTCTTGTGCAACTGCAAGAACTTATAGTACGGAACTGTAAGTCAATGGAAGCAATAATTAACACAGAAGAAATTGCTGGAGAAGAAAGACTAGTTGAGATGACTTTCCTTAAGTTAATCTTGCTACATCTTATCGGACTTCCAAAACTTACAATATTTGGCTCTGGAAAATTACTTGAATTTCCCTCCTTGAGCACATTTGTTTGTAAGGATTGTCCTAAGCTAAAGACATTTTTCTTTGGCTCGATAGTGAGAGCATCATAGTTAACAAAAAACAGGAAGAAGTGAACTCTTGCAATGATATATATCATCTCTTGGACAAACAGGTAATCTTTTTTTTTTTTTTTTCTTCTGTGCAACAGGTAGAAAATCAATAAGTTTACATGACTTAGTTGAACAAGGTTCTCATATGAAAATGATTTCATATGCAAGTTCCATTGCCCTCCTTATATGAGTTGTCCCTGAAGTTTCTCAGCTCTGAATTGATATGGAACAACCAATTTCTGGCAACGTCTTCTTATCTTCATAATTTAACAATTTTATTCATTTACAATTTGTGTAATTTGAAATTTTTATTTTCACCTTCTATGGTTAAAAGTCTAGTCGAACTCAAGAAGCTTGAGATAATCAATTGTAAGCTTATGGTAGTAGTTATAATTACAAAAGAAGAAAGACCAAGTGCAGTATTGTTTCCTAGTCTACACTATCTAAGCCTTCATGATCTTCCAAAACTTACAAGGTTCTGTGACTTTACTGGGATTTTAATTGATTTGTCTTCCTTGTTGCAACTGCAAGTTAAGGATTGCCCTAGTATGGAAACACTCACCTCCAATTCTGTATATTCAAACTTGACTGCAAGCATGGAATATAGTGGAATGAACTCGAAGGAGAATCTCCAGGCTAACACTCAACCTTTCTTTGATGAAAAGGTGATTTGTTCCTTTTTTTTTTTTTCTCTTTGTGCGCTCACGATAGGATGGCTTTTGTTTTTCTTTAATAAGAATTTAAGTTTGACTTTTCGTCTCATCTTATCACTAATTTTATTTCATTAGGAAACAATGGACTATTACTGATGGAATTAATGGAATTCTTTAGCTGTGACTCTCTGGTTTAAAGGTATTGACAATAGAGCAAATGGACAACCTAAGAAAAGTATGGCATAATCAGCTCTATTCAGATTCCTTCTATAGATTACAATCATTTTATGCACGTGATTGTAATAAGCTATTTAGTGTTTTTCCATCTAATATGCTTGGAAGACTTCAAAGTCTAGAGAAATTGGTTGTCCTAAAATGCGATTCAATAGAAGAGATGTTTGAACTTGAAGCTTTTGGTAGCAGGAAAACACATGATGTAGCTGCAGGTCAATTGAAAACATTACAGTTACGTAATTTGCCAAAGTTGAAGCATGTATGGAATATGGACTCTAAAGTCATTCTATCCTCTCAGAATCTACATTTATTATCAGTTCACTTCTGAGACAGTCTGAAAAACCTCTTTTCAACTTCTATAGCTAGAGGTCTTGATCAACTTAAAGAGCTCTATATAGCCGTTTGCATGATAATGGAGGAAATTATTGCCAAGGAAGATGAAGTGGAAGCAGTCCATGAATTTGTGTTTCCTCAATTGACAGAGCTAGAGCTGATGTATCTATCAAGACTTAAAAGTTTCCATTCAGGGATATACATTTCAAAATGGCAAATGTTAGAGACAGTTAATAGTGTGGAGTTGCGATGAACTGGAGATGCTAGCTTCAGAATTTCAAAGTCATGGGGAGAGCCAACATGATATCCCAAGTAGACAGCCCCTATTCTAGGTTGATAAGGTATGAACTCTTTTGATTATTTGAACATAAAAATATAATGTTTTTTAATGTTTCAAGTGCTTATTTGATAATATTGATCCTAAATTAAGTTAAAAAGATATTTTCGAAGATGAATCAACTTAATAATATTTTGACATATTTTCTAGATTGCATTCCCTAGCTTGAATCGATTGTAGTTGAATTGAAATTGTCTTCTGAATGAGATGTTGTATGGAAAGTTTTCAGATTACTCATGCAAGTTAAATGGCCTTGAGTTGTCAGGCCCATTTATGGAAACTGCTATTTGCCCTTCATGTTTCCTTTGCAAAGTGCCCAATGTTACATCTCTTGCCAGTCATAATGGTTGTCTCAAGGAATTATTCTTATGTGAGGGGCTTGTTTGTAAGGAAAGACATTCTATGTCACCCAGTAAATTGATCTTCTTAAAACTCCATGTATTGTCCGACTCATTTTTGTGGGAGGCATATTCTGAATTTGATAAAGTTGTTCAAAGTCCAGCGACTCTTCGGGTTTCAAGATGTGAAAACATAAGAAGTTTAGTATCATTCACAATGTCTTTTAGAAATTTGACAACTTTGGAAGTGTCAAACTGTGATGAGTTCCTCAATTTAGTAGCATCCTCAACAGCTAAAAGTCTAGTGCAACTTACAAGAATGGAGATAACTCAATGTGAAAAGATTGAAGAAATCATGACACATGAGGAAGATGACGTAGAAGATTGTATCACCAACTGAAATATATGGGACTTAATGATTTACCAAGCCTTACAATCTTCTACACTGGGAGTTGCACAATTGAATTTCCATCCCTTCAAGAATTAGCTGTGAGACAATGCCCAAATATAAAATTTTTTTCTCCAGGAGATTAGAGCACACTAGACTACACACTCTACAAATGGCAGAAACAGAGAATGGAGGATGTTTGGAAGGTGACCTCAATACTACCATAGAACAGCAATATATTGAGAAGGTACACTTAGATTCATCAAATTTTCTCATCTCCTCTACACTTTAGTTTTTTCTTTGCTTTTCCATGATTAAATTTTTATTTGAATTGTTACAATTAGCTAGAAAATATGGTCAATGTTTACATATTAATATTTTCTAGTTTGCCTTATAAGTCTAAGATTACTAGGTGAAACGGTGCTAGGAACAAGTTATCAAGTTGATACTTGGAGTATCATGTTTTTTGGTTTTTTTTTTTTTTTTGTTTAATTACAGATTTACAATTTACTAAGAGTTTTTTTTTTTTTTTTTTTTTTTTTTATATACAAAATTATTCATAAAATTTGCAAGAATTCAATTAAAACTTATAATGAGGTTAGAGATGGTTTGGATTTTTTTTTTTTTAATTCTTACTTTCATTTTCAAAACGTTTTACTCTTTAATTAACCTTGTATTATCATAAAGCATTTTGATTTATAAAAAATAAAAATTTTGAAATAGTATGCTTCTAGTTACTAAAACTATGGCAACAGAAAGCATTTCATTTATTTATAATGGAGAGTGAAAATGGTTTAAAGCACATTTTTGGATTTTAGTAATTATTATTATTACATTAAAATGCAAAAAAAAAAAAAAAAAAAAAAATCTAAGAATACAATATTTAAAGGGTTATTTTGAATACCCTATTATACTAATATTGTTTCTTGTTTTGTACTTTCAATTATAGAATGGGCAATGTGCTAAAGAAGCTTGAGCTCATCATTCACAATTGAACTCAAGTTGGACAATTTGTTTTATGTGATTTAGGATAATTGTGGCCTTTTCATGTAAGTAGTCTTCACTACTAATTAAGCTTTACTTTTTCATCAATATCATTGTTGCTTCAAAACAGTTATATGTGTTGGAAATTTGGCTTGTTTTTATAGGTGACCCAAGTGACTGAAATGAAGTTAGATTGATGTGGAAATCGGAGGCTCGAGGGGCTGTCATGCAGCACTAGAAGTTGGCTGATCGCATGTGTGCCAAGGAAAGGCAAGTGCGTAAGGATGCATGTGGATTTTTCTAGGGCTCGTACTGGATGCTTCTACAACTTTTGAAAGGTGCTTGGTGATGTGCGGGGGATTATTTTGGGACCAAGAAAATCACAATTTATAAATCGGGGGTTTCCCTTTATTTGAGGACAACTTGGGCAGCTCATATACAAAAACATTAAAGAGAGCCATGAGAGTTAGGACTTGGTTATAAATAGGGTTATGGACTTCAAGGTTACAAAGAGAATATTGAATTTGTAATTGTAACAATTTTTTATGTTGTATTATTTTTCTCCAGTCATCTTGACAATCGTGGTTTTTTCCCCATTATGAGTTTTTTCACATAAAAAAAAATTATGTTGTGTGATTATCTTCATTTTATATGCTTGTATTAGAGCATCTCTCACCATTCTAGTTATCCATTATCCTTAGCAAAAAAGACTAACGATGTGATATTTTACTGACTCTAGTCACTCTCCATGTTATTAACTATTTTGAAAAGTTGAATCACTCTAACCAAATATAAATAGTAAGAAAGTTTCAGCCAGACTCTCTCATCTATTGTTATAATATTTAATTTATTATAAAGTAAACAATTTTCTTTTTGAAAAAATAAATCATTAGCTAAACTAGTTTTTTTTATCAAGTTCATGAAAAATATAAATTCATTCATACAAACACTAAAATAATAACTATCACATGACAAAATTCTATCACATACATCAAAATAATAATTATTACATAATGAAGTTCCATAAAAAAATAATTACACACAATATTTAAAAATAAACTAAAATAATAATAATAAGTAATAAAAATATAATAAAACGAGCTAACAGGATCAGATTGGATCAAAAGTATTGACCCAAACCCAACCCGAAATAAAACCTGGGTCAAAACTTTGAGTCAAATCCAACCTAAAACTCAGTTTCACTGCCTCAAACCAGTAGCGAACTCAGACATTTATATTATGAAGGACACTCTATGACAAAATAAAATAAAATAAAAACTAAGTGGAAATTATGAAAAATACCCATTTAAAAAGGGTAAAATTTGTTTTTACCCACTATTTTTAAAAAAGTTGTTTTTAACCTCTCAAACAAATATATTTGATGATATGCCCAAATTACCCAAATAACCCTGGACATTTTTACAAAAAAAACCCTAAACAGTTAAAAATTTACGAAAAACCGAAACGTAAAATTACGATAAAGCTCCTGCATATATATACACCTCAAAACCGATAATGGAAATCACTTCCATCGATTTCTCACTCAAAAGCACACCGGTTTTTGCCAAACCCAAACTCGATCGCGACCCGACGGTGAGATTGACGTTTTTGGCCATTCACGTGACGTTGCCGACCTTCCTCGAGGAGCTCCTACCGCCGGCGAACCTACAGAAAGTGCGAAGGTTAGATTTTGAAATGTTTGTTGTAGTTTTTTATTGAGATTTGGGATTTTGAAATGTTTGTTGTGTTATGGATCTTAGTTTAGGATTATTAGGTTTAGAATAGGTTGGATTTGATTGTGTTTGGTCGTTTTGGGTTGAAAATGGCCAATTCCGATGAGAGAAGAGTCGTCAGGATCGGATCGATTTTTGAGATCGGTTTTTCATTTCGGTTTTTCACAATCGATTTTCATTTGGGTTTTTCAAATCGGTTTTTCAGGTAACTGAAGTAAAAAACCGATCTTCAAAACCGATAATGGAAAACTGAGGTTGAAAACCGATTATGAAAACCGAAGTGAAAAACCGATCGATTTCATTAACCGGTTTTTCATATGCCTTCAAAAACCAATTGATTTCATTAACTAGTTTTTCAGATACCTTCAAAAACCGATTCAGTTCAAAAATTGATTCAGTTTATATATTCCTACTAATGATTTTTTGCTGTTTTTCTTTTCTACAGATGGATTTCAATATAAATATAGTTCACAAACAATTGGCACACATACGAGCGGGAACACACATATTGGTCAAAGATTGGTTAATAAGATAATTGCCGTTATTAATAGAAGAAATCTATATAACCGGTTCATGGCAGAATGTTCGTTCAGATATATTTTGAAGATAACCAATAATACGGCTGTTGGTTCTATGATTTTGTGGGTGCTTGCTAGAGAGTTAAAGGTCACGGATGCACGCTGTGATGAGAGGTGGTTTGAAATTGGGGAGAGAAGATATAGGTTTGGGAAACAAGAGTTTCTGTTGGTGACCGGACTTCCTTTTGGGGGCATCGACCATAAAATCTACCAAATAGCGCCAAATGATCAAAATGGTCTCCTATGGCGAATGTTTAATGGAGTGTCGCCGGAGGTGAAGGAGTTGGTCATATTTCTTGAGGCAAGAAGTCATAGTGGGCAGCGAGACCATGCAGGGTAGGATCTAATAGATGATAAAGATATTTTAAAGTTGGCGAATATAGTGATTGTTTTCCATCTCTTTATGGGACTGGATGACAGGGCTAGGATTTATCCATTTATGTAGGTCCTAATTGAGAATACAGAGAGGTGGAAGACATTCCCTTAAGGCATATTATGCTATAGTGTCCTGTTGTACTGTCTCGACATGACACTTAATAAAGAGCGGATCATAAATCCACTAAGAACCATTAATATTTATGGTTATGTGTTGACGTTTCAGGTATAACTACTACTTTCCATATTTATTGATTCCTTCTGTTACGGTTAATATATAGGGTTATATGTATGTTTTTAGTTTAATCAATTTTGCATTATATATTATCTGACCATTACTAACTATATGTATGTTTTTTGTTCAATCATTTTTACATTATAGTGGTGGTTAGTGGAGGTGTTCCCAGTGTTAAGGGAGAAGATATCAAAAAAGAACCTGAACCTCCAAAATGATCTATCAAGATATATGAGACGATCACTGAAGAGAACACCAACAAACATACACAACCTAGATGATTTCCCATCCGTAAGTGGCGAACATAATCTAAATTTGTGTCAATTATTTGTTTGTTATAACTATCGTTATTTATATTAAGTATATAATTGTAGTATAACTAAATATTTATATAATGTAGATAGTTGGCACTGGGCCAACCTTGGAGCCTACTGACGCCGAGAGGGAGATGGATTATTGGAAATCTTTTAATCCAAATCATATGATTCATGAAGAAGTACATAAATATGGCGGTGGGGGGAGTGATGATGATGATGATGATGATGATGATGATGACCATGCCGACGATGACGATGGTTTGGATGATGGTGTAGGGGATGAGGATGAGATAGAGGATGATGATGAAGTGGAGGGAGAGGATGATGATGATATGGAGGGTGACGATGAACCGAATAAAGATGTCTGAAGCGTGCAATCCGAATAAGATGATACCTTATCAAAGTTTCGGACAAAGAATGCACACGATGTACGACACGTAGATTATGAGATACGAATATTCTATTTATATATAATATTATTCAATTAATTTCCATTGTAGTAAATGCAAAAGATGTGGACATGTTGTGTAGTAGTACGGAGTGTGAAAAAGAGACGGAATCTCTAAAAATGATAGACAAAGTGTAATTTGTTTAAATATGCAAGTTGTATTTCTCTAGAAACTCCAAAAACAAGGGAGACTCTATCAATTTTTTTTTAAAATTCAGTATAGTATGTAAAATGATATATATATGATTCTATGAAACAGGTGAAGCGATTGTTTGAGTTTATCGTGGATTTACAGAAGACAACCCATAAGAAGTTAAGTAGGATGGATAGAAGGCTGAGATGGGTGGATAGGAGGTTGAGACGGGTGGAAGAGCATTTAAAAATTCCCAGGTCTCCGGTTGGTGGGCATGATCCAGACGACGACGACGACGACGACGATGATGACGATGATGATGATGATGATGATGGTGATGGTGGGAGCTTTGTTTGAGATGAGCACATGTATTACCTATCACCACCACCACCACCACCACATCAGGACAAGGGTGTCCGTCGGTCGCCTATCGATGTAGGCCAGTCAGCCATCCATCAGGAGGAGCAGGAGACCCTTCAGTTAGAGGGTGTCTACCAGTCACCGCATCAGTCACCCCATAAGGAGAAGGAGCAGGGTGACCATCAGCCACCTCATCAGGAGGAGCAGAAAGTCCTTCATACACAGGGTGTCCACCAGTCACCCCATCAGCAGGAGGAGGAGGAGGTCCACCACTCCCAGACGGACTTAGGAGGTGTATCAGCTACAGACACTAAGCATGAGCATGAGCATGACTAGGTAAACTTTGTATCTCTATTGTGTTGCATTTTGAAATATAATTGTAAATATTAATATTATACATTACCATCAGCCACCTCATCAAGAGGAGCAGGAGGTTCGTCATACACTGGGTGTCCACCAGTCACCCCATCAGTAGGAGGAAGAGGAGATCCACCACTCCCAGATGGACTTAGGAGGTGTATCAGCTGTAGACACTAAGCGTGAGCATGACCAGGTAAACTTTGTATCTCTATTGTGTTGCATTTTGAAATATAATCATAAATATTAATATTATACATGTTTTTAATTTACTTACAGCTGTAGGATGAAAGCATCCTCGAACGGGGCAAACGAAAGACGAAGCCAGCAACACCTCTACGTATGCCATACACGGATTCGAGGCCGGCGAAAAAGAAAAAGACAGTGGCCTAACAGCAGGCGGAGGAGGTGGCAGAGTCTACAAACCCTGTAGAAGTGGTCTATAATGAATATAAAGCTACAACCACTTTAGATCTCAGGTATATTTATAAAAAAAATGGTACTAATTCTTGCATCCTAGTTGTTAATGTAAGAAAATTTATAATAATGCTTAATACTTTTTTTTTTAAATATAGGCGTTCGGTTGATCGTTATGGGTGGTGTGTGATACCGACCACATTGGTCACCCTCGAGAACAAAGACATGTGTTGACTAATGAGCACATCGATTCTTATTTGATGTGCCTACGAAGAAAATGGTGGAATGAGGTGAATGACGGTAGATACGCTGTCCATGATAGTTCTTTGTTTGTAAGTATTTACATTTAAGTTAGTTATGCATTTACAATTTCATGTTGCGTTCGGTTGATCGGTAGTAACATGTTTAATTTTTATCATGCAGGCTTTGATGACAGCATATTATAGGCTGCATTACGTCAGCAAAGGTATAAAATTTGATCCGATTATAGCTGATGTACCCTCAGAGTGGCTTGCGTACGGTCGTGGGCAGATAGACGCATCAGTCCCGTAGTGGCAGGTTGATAGTGTAAGTGTAGTTCGAAGGTTAATATTTATTATATGATTATCCGAACTAATCCTATAGCACTAACGTTTTGAAATACAGGTGTTACTACCGTGTAGCCTCAATCAAGAACACTGGGTCCTATGTCAAGTGCGTCTTAGAGAGCAGAAAATCATAATATATGATTCCATGGCACATGTTGACATAGCCGCACGGCTACAGCCATTTGAGCTGTCGGTATGTTTTATGCCTATTTTGTTGCGGTTCATAGGATTTTATGAGCATACCCAGATAGATATGCCACCTGTGGATGAGTGGTGGAAAGTTCAGCGTCTTAATAGATCAGTTGTGCCCCAGCAACCTGATGGGTGAGTAAGTTTATAACTGAATTAATATATATAGTCTATATTAATGATATTTAATTAATTTATTCCTGATATAGGACGAGTTGCAGAGCATATGTGGCCATGTACGTACGCGACCTTGTGCTTTCAAAAACGCGTACATGGAAATCAAGAAAAAGCGAGACCATTGTAGATGTCATTGCACTGAGGGCAGAGATTGTCAGAGACATATATATGTTTACGAAGCCTTTGTATAAAGTTAATAAATTTGGGAAATGGTTTGTAGACTCTGATGGGGAAATTGTATATAAATAAATTTAATTATAATTTTAATGTGTTCATTATTTATTTGATGTAATTACATTCTATATTTTATAATTGCCAACAAATCATTTTAATTAAACATTTTAAGTAACATTGTATTTCCCTAAATTTAATTATATATATATGATCATAACATGGAAAAAATAAATAATATTTCGTATTATTAATATTATTACTTTATCCCTAGGAATACACAATTATACATGTATAAAATATACATCCTAAATAATATAAACGTAATGATATAATTAGTGCATATTAATAAGTGTTATACATTTAATATATTATATGGGCATGCTATGATAGTTAATTACATGCAGTAAAGTATAAAATATATTAATATTAATTTATTTATTGAAATATAAATGTATACATTAAATTGATATCATAGTAATATAATAATTAATATTCTGATTAGTATTATATATCTTATTAACATTACTTATTAGTTATATTATACAGTGTGCTAACATTATATTAATCTTAAATAATATAAACATAATGATACAATATACTATAACATAATACTATAACATAAAATATACTATAACATAAATATTAATACTATAACATTAAATATACATGTATTTAACACTATAATACTAAACATAATACTATAATTATTAGTTATATTAAATATACATGTATTTATAACATTATATTAATCCCAAATAATATAAACATAATGATACTAATATTCACAATAGTTAATTATACATGTAAAATATATAATACATGAATATTAATTTATTTACATAAATATAATATAAATATTAAACTGATATCATTGTAATATAATAATTAATATCTAGATTTGTATTATACAGTGTGATATAATTATATTAATATTAATATATGTTGATATTGTATGATATTATCATGATGATGATAATATAATGATCTTTTAAGTATATAGTAGTTAATATATTAAATATATAATCCTAAATAATATAAACATAATGATATAATATAATGAGTGCATATTAATATGTTATATACGGTTAATATATTATATGGGCATTATACAATAGTTAATTATATATGTAAAATATATAATATATGAATATTAATTTATTTACTTAAATATATTATAAACATTAAACTGATATCATTGTAATATAATAATTAATATCTAGATTTATATTATACAGTGTGATTTAATTATATTAATGTTAATATATGTTGATATTGTATGATATTATCATGATGATGATAATATAATGATCTTTTAAGTATATAGTAGTAATATATTAAATATATAATCCTAAATAATATAAACATAATGATATAATATAATGAGTGCATATTAATATGTTATATACGGTTAATATATTATATGGGCATTATACAATAGTTAATTATACATGTAAAATATATAATATATGAATATTAATTTATTTACTTAAATATATTATAAACATTAAACCGATATCATTGTAATATATTATATAATATCTAGATTGGTATTATATATATATATTAACATTACATCCATATAAGTTATAAGCCAAATTAGGATTATATTTATAATAATTGTAAAATTAAGTGATATAAATAACCATATTAATATGATATATTAATATGGTTATCAATATTAAGATTGTATCTATAGTATTAAGTGGTATATAATATAGAGTATAATTAATTTCCTATATTGATATTACAAGTTAATTAAATCAACATTTCAAAAATATAAATTATAGTACTTAAAAACTAAGATGTTTGTGATATTTTATTGTAACCATATCAGTTAAGTATTATAATTACGTGTAAAATTTCTATTAATAGTAATGTATCTTTACTATAAGATAACACATATTAAGTAAATATTGGTTTTTAGGGGCACATGAAAAACCGATATAGGTTTTTAAAGCCCCATTAAAAACCGATCCACACTTGGCGTGCTGGAAGAATCAAAGGCAAGTGGATCGGTTTTTGAGTAAGCCTGGAAAACCAATGTCGGTTTTTCAGGCTTACTGAAAAACTGATCTATGTATCTCTACGATAGGGGAAAATCAAAGGCAAGTTGATCGGTTTTTCACGGAGCCTGGAAAATCGGTACCGGTTTTTTAGGCTCCCTTAAAAATCGATTTTTGTGGTTCTGAGCTGATATAAAATGATACAAAAACAATATAAATTGATTAATAATTTATACAACTGTATTAGTACATAATTGAGTAATTAACATAAAAACGTTTTACATAAAACATGCATGAACAAAATGTCAATCAATTGCTAATCATCATTTTCGTCAGTAGCCACTTCTGGATCGGGAGTAGGAAACCGTAGTATATATCGACGTTGATTGTGTCCAGTCTAATGACACAAGCGGCATCTTCGAGAGCGTGGCTCATTTTCAGTAGCATTTGAACTCGTTCCAACATCCGTACCCACGTCTATGCTTGTCCCTTCGCTGATAGAAGTTGGGGGGTTAGGGCAACGAAGACGGTTGTGTCCCCTCTGACCACATCTTCTACACTTTTTTCGATGATGATCTTCCCCAGCTGAAGGAATCCAAACCTCCTTCGGCCTACCTGCTTGTCTTTTACCTTTCGGTGATAATACAACTATACTTCTAACTTCCGCTGAAACATTCCAACTGGCCAATTTAGGGACAAGATTAATCAGACATGCATATGTAGCTTTTAGCCACTCCACACTATAGTACTGATTGCAAAGTGTATCACAACCGACGCCTTTGAACTTGACATGTATCAACAATTTAAGTGTCACACTATGACATGAAATACCGAAAAAAACAATGTATAATTACCATATCTGGCCACAGCACATGCATAAACACATGACAACTGATCAAGATTCGACTGCTTACACGTACATGTGTGCTGTTGAATGTCAACCATCGCATCTCCTTTGCTATAATGTATGACGCTGTAATGATACGGTTCTATAATGGGATGTACGCTACCTTTCGTGGATAAATCTTTTGCCAACATGATACGATCATATGCAGCGGTAGTAACATACGTTGTGAGCTTCTCAGCGGCAACACGTCTATTATTAAACCATCTCTGCAATACATTTCTTACATATTCATGTACAGTTAGTATTGGCAAATGACGTGCTTGCATCATGCAATTGTTGAGCAACTCTGCAATGTTGGTAGTTATCATTTCATATCTTCTTCTTGGACAATGTGCTCGTGACCATCTGCTCACTCCAGCCTTAACCAAAGCTTCATGTGTGGTCGGATGTAATGCACGTATTTCTTCCAATATTCTATTGCATTCATTAGGCACATAACAATATAATGCATTATAAAATGCATTTTCCACATCCGAACGCTTTTTACACTATTACTTAAGGTTTTGCCACAAGTGGAAAAAACATAACACATGTGGACTTCAGGAAAAACTGTTTTCATCCCATTCGATATGCTCTTATGATGATCTGATACGATCAGCAAATCGTCTGACACCCCGATTGCTCCTCTTAACTTTTTTAGGAACCAAGTCCACGAATTGTCTGACTCTCCGTCAGCAAATCTAAAGGCAATGGGATAAATCATCTCCGACCCATCTTTGCATACAGCAAAAAAAAATCACCTCTTTATATTCACCTTTCAAATGAATGACATCAATAGCAACAACCGGTCTCATGTAAGACTGAAAACCCTCAATGGAAGCTCCAAGTGCAATGAAGGAATACAAGAACCGGTTGTTTTCATCTCTCTTAATTGCTGTCATTGTACCGGGGTTTGAAAGTTTTAACATCTCGAAGTAGGATGGAAGCTGTTGATATGATTCATCCGCTTGCCTATATGCTAGTTTCTTTGCATATTGTAAAGCCTTCCAAGTTTTATTATATAATATCTGCACTCCATACTTCTCTAGCATTTTTCCAACCAAACGATTAGGTGTATAAATATCTCTTTCCACCTTTCCTGCATACAATTTTCCGATCACAATAGCCTTCACACTCTTCATATGTGATTCCATGGCTGTTTGACGACACGTGTGTTCCACTACATACTTCAACACAAACCACATTGAACAACCCTTTCTGCATCTTGCACGAACAATAAAGCTACAAGTTTTATCTTTACAATTAGCTTCAAATCGCTCCGTGTCTGAACGTCTAACCCGCTATTCAAACTTAACTTTCAGAACATATTCGCCAATAGCTATAATCATTTCTTCTTTACTAGTAAAGAATACTCTTTTATACAACGTACCACGTTGGTAGACGGTTGACGTAGTGCTTGAAGTAGCTTCAATATCCCCGAATTCTACACCAGGAACAATCCAGTATAATTGTGAAGGATTGTTTTGAAATTGTAAACCTGAAAATCTTATTTCTGGAAACTCTTCTTCTTCAGCGACATCATCAAATCCAGTTTCCTCTTCATCACTATCTCCAGTTTGCTCTTCATCACTATCTCGTATTCCTTCACCATTATCATTTGTGTCCTGATCTTCATCATCAATACCATAATTTATATATTCATCATTAACGTCATGAATGGGACTTTCAACCGATGTAAATGGGGTGACAGAAGTATCAACTTGATTGCTCCCAATACCTGAAGTGAGATAAAAATGACTTTCAACCATATGTGGATTTACTGGTCTATCCATATTTGTCTCGTCATGTCTTATGTCTGATATTGAATCAATGACAAATGGATGAACGGTACGCCTACTAACCCCAGCTTCAAAATCTCTTGCAATCTTATCGATATAAATCTCTTTAACATCAATATTTTTTATAGTTATCAAACCAATAACACTAAGATCAGACATGATACGTATCTTTTTAATCTGACCATTTGTCGTACTTTGTAGTAAATAATATATACGGATATCCCACATTTTTCTATCAATACCAGCCTCTCTGTATACAACGTCCACCAATGATAAAAAACTACTATTTTTGTGGACCCCACACATGATCGACTCCCCTCCAATGTAATTACATCCATTCCACTCTCCGTCAAAGTTGATTACAACAGTCTCTTGAACTATTCCTGTAAAATTCAAATCAAATAATAATTAAATCTCATTTCAATCGGGTAATATTACAAAATATAATCATATCAAATCATATTCAATACATAGCAACACAAACATATAAAAAAAAACCATGAAAAATGTGCTAAATTCGGTTTTTTAGTGAAGTTATCGGTTTTTCATTCTCTTAAAAACCGTAAAAACCTAAATTTGGTTTTTCAGTGACTGAAAAATCGGGATCGGTTTTTCAGTGAAACCAGTTTTTCAATGGATGAAAAACCTCTGTGGAAACCGATTATCGGTCACGAAAAATCGATTTTGTCGCAGATTTCAGAAAAGTTTAGATCTCTTAACCAAATCATTCTTATAGTCTTTTAGTTAGCAATATGAACAAAACAACCCAAAAACCAACAAAAAAACTCATGCATTATCTTTCAAACTCAAATGGAAGAAGAATCTTCAAAACTTTCAATGGTATAAACTTGAATGGATCCAAAAACTTCAATGGATGAAGAAGCTCGAATGAATAATCCCCTCAATAGATTATTTTTCAGCTGCAATGGATCTCAAAAATCATTGATAACCATTGATGGAGAAGAGAGAAAAGGAAGGATATTGTTAGGATGAAGAATGTTATTTTCATAATTTCATATTTGGGCATTTTAGTAATTTTAACTTAAGGGTATTTTGGTAATCTTGGGTATACAATGGAAATAGTTTGTTTGAAAGGTCAAAAACAAATTTTTTAAAATAGCTGGGTAAAAACAAAAATTTCCTTTTGATTTGAGTAAAAACTATAAATTTCCCAAAAACTAATGATAAAAACAATTATAACTCATATAAGTTTTTATTTACTTATTTGTTTTATAATATTAAATCATTTATGTACAGTAAAAATAATTCATACCAATAATCATAAATAAACCAATACTAACTAATTAAGATTAAATAATATTATATGTTTTTTTTTATTATGATACAATGTTATATGTTTTACTACTATAATATTGAGAAATAAAAACTCATATGAGTTTTTGTTTATTTATTTATTTATGAATTTTATAATATTAAATTATTTATGTACA
This sequence comes from Litchi chinensis, assembly GCA_019925255.1. Lineage (NCBI taxonomy): Eukaryota > Viridiplantae > Streptophyta > Magnoliopsida > Sapindales > Sapindaceae > Litchi > Litchi chinensis. Next base: position 10,844,986 of record CM034469.1, on the reverse strand, counting down.
ACAAAAATAATTCATGTCAGTAATCATGAATAAACTAATACTAATTAACATTAAATACTATTATATATATATTTTTTGTTATGATACAACATTATATATTTTACTATTATACTATTGATAAATATTTACTCACACAATAAAAAAAGAGAAAACTCTCTTTATATATACTGGTAAATACGTATGATGGAACTCAGACTTCTATCATGAATTGAAAGAAAAGGATACTAACTATTTAAATTATAAATAGAGGTGCAAATCACACCTAGTTAAATATATTCTTATTTTTAAACTTGACTATAATGAACATGATATAGTTTGCAACAAAAAAAAAAAAAAAAAAGTCAATGCTAATTATGTCATTGGTAAGAATTCTTTATAGTACATGATAGGATATAAAAAAGTTTGAAGTCAAGATGTGACAAACTGAAGAACAATTTGGTTGATAAGTGGTTTCACCATGGTTCCAAAAATCGCTACTCATTAATCGACTGATGAGACAACGGTTAACTATTTGTTGGTTACTCGACAGTAACTAAGGATTAATCTGTGAGTATTAAAATTATTATATTTTAAAATCTGAGGGCATAAATTGATTTTTTTTAAACATCCGGGTCCAAATTCAGATATTGATGTAATCTTATCAAACCTCAGGAGGCTTGTATAATTTACCCATATATATAAATATATATAATGTTTTTATAATCAAGTGTATCTGATTTTAAAAAGTAAGGACCAATCAATCAAATTCATCAATTGTATTTGAATTAAATAGGAGAGAAAATGTATTTTATAAGAGAGAATGCAATTGATGTATTTAATTAGTTGGTCATTACTTTTTAAAATCAGCATACCTAATTATGAAAACCTTATATATATCTATAAATATATATATCTATTTTAAACACTTAAACCCTCACTAGTGAAGACTCTCTCTCTCCCTCTCTCTCTCTCTCTCTCTATAAAATCATCACTTCCTTCTTCTGTTCTCCTCATTCATCATCTTTTCATCTTCCTTGCTGGACTGTTGCACTTTTTCCACCACTATTTTAGCCTTTCCTTTGCACCCATTTTCTTCTTTTCTCCTTTTTTTTCTTCTCATTTTTTTCCATCCAAGTATGACACTCATAGGATCTACCATCATTGATATCACACCGGTCAATGATTAGTTTGCTAATTCGGTCGATTGAGCGATCCATCAATTTTGATCATGGATCTCATCCTTATCGGATCAATAATATGCCAATCAGCGTTTTATCACCAAAAAATCACTAATTTCCAACAATTTTTTAAACATAGGGTTTCACCATGTCTTTCCATGTCATGGTTCGAACCCTCACACACACTTTTTGTCATTGTTTATGAGAGAGAGAGAGAGAGAGCAAAAAAGAGACAGCAACTATAAGGTTCGAACATGGTTGTCACAGGAAGAAGGAGACACCTTATACACCAGTTCCAAACAACTTTTTGTGATATTAATTACTTCCTAAACTATATAATATTTATTTATATATTTAAAAATTTAATAACTAATATTATAAACTTGATAATTTTTTTATAAACTTTCAAGATGGGCATGTGCTGCCTCAGACCCTAAGCTAGGTCCACCCTTGCCTTAAACACATCCCAAACAAATCAAAGCTCCATTGGTCAGAGTTGGATCAAGGATTTTTGTCATTCCTAACCATAAGCATGTCTAGTGATATAGTCTTGGTGATGATTTGTAAATAAATAAATCAACTTATTTTTTTCCAATTGAATTTGCTATGTTCGTGTAAGGTCCTATGCTTGCATAAGTGGTTTTTAAGTTAAAGTTTTACTTGTTAATAACCCTGAATGGTTTCTGAATTTGTTTTCATGTATAATTAAAGAAATTATTATGTTCTTTGATACCAAATTAAGGGTATATGTTGCATAATATACTATTGTCACAATTCTTTCATGCAAGATCTCCAAAATATGCACATACACCGGTGGTGTTTAAGGATGGCAAAAATTATTGATCTTTTCCAAACCAGTGGGGTGTGTTTACAGCATTGAAATCGGGTTACATCTTATATGTCAAGTCCGGGTCAAAATTTTTTATCCGTTTATAATTGGTCAAGTTTGGGTTAAATACTTTTGGCTTGATTTGATTGGATTACTCACGTTATTATATTTTAATTGACTAATGCTAAATTTTTCAAATATTTTGTTCAAATGATGTAGCATGTAACTTGTCAAAATTTTATTAATTAGCAAATTATCTCATAATTTATAAAATCTTGATAACTCACATGTCATATCACTTGGGCATATATTTGGTTAAAAAATTTGAAAAGTCTAGCATTACTCATTTTAATCATACATGTTAATATCGTTGTTATTATTATTATGATTATTATTGTTGTCTGTTTTTAAGTGTTGTGCATTACAATTTCATTTATTTAATTTTTTTTTTTTTTAAAGTTTGTGTCTGAAATACACATACTTGTTAACAATTAAGATGCTAGAAGCCTTGAATTATATTTGGAATTATTTTTTAAAAAATACTGACACTACTGCACTAAAGTTAATGAATTTTATGATCTTTAAATTATTTTAGTATCTCTACGTTATGTTCAAATTTAAGATTTATTAGTTTTCTATGATGTTCAATTGAATTCAAGTTTATGTGTGATTTTAATAAATGTTAAACTTTTAGTATATGTTTGAACTTAAGCATATGCATAAATTTAAGAATTTTTTTTAAATTTAAATATGTTGTTATATTTAAATGAAAGTTAAAATTTACATTTAAGTGTATTTTAAAATATTTTTTTAACAAATTGGGTTAAAATGGATCGAGTATTGACACTCTACCCCAAACGGATTGGGTTTTAAGTGAAAATTGAAATTCATTTAAGTCATGGGTCAAGTATAGGGCACTATGCTCAAAATAGGTTTCAAGTTTGGAGCGAGCCAATCCAACCCATTGCCATCTCTAGTGGGGCTAGCTCCAAAAATGCTATTATTATTATTAGGAAGAACTTCATTTTAGTCTTTATGTTTTCCGGAAACTTCTCATCTTTATATCATTCATGGTCTATTACGTTTCAAAAACTCATCAAAATAGTCCCTTGAGATGATATTTGACAATCAACGTCAAAAGAAAATGGCAAAAGATTGTTTTGCCCTTAACTTTATATACACCTTTAATTATTGTTTTCATTTAATTTTTTCAAATTTTTTTCCATTCGATACATGTCCTTATGTCACCAATTAGTATTAAAAGATGAAACTACCCCCACATGTGTAACAACCTCTCCCGAGTTGGTATTGTACCCGTGTACAGAATGAGATGATTCTTATTTATAATATAATAAAAATGAATTTTAAGGTGTTTTATGATGAAACTTAATTTTTATAGAGTTTCCGAAAGGATCGGAAGTAAAATTAAATATTAAAAGTTGAGGGATAAATTGGTAAAAATAAAAGATTTTATAAAGAATGTCAAAATTATAAATATGATAAAAGGATAAGGATATTGGGGAAAAGTGAATAATTCTCCAAAATCTGATAAAGTCATAATTTTAAAGAAGTTTAAGGGTGAAAAGCGAGTTTAACCCACGCCTATAAATATAGGTGTGAGGTGAATGACGTCGGCAGAAGAGAAAAATCTAGAGAGAGAGAGAAAGAGAGAAAGTTGTCGGTAGAGGAGAAAGAAGGCAGATCTACAGCGGCATCTGAGAAAAATCAAGCTGTTAGAAGGTGGCGAACATATTTAAGGAGCAGATTTGGTAAGATCTAAGTAATAAGAGTAAGTCTTTATGATTTTATGTTGGTAAGAAAACTGTTGAGAATAGCTTCTGGTTTACAAGAGTTTAACGAGATTTTTGGTATGTAGATCTAGTGATTTGAAGTTGTAAGCAAGTAAGAAAGCAAAACAAGAGGCTAAGCAAGAGTCCGGTAAGTGAAATAGCTAAGAAATGATATTGATTTGTAGTGGTTTGTCTATGATTTGAGATGATTTAATTTCTGTTGTTGAACCTGATGAGGTCGCAACTTGAGAGTTTGGTGAAGAACTGATAATATGTTGATTAAGTATATGCATGTGAAATGAGATTGAGGTGTGTTAATGGTAATATAAAATATAAAAGTTTGGAGAAAGAAGTGTTAGAAGTAGGTATGCATGAGTCAGGGCAAGAGCTTGGGAGGTGCAAGCTGGAGGAGACCCTTAGAGCATTTCAGCTAGTCAAGATGGTCGATTGGGGAGCGAGCTGGGCTATGCCTGTTGCTCTCCATCTCGCCTGTCTAAACTAGGCTGGAGTGCGAGCTCGCAAAATGAGCTGAGTGAGGTCGTAGCCCATTAGGGGTGTCTAGCCAAGCTGGCCTAAGGCAATAGCTCGCAAGGGTGAGCTGAAAGGATTAAGGAGCAACCCGAGCTGGAAGAAGGTAACAGCTCGTTGAAGATGAATACCCTCAGTTTGGGCTAAGTTGAGCAAGGTAATAGCTTGCTAAAGGCGAGAGCTGAGGTGTAAGCTCGCAGCTCGAGCTAGATTTGCAGTATTGCAGTCCCTAGCAGCTCGTATGAAATTAGAAGTTAGAAATAATAGTTCAGCTAGCTAAGTGAAGGCTTCAATTGTGATTAAATATAGATCATTAGAAGAACCGAGAAGGTCGCTAGAGCAGACGAGACTCAAGTGAATAGGACAACAAGCAGTGAGTGTGAACTGTTTTAAATACTTTTTAAGTTTATGTTGCAAAATCTTTATGAACTCTCATTAATTATTTCTTAGCTTATCAATGATTTATTTTTAGCATGCAAAGATATAGTTTTGTATGATATGGTATGCAAATATTATTAGCTCATTTTATAAAAAGAAATGGATTTGAAATATAGAAAAGAAAGAGTTTTCAAAGACTAGTGACAAGGCCCAAGCTTATAGATAGACAGACCTTCTAGCATTAGACCCGCCGGTATACCCCACAGTGTAGGGCCAGTGTTAGAAGGGTTAGTCCTGCTAACATCGAGGGGAAAGAGTCTATCATGTCCGTCGAGTGCCCACTACACTTGTGGGGTATTGTCTCGCTTACGATGTGCGATGATAGTTCCGCCACGCAGTAGCGAGATGTCTTTGTAGCTTTGTCACAATGTGCAATGATAGTTATTTCGTCACGTAACCCCCCACACTGAGCGAAGCTGGTTTACCTATTCATGTAGTTGTAGCTTTCCTTTGATTTCCCATTAGTACAGATTTTAGAAAGAAAAGCACACCTAGAAAAGCAGATATTAGAAAGAAAACATTTTTGAAAGTATTTTAGAAAAAGTTTTTGAAATCCTAAAAATACTTTATAAAACCCAAGTTTTTAAGAAAAATAAATCGTTTCAAAGAAAAATGTTTTCGAGAGATATTTTATAAAACTTAGTTTAAACAAAACCCTCACACATTCACTAGGCTTCACAACTTACAATGTTTTGGTTTTATATTACAAAAACCTCTCAGACGCAGGAATAAGGAATCAGCGTACCAATCCGCCTTGATCAGACTAGATGGGTCAGAAAACTAACGACGCTGCATGATTTCTTTAATGTTATTATCAATTACGTTATTGTGCATACTCTAAATTTTGAATAATATTTTATAGAATTTTTATGTAAACATGATGACATGCCCATTTTAGATAACGTTTTTAGCTATATTTATGATAATATTTTCATATATATTTTGTTTAGAAATTGTAATGAAATTTTTAAGTAGGTAGTTTTCTTGTTTAGCAAAATTATTTATAAATACAGGTTTGCTCCATGACGTCCTTTTGGGTCTTATTAGTTGGACTTCAGAAGGGTCTCGTGGGGTGCCCGGCAAGACCATCGAGTTCATTAAAGGGAATCCAGATCGATTTCTGTCAATTTGACCGTCTGTTGACTAACAATAAAGGCTAATTTGATAAGTTTTTGAAATATAAAGGACCATGAATGTTATAAATATATTCGAATATAAAAATGAAAAATTTTTCAAAAACATAAGGATCAAAATGAAATTCTTCTTTATATTATTAAAAGAGAACTTCATCTAGGTCCCTATATTTTTGAAAAATTTCTCATTTTTAAATACGAATCAGTTTATAGCCTTTATGGTCCCTTACTTTTCAAAAACTCATCAAATTGGTCATTCTGTCATCATTTTGGTCCCTATGTTTAATATAGAGAACTTCATTTTGGTCTCTGTTTAATATAGAGAATTTCATTTTGGTCCCTATGTTTTTATTAAAAATGATGACAGAATGACTAATTTGATGAGTTTTTGAAAAGTTAGGAACCATGAAGGCTATAAATGGATTCATATTTAAAAATGAGAAAGTTTTCAAAAACATAGGGACCCAGATGAAGTTCTCCTTATTATATTAATTTTAAAGCTCAAATGATATCAAAGGTCAAGATAAGTTAAGAAATTACCCACACAGGCTGAAATATATGTTAAATGAGAATTGAATCCTCAACTTTTTAAAAGATAAAAGGTATGCAATTATATGTTTCAAGAGGTGATGCTTTTATTTTTATAACTATATTTGTGCAATTACATATATAACATTTAATTTTATATAAATTTTATTTTAATCCCTTTAAGTGTTGTATGTTATTACATTGACCCTTTTAAGTAGCTTTTTCTGACTCCATCCTTTGTATGTCTCAAATTATTATAATTTCTCTTGTATATATAAAATTGTTATAACTCCACGTAAACAAGGCTGCGTTGAAATCATGCCTCAATTTCATAAAACAGCATAAATTTAAAAATAAGTTGCATAAAATGTTTGGTTGTAAATGTGATGGTGAAACTTTAAATGTCTCCTCCTAGGCTCCCATGTTGCTTTTGTTCTCAAGCAATATCAAACCATTGCATTGATTTTCAACATAACATCACAATCGTTATATACTGGTACTTATTCTAAAATATAGTATACAATACAATACTTTGAATATCATCCAACAATAAACTTGAAAAGTATTTACTTATAAAATAATCTAAACCGATTATTGAGATTAATATGAAAACATTTCCAACCAAACAACTTTTTCAAGAATGTTCTCTGATCCCTTGATTTGGAAGACAAATTTCTAATTAAATTCTCTATCAAACATCCCTGAACTACTCAAATGATCACTGTTATTGGGACTGATTGATAAAAGTAGAATGTTTGTGACAGTTCAAATCCTGAGAGATGCACACATTCATATAATTCCCTGGAGCTTATGAGCACGAATCCATCTACTTGTAAATTTTGCAAACTTGAGCTGGTTGAAAGGTTACACAGTACAGTGACTTCAAAGGTTCAACAATATGGCAATACCCCAAGCAATGGCTCTAGGCTGGCCAACTGCTAGCGTAGAAACCTGTATACTGATTCGGTCGTCATTGCAGCTATTCGAACAATAATACTTATTCCCTGCAGATAAAGAATCACTGTGTAACTTGGAACTTTTAAAAGCCTAACTTAATTATGGAGTTTCGGAAAGTGTTTGCTTTACATGGTAACTCCACATTGTATTTAGAGTTAAAATGATTGGAAACATGAGATATGCAACGAGACAGGTAGAGAGCTTGTCAACTTTAGAACATAATTACTTGAGTATGGTTGCAGTATAAGAATTGTAGCAGCCTTGTGGCGGTCATTTTTAATTACCTTAGGACCAAAGATGCTGCAAGAGGCAATGAAGGTTGGCTTGGTCAAATGGCAATTGGAACTCATTTTTCCATGGTGTCGCAAGCCAGCAGAAGAAATGTATAATTGCTTAGACATCATCCTCTTCACGTTTTCTTGAACTTGATTTTGAATTTGCTTCAGCTTTGGCCTACATAGACGAAATCAACAAGTCTGAACCGAATTGATTTATCTAAATTCCTTTTGCTGATCAGCATAATGAAAACCAACAAAAACAAATAAGAAAAAATCACTAAGGTGGAGACAAGTAATAGTACATAATGAAAGTATCTACCCTAAGAGTATGACCATTGCAATGACTTGGTAGTCCTGCATACGGTCTGAAATGCTGGTAGTGCTTCCTTGTTCGAGCAGCACCTGTGACAAAAACACTTAGACCTTTTATGGCACGGAGGTGAAACAGCACACTAACTGTCTGCAACATTCAATGCATGAGACTCAAACTAAGATGATAATACTCAAAGGTCTTTCAATTGTTACATAAAGGTGCAAAGAAACTGTCAAATAAGTTTACATATTATATTATACAAGCCTTTTATCTCACATACCTTCCATGTGTACCATAATCTACTAAAAAAGTCTCGTCTTATCAATTTGGATACAGCCACAAGAATCCCAGTAGATCATTTCAACTCAATATTTCAATATATACTCACTAGATATAGAAGATTATAATAGTCTTATGTTGACCTTAGTATGTTAAAACAGAGAAAAGCTGTCATCTTTTAACAAATTCAATACGTACGATGAAATCATTTAAAACCGTAATCCCAAACTTATGCAGTTTTGTTAAGTTTGAAAGATGCCCCCATTCTGCCCTGAAAGTTGAAGTGTGCATCTTGGTGTGATTAGGGTTCTGAGTTTGGTTCTAAATATATGTTACACCCAAAATATAAATAAATAAATAACTTCTACAAATTAACATTTGCATCAATTATTAAAATTGCAACATATAATGAAAAAATTACCGTATCAAGAAACAAAGGCTGAATTCCTTCTATGAATATGTGGTTGGTGCTCTTATAAAGTTCAAAATCCCATCTCTCCCCACTTTCATGGCGTCCACTTGTAAACCAATCAACAAGGACCAAACTTGAGTCTGAAACCACCCTAAAAATTTGTTTCTGAGAATATCTAGCAGTGGAAAAGCATGTCACTGGATCTGGAATCACAGCTAAAAACGCATCACTCCCAATTCTTGCCTACTGCATGGAAAAAACCACCTACTGTCATGTGGAACCATTAACCATACCAATAGTCAAAAAGTACAATTGCACATGAAATTTGTGCATAATCCAGTAAACAAGGTTTTATATTGCTTTGTGGAACTTCCAACACTCCATCTGATCTAGTCACAACTATAATTTCATCCTTCAAGATCAAGTCATGACACTACAAGTAAGAACAATGACCAAGATAACGAAGTAAAAAATATGAGAGCATTGCTTTGTGTTTGAGTCTTGTACAGGTTAGCATGAAGTACTAGTCTTTTACTTTGCTTTGTGTTATGAGCTATGCAGAACCGGTTGCGTTAGTAGTTGTTTGATTCACAACATGTAAACATTAGCACATTTCTATAAAAGAAGCTGCATTTGATGGATAAAAATAAGGCTTTTGGCTTTGAGCTTATATCACTTTCTAAAATCTAGTCTAGAGGCTAGGATTTTCTCAAAGTGATCCTATTTAATTTGTCATTTTTCCATCACTGTCAATCAGTGAAAATAGGTAGAAATACGGACACCACACCGACAGAGTATTAGAGCCTTGGTATGATATGAACCAAGGGATGGATAACCGTATCAGCAAGAACATGAATTCCCATTTCTGGCCAGCAGCAAACATTGGAGATGATTGATCTTTTAGAAAACATGTGCAGACTGACACACCAATTGTTAGGCTCACAGAAAGGTTCAATCTTGTACTTTTAAACGAGTCAAAAGCCTTGCACATTTATTCATCAAGTACAGGCCCATTTTATAACTTTAAATCAATTAATGATGCCAGAACTAAAAAGCAAAACACCAAGATAAGCTTGGACAAAAAGCAAAACACCAAGCAACGATTTGATGTATTCATTTCTCCATAGATAGCATACTATAACATTAGTAATGAACACCAGACTATTGCCTCCAAGATTTGCTGAGAGCGTTTGGATCCAAGAGACTTGTACACCTATTATATCATCATAATAAAAAAGGTTGACGATTTGATATATATATATATAGTTATAGCAGCAAAATGCAACTTCCAATACCATAGTGGAAGCCTGAGTAGTTAAAACAGCAGTGCAGGCATCTGCAATGCTGAAATGACATGAAATGGAGTCTCCCTACAACAACAACACATACTAATACATGAAAATGAAGGCAATGGATTCAAAAGCAAATGGGAATGATTGAAAAGAGATGATGGAATGGAACATACAGAGACAATGCCACAACCATAAGTGAGGGTGTAAACCCAAACAGCATCAGCTTCTGAAGAACCCACCTGCACCTCAAATGCAACTTTATAATATATAAATATGTAATACAACACAGAGAGACACAGAGTAGAAGAGAAGAAGTGAAAGCACCTTGTTGGGGATGATGAATTTGAGTGGATACTTGGAGAAGCAGCTTGTCACAGTTGACTTCCCTCCCACTTTCTCCACTGCCAACCTTCCTGTTTGTGTCTCCTCCATTCTCTCTCTCTCTCTCTCTCTCTCTCTCTCTCTCTCTCTCTCTCTCTCTCTCTCTCTCACAGACTCACTATACTGCTTTTTGACGCCTTCAAGGGACTGCGCACATTTATTTATACAAAGAGTCACACTAAATGCACCCCACTTCTTCTTAGATAAAATCCATTTTCCAAGTACTGTACACGGGTCCTAATTTTTCACATTTTTAAATAATTTTAAATTAAGAGTCTTGAAACCGAAAAAATCTTTTTTTGAATTGTCTCCCAATTAATGTGGTGAGATAGACCAGTGGAAAAAGTGCATTTAAAAAAAAAAAAAAACCAATGGAAAATATTAGTGAAAAAGAATTTGTACGATTTCATTAGTCTATTTCATCAAGTCAGTTATGAGACAATCTTATTAAAGATCAGTACCGAAGTTATAAAACAAGAATATTTAATGAAAAACTAGTGTCAACGTTATAAATACAAAAACAAAATGGATAATTAGTTGGCTAAGAAAAACAAAGCAAAAGAGCCCATCCCTCTATTGCTCTAATTTGGTGGAAAATTAGTTAGGGTGATCATCTTTATAACAATTCAACTCAATTAATTAATTCGTCCTGAAAAATGATAATCCAGCAATATAAATTTTCAAATCAAATTGCATGCAAACTTAACTTCATGCTTTATCCACAAAATTAAAGTGGATTAAAGTTTAAGAGAATTACAAGAAGCTTTTGAAATATAATATAAATTTATAAGCCAAGCAAGCAAGAATGAAGGTGGACTTCAAAACTTACCACTCAAAAAACATCAAAATAAATAATGAAATAAAGAAACATAACTGTATTCATATTATTTCTTTTGGGACTTTATCAAATAGTTTGTATGTTACAACTATTTGTCTAAACTAAACAGTTAAATAAAAAAAAATGATATTTAGATGATAATGTATGACATAACAGTAAACTTTAGAAAGCATGCCCTCGAATTGCAGATTTTAATAGCCTTTTAGGTCCAATTTTTGTAATGTTTCAGTATTTTAATCAATTAAAAAAAATGTATATAAGCGGTATTTAAATAATGTGAAAATAGTATTATAAATTTATCTCTTTATTAGTTCTATTTGTCCAAGATGTTGTGCTTTTGATTATGGAAAGTTATGGCTGCAAGGTGTGCCCACAAAGTCTATATAGGAGAAGAACAGAAGACTATATGGTAGCCAAATCACAAAAATATTATAAATTTGGAGTCTTGTAAGATTTATAGAAAAGTCGAAAAAAAAAGTTTGAGTTAAAAAATGTATTAAAAGAAAAAAGTCTATTGATATTCAAGTATGTTGATATTCCATCTAGTTTTTATTGATAAATTAGAAGATAATAATAATAAAAGTCAATTGTAGAAAACTAGATTAGGCTCCGTTTGATAGAGTTTCTCCAAATAAATATTTTAGAAGTAGATCTTATGAATGTAAATCTTTTACAAATAAAATTTTTAAAGAGAAATTATTGATCGTTTATTTATTATTTAAAATCTTTTAAACAGTAAATTGTTTGATTAAATTGATTTTAAAAACTCTTTTAAATTATACGATTACCAAGAATGATATTTAAAAGATAATAAAACAATCAAATCCATAGATAATGCTTTCACTTCTTAATTCAAACATTACAATTTATTAATGTTCCATAGTTTACATCTTATTGTTCATACATATGCATAAAAAAAAATCTTTAAGTAAAAAGGAAATTTAAAAGGAAAAAAAATAAACATACATAAATATATTTAAAAAAATTGCTATTAAAAAAATAAAATCTTCGAAATTTTTTGTTAAAACAAATATGTAATTTATAATATTTTAAGAAAAGAGCTTATTAGTTATTTAAATTACAAAGGTAGACATTTTGTTTTTTTTAAAAAAAAAAAAAAAAAAAAAACTCAAAAAATCCACTTTAAAGAACCTAAAATTCAACTTTCCTAATAGATATATTTCAATTTTTTAATTGTTCAAAAGTTTAACTCCAATAACAACCAAACATCACAAAATAAATCTAAAAAACCCTTTTAGGATTAAAAAACTCTTTTAGCAATTAGACACATTGTACCAAACATATACTTAGTAAATTACAAATAGGTTACCAATTAATACAACTTCTTTAATAATTTATAAGATTATTTAATAACAATACTTCAATTAGTTGTAAGTCATCCAACGGTTATAAATTTATTAGGTAACTTTACTCAATTCAATAAGTTAATCAAACACTCTTTTTACTTTTATCATGTTGTCATAAACTAACAAATTATAAAATAATTAAAATATAAAATAAAATGCATCTCAGCATGCCTCCTTATTTATTTATTTTTTACTTTTTTCAATTTAGTTAATTTATTTGTAATCAAATTAAATATATTATGTTCAAAAATTATTTCATAATAATTATTTGAAATTTAAATTAAAATAATGTTTATTTTATTTAAACTTATTTAATAAATAGTTAATATTCTTTAATCCTTTTAATACTTTTTTTAAGGGTAATGAGAAATTTTTTGAAACAAATATAATTCAAGATGTACATATAATTTTTTGTTTTTTTATTAAATAAAGATTACACACGATGTAACAATTCAAATCTTAGGACATTGTAACGAATGCTTCCACCACCAAACCATATTGAACGTTACATCTATTGTCAGATGGCGTAAATGGCAGAAGAACCTTATCTGAATAATAAGGAGTATGTTTAAAACAAAAGTGGGGTGCATATGGACTTTCTTCAATGACTAGGGGCGTGAGTCTCACGTGAGACCATCCATCAGTCACCTAAAGCAAAAACCCTCTCTCTGGTTCCTCTGTGACTCTCTCTAGGGCTTTACACTTCCATCTTAGTCTACTCCAAGGTATCATCTGTCTCTCTCTATACATTTGTGCTTTTCATTTTTTGCATTAAAATCTAAAATGGGTTTAAAAAAAATTGAAACTTGAACATTGTTTCTGATTGAAAAACTAAATCTTGTTGTTTAAGTATTGACAACCCTACAGCCGACTCTCTCTTCCTTGACCTCCGATTTGGCCGGTGATGGAAAGTTGTCGAAGTTTAATCTTGGGTTTGGTCTGTTAAATGTTGTTTAATTGGTGAGAACGTTTAGGGCAAATTTGAGAGAAAGTTTTGGAATGTTTCCTTAAATGTTGTTATTTGGTATTGTGTTGGTGAAATGGGCTAGAGGCTCAATTTTTATTCAGTTGTATGTAGAATATGTCTATTAGACCAATATGTTAGTAGTGGACCTAGAAGATGTTCTAAGTGTTATCAAGTGTAGATGTTATTGAAATATATAATTTACATGAACCTACTTTTTGTGGAGTTTGCATTGGATTTGCAACAATTATGCATTGACAATAATACTATAAAACCTAGAATTTTATTTGCCTAGGAGAAATAGTATTTTTCGAATGAATAGTATTTTTAAATGAATAGTATTCCAGATGAATAGTAATTTCACGTGAATAGTAATTTTTGGGAAACAGAAAATTTTCTCAAATTTCGTGAGATAAAATTTTTCAGTGAATAGTATCCATGAGAATACTGATTTTCGAAAAATGGACTCTGGACATCAAAAGTCCCGAAATAGGAATTAGAGTTATTAGAAATTGAAACAAATCAAAAATAAGTTTATTCGAATAAGTTTCAAGCAATCTGAGCGTTATGGACGAAAATACCCTTTTCGAAGAATAATAGAAAACGATGATTTTACGGCCAATTGAATTTTTTCAAAGCATGAGATTAAGAGTTAAGATACCCAATTAGAGTATTGTATGGTCAATTTGATGTTAGGATGATCATGGAATATTTTTAGAATTTATTAATGTTAAATGATAATTTAATTTTAAGTTTAAGGAATTAATAAATAGTTGCATGAGTTGGTAATCATCAAACAAGAGTGAAATTGAATGGACCAATGAGGGAATGACACTTTAGGGTTAAGTGGATGACTAAATATGTGGTTGAGAAATTTTTGAGTGATTAATGGATGATTTAATTTGTAATTAATGGCATTTTTGATATTTGAGTGATCATTTAAGGGCAAAATTGTCAAATGGGTGGAGGACTATATAAAGTGAAGACATGAGAGGATAAAGCAAGAGATTCATTCGGCCATTCAAGGGAGAAACCGTGAGGGAGAGCCGAAAACCGAGAGGAGAAAAAAAAAGAGGAGGGAGCCGTGACAAGGAAGAAGAAGAAGAAGAAGAAGAAGAAGAGGCCAAGGTTTCAAGGTGATTTCATCTACTTTCTACCCTTGTTATCATCCCTAAAGAATCAAGAAGAAGTGAAGAAGAATTGGTAAGTTAAATGGATTTATTTTGATGTTAGTTGATATTGATTTTCATGGGTTTTTAAAGTTTGGTGATTAAATGAGTTTTTGATGGAATTTATGGGTTGAATAGAGGTTAATCATCATCAAATCAAGCTTGGAAGTGAAAGGAGAAGTGAAGCAAGTGTGGGTCAAGGAAATTAGTAAGGTAAGGGTTAGGGTTTATGTGATGATTTTAATGGAATTTAAGTGATTTTGAGTTTAAGGTTTTATTTGATCTTTTGGTGATTAATTGATGCATTTGGGAGTGATTGTTGAGCTTGGAATGAAGTAAATAGCTTAGTTGTATTATATATTAGTAAGTGCCTAACTTGGAAAAATTTATGTAATTGAATGGATTTTTATGTTTGGATGAGTTGATATGAGATGTTGTATTAATTTGAGATGATATTTGAAAAGAAAAGCAAATGAATGAAACGATGAGCATTATGTTAGTGAATGAACCTATTATGTTAAGCATGTGTTTGTGTGGATTTTTAATGCTTGAATGGTTGGTATGATGTTTTGAATAAAAATGAGTTGATTGGTATCAAATAAATGAAAGAAAAATGAAATTGAAAAGTTTTGGTGTTGATTTTGGTTAAGGTCAAGAATGAGTGTCTAAATTGTTATCTAATCTTTTTAATGTGTTTTGATGATGTTTATAAGGTGTTTAAGTGCTTTGGTGCTAAAGAAATTAATATAAATGGATGTGAGGTTATTGGTGGAAAATATGGTAAAGTGGTGAATTTATTGAATATATATATATATATATATATATTGAGTTAGATTAAGTGATTAATTGGCATTTTATTGTGTTGAAGATTTAATTGAGTGAATTGTTGGATATTTGAATAAGTTTAAATGCAAAATTAAGGTTAGGAAGTTGGTTGGAAAGATTATGTTAAGGATTAGAATTAAATGGGTGCATGATCATTTTAGTTTAAAATTGAAGAAATAATTGAGATTGACATTAAACTTAAGTGGAAAAAGGTGATGAATTGATGGTGGAATGTGATTTTAGGTGAATTGAAAACAAAAAGGATTAAAGGGAGGTTTGGAAAGGAGTGGTGAATTACCCTTGGAAGTAAATTTGTGGGCAGTTTTATTTTAAAAGTTTTTATAAATTTATAAGTTGATTATCCATGTTTGCAAACATACATTTTAGTATTGAGTTATTTTAATGAAATATTATTTACATTACTTCAAGCTATTAAGTTTAATTAAATTCTAGCATATTTTTAAGCTTTATTATACATGTATATTTCTCGAATTTATATTGTAATTGTATTTATTTTTAAGCAAACTAAATTAGTAAGTTTTTTATATATATACATGCATGAAATTAAATTGATAAGATATTTCGAAAGTATTTTCGATTATAAAGTTTATATTAGAAAAGAAAGTTACAAGACCTTTTATCCCCCATACCTTCCATGTGTACCATAATCAATTAAAGAAGTCTCTCGTCTTATCAATTTGGATTCAGCCACAAGAATTCCAGTAGATCATTTCAACTCAATATTTCAATGTATACTCACTAGATATAGACGATTATAATACTCTTATGTTGACCTTCGTATGTTAAAACAGAGAAAAGCTGTCATCTTTCAACAAATATGTACGATGAAATCATTTAAAACCGTAATCCCAAACTTATGCAGTTTTGTTAAGTTTGAAGGATGCCCCCATTCTGCCCTGAATGTTGAAGCATGCATCTTGGTGTGATTAGGGTTCTGACTATGGCTCTAAATAAATGTTACACCCAAAAAATAAATAAATAAATAACTTTTAGAAATTAACATTTGCATCGATTATTAAAATTGCAACATATAATGAAAAAATTACCGTATCAAGAAACAAAGGCTCATTTCCTTCTATGAATATGTGGTTGGTGCTCTTATAAAGTTCAAAGTCCCATCTCTCCCCACTTTCATGGCGTCCACTTGTAAACCAATCAACAATGACCAAACTTGAGTCTGAAACCACTCTAAAAATTTGTTTCTGAGAATCTCTAGCAGGGGAAAAGCATGTCACTGGATCTGGAATCACAGCTAAAAACGCATCACTCCCAATTCTTGCCTACTGCATAGAAAAAAACCACCTACTGTCATGTGGAACCATTAACCATACCAATAGTGAAAAAGTACAATTGCATATGAAATTTGTGCATAATCCGGTAAACAAGGTTTTATGTTGCTTTGTGGAACTTCCAACACTCCATCTGATCTAGTCACAACTATAATTTCATCCTTCAAGATCAAGTCATGACACTAAAAGTCAGAACAACAATCAAGATTAGAGCATTGTTTTGTGTTTGACTCTTGTTCAGGTTAGCATGAAGTACTAGTCTTTTACTTTTCTTTGCTTTGCGTTATGAGCTATGCAGAACTGGTTACATTAATAGTTGTTTGATTCACAACATGTAAACACTAGCACAATTCTATAAAAGAAGCTGTATTCGATGGATAAAAATAAGGCTTTTGGCTTTGGGCTTATATCACTTTCTAAAATCTAGTCTAGAGGCTAGGATTTTCTCAAAGTGATCCTATTCAATTTGTCATTTTTCCATCACTGTCAATCAGTGAAAATAGGTAGAAATACGGACACCACACCGACAGAGTATTAGAGCCTCGGTATGATATGAACCAAGGGATTGATAACCGTATCAGCAAGAACCCGAATTCCCATTTCTGGCCAGCAGCAAACATTGGAGATGATTGATCTTTTAGAAAACATGTACAGACTGACACACCAATTGTTAGGCTCACAGAAAGGTTCAATATTGTACTTTTAAACGAGTCAAAAGCCTTGCACATTTATTCATCAAGTACAGGCCCATTTTATAACTTTAAATCAATTAATGATGTCAGAACTAAAAAGCAAAACACCAAGATAAGCTTGGACAAAAAGCAAAACACCAAGCAATGATTTGATGTATTCATTTCTCCATAGATAGCATACTATAACACCAGTAATGAACACCAGACTATTACCTCCAAGATTTGCTCAGAACACTTGGATCCAAGAGACTTGTACACCTATTATATCATCATAATAAAAAAGTTTAACGATTTTATATATATATATATAGTTATAGCAGCAAAATGCAACTTCCAATACCTTAGTGGAAGCCTGAGTAGTTAAAACAGCAGTGCAGCCATCTGCAATGCTGAAATGACATGAAATGGAGTCTCCCTACAACAACAACACATAATAATACATGAAAATGAAGGCAATGGATTCAAAAGCAAATGGGAATGATTGAAAAGAGATGATGGAATGGAACACACAGAGACAATGCCACCACCATAAGTGAGGGTGTAAACCCAAACAGCATCAGCTTCTGAAGAACCCACCTGCACCTCAAATGCAACTTTATAATATATAAAACAACATAGAGAGACATAGAGTAGAAGAGAAGAAGTGAAAGCACCTTATTGGGGATGATGAATTTGAGTGGATACTTGAAGAAGCAGCTTGTCACAGTTGATTTCCCTCCCACTTTCCCCACTGCCAACCTTCCTGTTTGTGTCTCCTCCATTCTCTCTCTCTCTCTCTCTCTCTCTCTCTCTCACAGACTCACTCTACTGCTTTTTGACGCCTTCAAGGGGCTGCGCACATTTATTTATACAAAGAGTCACACTAAATGCACCCCACTTCTTCTTAGATAAAATCCATTTTCCAAGTATTGTAAAAGGGTCCTAATTTTTTACATTTTTAAATAATTTTAAATTAAGAGTCTTGAAACTGAAAAAATCTTTCTTTAGATTGTCTCACACTTAATAAGGTGAGATGGATCAATAAAAAGAGTAAAAAAAGAAAAAAGAAAAAAGAAAAAAAAATACCAATGAAAAAGATAAGTGAAAAAGAATTTGTACGATTTCATTAATCTATTTCATTAAGTTGATTATGAGACATTATAATAAAAGATCAATACCAAAGTCATAAAACAAGAATATTTAATGAAAATTAGTGTCAATGTTATAAATACAAAAACAAAATGGGTAATTAGTTGGTTAAGAAAAACAAAGCAAAAGAGCCAATCCCTCTGTTGCTCTAATTTGGTGGAAAATTAGTTAGGATGATCATCTTTATAACAATTCAACTCAATTAATTCATTCTAAAAAATGATAATCCAACAATATAAATTTTGAAGTCAATTTGCATGCAAACTTAACTTCATACTTTATCCACAAAATTAAAGTGGATTAAAGTTTAAGAGAATTACAAGAAGCTTTTAAACTACAATATAAATTTATAAGCCAAACAAGCAAGAATGAAGGTGGACTTCAAACTTACTACTCTAAAAACATCAAAATAAATAATGAAATAAAGAAACATAACTTTATTCATATTATTTCTTTTGGGACTTTTATCAAATAGTTTGTATGCTACAACTATTTGTCTAAACTAAACAGTTAAAAAAAAAAAAAGATATTTAGATAATAAGGTATGATATAACAGTGAACTTTAAAAAACATACCCTTGAATTGCAGATGTTAATAGCCTTTTAGGTCCAATTTTTGTCATGTTTTGGTATTTTAATCGATTAAAAACAAAATGAATATAAGCAGTATTTAAATAATGTGAAAATAGTATTATAAATTTATCTCTTTATTAGTTCTATTTGTCCAAGGCGTTGTGCTTTTGACTATGCAAAGTTATGGCTGCAAGGTATGCCCACAAAGTCTATATAGTAGAAGAACAGAAGAATATATGATACCCAAATCACAATAAGATTATAAAGTTTGAGTCTTGTAAGATTTATAGAAAAGTCGAAAAAAAGTTTAAGTTAAAAAATGTATAAAAAGAAAAAAGTCTATCGATATTCAAGTATATTGATATTCCCTCTAGTTTTTATTGATAAATTAGAAAATAATAATAATAAAAGTCAATTGTAAAAAACTAGATTAAGCTTCGTTTGATAGAGTTTCTCCAAATAAATATTTTAAAAATAGATCTTTTAAATGTAAATTTTTTACTAATAAAACTTTTAAAGAGAAACTATTGATCAATTATTTATTATTTAAAATCTTTTAAACGGTAAATTGTTTGATTAGATTGATTTTAAAAACTCTTTTAAATTAAACGATTACTGAGAATGATATTTAAAAAATAATAAAACAATCAAATCCATAAATAATGCTTTCACTTCTAAATTCAAACATTACAATTTATTAATGTTCCATAGTTTACATCATATTGTTCATACATGTGCATCAAAAAAATCTTTAAGTAAAAGGAAATAAAATAAACATACATAAATATATTTAAAAATTTTGCTATTAAAAAAATAAAATCTTCAAAAATTTTTGTTAAAAAAAATATATAAATTTATAATATTTTAAGAAAAGAGCTTATTAGTTATTTAAATTACAAAGGTAGACATTTTGATTTAATAAAAAAAAAAAAAAAAAAATCCAATTTAAAAGACCTAAAATTTGAAACTTTCCTAGTAGGTATATTTCAGTTTTTTGATTGTTCAAAAGTTTTACTCCAACAACAACCAAACATCACAAAATACATCTAAAAAAACTTTTAGGATTAAAAAACTCTTTTAGCAATTAGACACATTGTACCAAACATATGCTTAGTAAACTACAAATAGGTTACCAATTAATACAACTTATTTAATAATTTATAAGATTCTTTAATAACAATACTTCAATTAGTTGTAAATCATCCAACAGTTATAAATTTATTAAGTAACTTTACTCAATTCAGTAAGTTAATCAAACACTCTTTTTACTTCTACCATGTTGTCATGAACTAACAAATTATAGAATAATTAAAATATGAAATAAAATGCAGCTTAGCATGCCTCCTTTTTTATTTTTTATTTTTTTACTTTTTTCAATTTATTTAATTTATTTATAATCAAATTAAATATATTATTTTCAAAAATTATTTCATAATAATTATTTGAAATTTAAATTAAAATAATGTTTATTTTATTTAAACTTATTTAGTAAATAGTTAATATTCTTTAATCCTTTTAATACTTTTTTCAAGGGTAATGAGAAAATTTTTTGAAACAAATATAACAAATATAATTCGAGGTGTACATATAATTTTTTTTTTTTTATTAAATAAAGATTACACAGGATGTAACGATTAAAATCTTAGGACACTGTAACGAATGCTTTCACCACCAAACCATATTGAGCAGCACATATATTGTTAGATGGTGTAAACCACAGGAGAACCTTGTATGAATAATGAGGGGTATGTTTAAAACAAAAGTGGGATGCATATGGACTTTCTTCAGAACTAGGGGCGTGAGTCTCACGTGAGAGCATCCATCAGTCACCTAAACCAAAAACCCTTCCCTCTGGTTCCTCTGTGACTCTCGCTAGGGCTTTACACTTCCATCTCAGTCTACTCCAAGGTACCATCTCTTTCTCTCTATACATTTGTGCTTTTCATCTTTTGCATTAAAATCTGAAATGGGTGTCAAAAAAAATTGAAACCTGAAAGATGTTTCTGATTGAAAAACTGAATCTTGTTGTATAAGTATTGAAAACCCTACAGCCGACTCTCTCTTCCTTGACCTCCGGTTTGGCCGGTGATGGAAAGTTGTCGAAGTTTAATCATGGGTTTGGTCTGTTAAATGTTGTTTGGTTGGTGAGAAAGTTTAGGGAAATTTGACAGAAAGTTCTGGAATGTTTCCTGAAATGTTGTTTGTTTGGTATTGTGTTGGTGAAATGGACTGGAGGCTCAATTTTTATTCAGTTGTATGTAGAATATGTCTATTAGACCAATATGTTAGTAGTGGACCTAGAAGATGTTCTAAGTGTTATCAAGTGTAGATGTTATTGAAATATATAATTTACATGAATCTACTTTTTGTGGAGTTTGCATTAGATTTGCAGCAATTATGCATTGACAATAATACTACTTGTAATTCACACACACAGATAAATCATTTAAAAAAAAATGGAAGGTTTGATCTTTGGTTGTAGGTTCATCTCCTGTGACTAGTTAGTGTTTTAAAATTCTAACAGAGGCAGACCTTGGCCACCTCATGGTCAGAGGCACCTTGAGGTGACCACATTACGCCATGCAAACGTGGTAACCGCCCCAAGAGGCTGAGGCAGTCGCCTCAAGCCCATCTCAAAGCGAGGCGAAGGTGAGGCGGTATGGTCATATCCTAGAACTCTAAGTGAAAAATCATCACTAGTGAGTAGTGACACCGATTACATCCTCAAAGATGATCCGCACTTGGCCAACTACATCCCTAATCTCCTGTAACCTCTACTCGCTGAGGCTTGACCACCTTGCCTCACTTTTCGCCTTTTAAAACATTGCTTGGTTTGTTTCTTTCTTTTGCAAAAATGATCCTCAAATGTAGCAAACAGATACTTTTGAGTGTGTTGGGCAATATTTTGAATCTGAATTACATGTATTTAATCTTCTATTTTTGCTGGACTTGTTTTTTATCTAATGAGTGCTTGATATTAGGTATTTTGTGGGTTGAATTTTGATAAATTATTGGAAAATTTTGTATTGAATGAAAAGTTGGAAATGAGTTTAATTTCAAGGCTAAGGCATCATTTACCAAATGGCTTTTCTCCTCTGATATCACTGAATGTCTTTAACTTTGCTGGATTGATGTCTCGGGTCAATGTTACAGCATAGTCTATTTATTGGTGTTCCAATCCCAAACAAAACGCTGAATTATGCCTGACTGATGCAAAATTAATTGAGTGATAACTGTGTTGTTGACAGGCTTGTACATGTAATACACCTCATCCTCTTGTATCGGCACTATCATTGGTTTAAATACCAACTTGTTATACATGGGAATGCCATCAAATGATAGGCTGTCAAATGGTCCACTACAGTGCTTTACCTTTGATCCTATGACAATAAACAATTAAGGAAGCTCCATGTTCTTAAGTCTGAAACTGAATTCTCTAGGAGATGGATCATTATCACTCGTCCGTGATGTTAGATATCGCTCAAAATCAGTTTTCAAGTTCCATCCCAGTTTCATGCTAATCAACAATGTGTCCGATGGGTAATCAAAGCTTTGCCACACAGCTGTTAGTGCTCTTGTCCCAGAGAACAAGGTTCCTAGAATCCAGAAGCTGAGCCACTGGATTTTATGGCACCTTTGATGAATTTGTAGACCAGATAATGCTCTTATTATTGCTGTGAAGAACAAGGTTTCCATCATCAGACATGACCAAAACTCCTTGCTCATCAGTTATTGGATTCCTTCTATTTGCAACCCAGACAACTGTACCAGGACTATGTTTGTACCATATTCCTAGGTACCAGTTGTTTGACTTTCCAGGAGTGAAGAAGCCTAGCTCAAAGCTTTCAGCAGCAGAAACTAATGTTTCACGATCTCTGATAGATTGTGCTAGACCTATGAAATAAGCTGCAATTGAAAAGTTCATGATGGATAAAAAGATCAATGTGCCAAAGTGGGTGAAGAATAAATAAAACGCCATTTAACACCCCAAGCTTTTCTCTCAAGTCTTTCAGCTTCTATATATTTTCCTTCTTGTCTATTTTACGAATGTGTTAGGTATGCAAATCTGTGTGTCTGCTGTTTCTACAAGACATGACCTTAGCCATTTTTTTTCTGGAAAATTCAATGTCACTTGTCTGTCGTCCACAAACAACTACACTTAAAGGACTCTTAGCATCAGATTTGTCATAACCTTTGGGACTTTGCAAAAGACGTCAGTCTTCTCGATGCCTTGTAAACAAGTTGTTGAAAGTTCCTACTTATGTTCTGTTATAGTATTAGCCAAAATTTTGTTGTCTAGGATGCTCAATTTGAGCTATTTGCCTCACTGTCATGACTAGAATCATGTAACAAACACTGAATGCTTGAGGTTGTAACTAAGAAAAGTTGCATTGGGTACCAATATTGACAACTAGGTATCCTGTAGTATTATTGAGATGCTACTGTGCTAGCAAACATAATGGAGAGTAAGCTTTTGCATATTAATCAACAAAGATGCACTACTAATTGCAGCCTGTAAGATGAGAACCATAGGACTTACGATCAATAGTCACTAAAAAGAAATAACATAACAAATAAATGAAATTAAAAATCTCTAATAATAACAACCACATATGAAAAGATTCTTTAAGATAAATTCAGTCTAGATAAGATCCTTTAAATATTCTGTATGTAGCCAATATGATCATCACTCAAAAAATGTTTAGTATAAGTGACTATTAATCTATGAGTTTCTGACCTTCAGGTCTTGCAAAGACTTGTTTAATAACACATATTAGAATCTTCCACCTAAACTACTTTTGAAAATTATTCAATTTACTAAACTACCATTTATGTACATCATCAGTAATCTAATCACAATAAGAAACTTTTTCCGTCAGTGGAAGTTTTGATGAAACAAGTAATCGAATGATAAGTACTTTGAGATGAAAACATCAGTACAGAGGAGAAGCCAAGGCAAATGGGCTTCCAAAACCTACAGTGTGTCTTGAGTTCTATCTTTTGGCATGCCATTATGTCACACTGTACGCATGCAATAAAACAAAGTGAGACATTTCATCAAACAGTTGGCATACAAAAACAATCCAGCATGCCTACCAGAGCCAATGCTTCTCCGTCATATCTTATCACGACCCAGTACAAACACTTCGACAAACCAACGTGTCCATTCACATGTAACCAGTACAATAGAAAATTACACCTTCAGTTATTTATCACGTTGATGGCATCTTTGTCTTGGTGTGAAACTCCATAATAATGGGTTTAGACTTAAAGTTGACGAAGATAAGTCAATGCAAGAAGGCATAGTCAGTCTCTAGTGGAGCCCACTAAATAAGGTTTTCAAACAAAACAGGGCCAGAGATTGCAACTGTTAAACAATATGATGGTTTTGTGGGCCCATGACAAGAATCCTGTGGCCAATATTTAGTCGAGTCATCCTCACAAGATGGAGATACTGTTTTGGTTGAAAAAGGTCCCAAAAAATATCTGCAAAGACAATTAACATCACATGCAATGTATGGTTGTATGTGGCCCTGAATATGACTCACATTTTCAACCATTCATCCGAGAATATGTTGAAGGGGAAGTCATTTAGTCGTAGTTAGTTGCTTGTGAGGTGTCTGCACAAGTCTCCAAAGACTAACACTAACAACATGTCAAGTAGGAGAGTATCTTCATGGATTTGTTGGCTGATTTTCTCTTTCTTTTGTATGCAGTTCTGCATTGTTGTTGGTGTTGTCATTGATGGCATTTCACAAGGACAAGTGCTTACACACTCGCAAAGCTTGGTACTTTCAGGTTATAATTTTGTGTTAGGCTTTTTTAGAGCAAGAAATTCAAATGGTTTGTGTGTGGAGATATGGTACAAGAAAGTTTCAGAACAGTTTGGGTAGCTAACCGAGACCAACCGATGAAAATTAACTCAGCTGTGCTTACTATTGACAATTAGGGGAATCTTGTGATTGAGGACAGTAGGATTATAAAATTGAGTTTGTTACAATGAGCACACGAAATCACATGACTATTGCGCTGTTTTTATAAAGTCCTTTATGTACAGCCGTATTAGTTTTTGTTCATGTTTCACTTATCCTAGACCACCCCACCCAATAAGATAAGGATTTCAGCAACTTTACAATCGTGCACATAATAAGACTACCCAATTATTAAATTTGATGTCTCCATTCATTTCTTAGTACATACCAGCACCAACTGTTACAAAGGCTTTCCATCTCTTACTTCAAATTTTGATCATTTTAAAGATATTGTCAAGTTCATTTTCACTTATTTTCTTTCTATTAAAAGCAAATATATATGTAATTTGATTTCAAAACTTGGAATCAACAATTTCTTTTTTACTAGTGCAAATTAATATGAAGTGAAATTGAAACCAACAATCATAATATATATGTTATTGAAATATGTGTATAATTAATGTTTTAAAGTTATTTGATGACAAATAAGTCCTTGAATCTGCATTCCTATATAGCCCAACAAAAAGCTCCAAGCAAACCACTATCAAGAATTTCTACCTGCCATCTAGTGTAGTTGTACTCATTGCATTGGTTGTTTCAGAATTTTCTTTACTTGAAATGAAACCTCTTTCTATGAAGAAACCCGGCTCTTTAGGTTGAGATAACGGCAGTCCTTCATTGGCCAACATGAAAACTACAGATGACATATCTGGTCTGTCGTTTGGAAACATTTGAACACATAATAAACCCACTTGAATACATCTAAGAACTTGAGATTCAATGAAGGAGCCTTCTAAACACGTATCCATTAATTCCAAGGCCTTCTCATTATTCCACTGCACCCATGCCTGATAGATGTAACAAATATTCTTGTTTATTCTCCACAGTGGAAAAATTGATTAAAATAAAAAGAAGCATATCATGATTTCTACTCACATGTCCAAGAAGATTTCGGTTGTTATTTGGATCGAAGAACCCTCTATTCTTTTTGCCACTTACTACCTCTAATAGAAGCACACCAAAGCTAAAAACGTCAGACTTTAATGAAAACGTGCCATCGGCGGCATATTCTGGAGACATATAACCACTGCATTAAAATATATAATAACCATTGCATTAACATATATAATATATAAGTTTTTTTTTTCTCAAATAATAAAAAGAACATTTACGATTATAGTAAAAAAAAGTTTACTATGTTCCGGCAACTCTATTTGTGTTTCCTTCTTTTTCATCACTGTTGAAAATTCTTGCCAGTCCAAAGTCCGAAATTTTAGGATTGAAGTTATTATCTAGCAAAATATTGCTTGTCTTCAAATCTCTATGAATGACTTGAAGTTTTGAATCTTGGTGAAGGTAAAGAAGTCCTCTTGCAATTCCAATAATAATGTCAAACCGCTTTCTCCATCCCAAAAGTTTGCTTCTCTCACAATCTGCACATCATTGCCAACTTTAGTAACTCTTACAATTAGAACTGTTTTTATGTACTTTTCACTTTTAGCCTTGAGATAGAAAGCATTTAATTTAGATCACAAATATGTGAAAGTTCGAGTATATAAAATATATATGACTAGGTAAATAGATATAAGGTTAAAAGGTGCAACCAAAGATGAAATAATCCAAGCTTTTGTTGGGCATATATTCATAGACCAGCATTCTTTCGTCCTCATGTATACAGCAACCAAGAAGCCCAACAAGATTCCTATGTTGAAGTTTGCCGATTAAAACTACTTCATTCTTAAATTCTTCAACACCTTGTCTCGAATTTTTTGAGAGTCTCTTCACTGCAATTTCTTGTTTTGTAAAAAGAATTCCCTATATATTATAATCAAATTTCAAATTAGAAAGATATAAAAGGTACTATCTACTTTCAAGTCAAGTATAGATAAACATATAAACATTGTTACCCTATAAACAGAACCAAATCCGCCCTTGCCAATCATGTTGGCTTGCGAGAAATTATTAGTAACGGCAACAATGGTACAAAAATCAACTAAAGGTACTTCTGCTTCATCTTCCCTATTCTCCAGCCCTAATATATTAACCAAAGATTTAAATGTCCAATGTTAAAAAATCCTCGAACTCAATGCTAAAATTGTATGACATGATAAACAATTGAGCAAAGTCGGAGGGAAATTTTACCTCTATTCTTTGTTTTCTTCCAAACTTTTAGTTTGTAGAGTACCAATCCCAAGGAAAACATCCCAGCAATGGTTGCACCTATCACGATGATCATTATTCTTTTCTTCTTATTCAAATAATTTCTTGATTCTGGGACATGTAAATCAAGAAACTTAAATCAATTTTAATTTGAAACTCATTTTTGTTTGTCCTTAAAATTTATGATGGTATTTATTGACGTCTGGAGACGGTCAACACCCGATTGGGGGTCGGAACCTCGCCAACAGAACGATTTATATGAGGCTGGCCCGTAGACCGTTGAACCCCTTTTGGCCTCGTAAGGTCGCGTCTAGAATTGAATTCTCAACCTCATAGGTGTTTTTGGTGCAAAACTCCTACCACTAAGCTTAGTGGTAGGAGTTGTGCACCAAGAACACCTATGAGGTTGAGGGTTCAACTCTGGACGCGACCTAAGGGGCCAAAAGGGGTTCAACGGTCTACAGGCCGGCCTCATATAAATCGTTTCTTGGTCAGGTTCCGACCTCCAACTGGGTGTTGACCGTCTCTGGACGTCAACGGTATTTTTTTTCACATGCCAACATTATCAATCTCCTAACTTTATTTTCCTTCCCAATAATAACTTTACAAGGGAATAGATAGAAAAAGACAAAGAAATAAATTATTTCTATTCTTGATTCTCTTGCAAATCAACCAAGCCTCATACATGTATCTTTCTATTTGTGTTAGTTTTTACTTAATTGTTCTCTCAAAAGGCAGTAAGCTTTTTTTTTTTTGAAACAAAGGCAGTAAGCTGGAAATGGTTGTCAATAGCTACTACATTGAAAAGCATTGAGCATATGAGGGATCCAAAACTAGAACTCTTAAACTTCGATATCAAATTAGTAGCCACTACACTTAGAAGCTTAATTAATCATAACAGAGGCAACAATAAATCAAATAATAAAATTACCTAGTTCTGAGGCTGGAACTCTCAAATAGAAATCCTGTCCCCAAGTGAATTCTGCAGGGCATTCTCTGATATCAATCAGTTCCCCAAACCACATCAAGCAACCACTGCCTCCTTCTCTTGCATCAGAATTTGCATAAGCTTTACATGAACAGTTTTTGTAGCATTCAGCCTCACATTCCTTGAGATTCATGCTAGTGTTCGACCAATAACCGTCAGGCACCTTCGTCCATGAAATCCTCAGAAACCTTTCTCCACTCGGGCATTCTGCTGGCAATTTCTCTATGCATTTGCTTGACCCTGTATTCCATATGCCTTCTTCTTCGGGTACAAACCCCTTCAAACACTCACAAATTGGTGTCTTGCTATTTCTGCAAATATGATTAGGACCACACACTGCATAATTGTCACACGCGTCAATCGGCCAACGGAACAGCATAATCCATTCCTTGCTGCTCCAATTCCAAACAAAACGCCGAACTATGGCTGATTGATCCAAAAGTAATCGAGTGATAACTGTGTTGTTGGCAAGCTCGTATGTGTAAAACAATTCATCTTTTTTATGCACTAACATTGGTCTAACAAAGCTGTTCATCCTGGGAAGGCCTACAAACTGTTGACCATTCCATGGTCCACTTCGGGCAAGTTTTTTCGATCCTGTGGTAACAAGTAATTGAGGAATCCCTTGGATGTCAAGTCTAAAACTAAAGTCTCCAGGATACGGATCATCATCACTCTTCCATGGCGTTAGATATCGCTCAAAACCAGTCCTTAAGTTCCATCCCATTTTCATGCCGGTCAACAATGTGTCTGATGGGTAATCAAAGCTCTGCCACACATAGCTGTCAGAGTTGGTATCCCTAAGAACAAAGTTCCCAGAATCCAAGAGCTGAGCCACTGGATTTCTTGGCACCTTTGATGAATTTGTAGACCATATAATGCTCTTATTATTGCTGAGGAGAACAAGTTCTCCATCATCGGACATGACCAAAACTCCTTGCCTATCAGTTATTGGATTCCTTCTATTTGCAACCCAGACAACCGTACTAGGACTGAATTCGTACCATATTCCTAAATACCTGTTGTTTGACTTTCCAGGACTGAAGAAGCCTAGCTGAAATCTTTGGGAAGCAGAAATCAATGTCTCACCATCTCTGATAGATTGTGCTGGACTTATGGTATCAGCTGCTTTTGACAAGATCATACAAGATAAAAAGATCAAAGTGCCAAAGTAGGTGAAGAATGGAAGGTATCCCATTTAACACTTCCCAACTTTTCTTTCTTGTTTATTTTAAACACCTTAAAGCATCAAACTTCTGTGTTCCCTATTGTTATTAGCAAAATGTATCCTCAGCCAAGTTGCGAAATTCAGTGTCATTTGTCTGGGGTCCATGGACAACTAATTTTGAAGGCTTTTAGCATCACGTGTTAGTCTTCCAAATTCCTCACTGTTAATCCGTCACCAAATTCAAAGATTTTTCAAACATTTTGTACAAGATATATTTTTCTTTTATAGTAAAACACAATTTTTTAAAATTAAAATAAATAAATAAATAAAGGGGTCCCCTTGTATACATCCAGGTTATTGATATACTTGACACAAAAATAATAATAATAATAATAATAATGATTACATTCTAATATTATTGATTTTAATTTATTATATCTCATTACAACTGAACGAGTCAGATCACATTTATAATAATTGATAAACATAATCATATTTATTAATTGTAATTAGACGTATTTAGTTGTAATCATACATAATAAAGATATATTAAATTACAATAAGCAATTTTAGAATGTAATAACTTTTTTTTATTATTATTTTTATTTTTTATAAAGTGTATCGATATTTTAGATGTATTATAGAATGTGTCAAACATTAAATACACTTCATGCAAAATAAAGTATATGGAAAGCAAATTTTTGCGCATGTGTATATATCCTAATTTTTTCATTTTATTGAAAACTTGAAATTTCATATTCGGACAATTATCTTTTAAATATCAATGTTCTGCTTGAAATTCATACTCATGTCTTCATGAAAATGAAAGTACAAAAATTACATCTAAAAAGTACTTTGTTACAGCCAACCAATACAAAGTAATTAACATAACACTTTGCTTTTCAATCAAAGAAATTTTCTTGTAGTGAGGAGATTGCCTGAAACAAAATTAAACTTTTAATTGAGCTCATACTAGCAAAAAATTCTTGACTACGCCTCTCGTGCCAATGCATAGAAATTAAAGAGCACAAGGCTTTGGAAGCCCATTGCCTTGGCTTCTTTCCTATACTACTGTCATTGAGGGTTGAACCCTTCGCCAATTTCAATCTTACAATGCACACCATATTGTTGCTTGTTTTATCGAACCTTTCCATTGATTCAAAAGAGGTTTGTTAGATTGATTAAATAGTAAAGATGTTCATGAACCAGTATTTTGTAATTTGGATGATATCCACAAAGTAGTTTAGTAGGAAAATTCATAATATGCATGTAACGTCCCGAATTTTCTCTATTTAAGAGAAATGAAAATATATCGGGATGAATAGTATCCGTGTAAATAGTAAATTTTTCAAAAAGCGGACCTCAAAGTCAAAAAGCTCTGAAATAAGTAATGGAGTCTAAAGAAATTGAAACGAATAAAAAATGAGTTCGTTTGAGGCAAAACGGAGCGGTTTTCGGATCCGATCAAAAATCTGAAAAGATTTTCGAAAAATTCAAAAATTTAGAGAAGTGTCGGAATGAGTGTTAAAATACTCATGAAGTATTTTAGAAACTCAAATGACATTTCTAAAGAAGATCCGGATTAAAATGAAACCAATCCAGAAATCGTTGGAGGCGATCTAGTAAATTTATGGAAAGCCAAAAAGGAGCGTAGAATGACTTTTAAGAGTCACCGAAGTTACTAAGAGTATGTACGCAGTCTGAATATAGGCCTCGTTGAATTTTGAAAGGATTTCGAAAAAGTCTCAAAAAAGCTGAATCCGGACGTTTCAGAAAAGTCAAATAAAAAGAGATAAGAAAAGATAGACATGTGGAGCAAGCAACCATGAAAATGTGATATGTGGCATAAGAGAATTGTAAATTGAGTATGAATTTAAAAGGTTGTGTGGTAGATTTTGGGATTTAAATTGTGACTTTTAGGTGATTGAATTGAAAAAAAAAAAGATCAAGAATGAGATGTTAAAAATAGCATGATTATATTTAATTGTAAAGGATATGTACAAAGATATTTTTGTAGCGCCCCAATCTAACTGGATCTAAAAGATTAATTGAAATTTAATTTGTTGTTATTAATTTGGTCTGGTTTCAATTTTAGAAGTATAGAAGTTTGTGGATAAATATCCTATTGGAGGATATTTTTAAAAGAAATTAAGAAGATTGGATTAAAAGGAAAAAGGTCATAGGGGAAAAAATGAAAATTTATATATGTTACAAGAAAAGTCAATTGTGGTTGGCGTGATTTTTTTTTTAAAATAATAATAATAATAATAATTAAATATTAGTGGTCGGTCATATTTATTTAAATAAATATATGTGTAGATATACATGAAAAAAAAAAAAAAAAAAAAAAAGAAAGTTGACGGTGGTTGATGCGGAGAGAGAAAAGAAAAACAATAAAATAATAGAAAAAAAAAAAAAAAAATGAAGAGAATGGTGAGGCGGTGCATAAAATAAGGGCGGCGCATACCAGAAGTGCTACCAACTTCAAACTCACCAAACGATGAGGACACTGTGCTTCTTTGTCCTGGCAGAAATTATAGAGAGTAACACTTAACCAAGTGTAATCAATTTGTAGACCTTAAGACTTAAAGAAAGATAACATTATTACCAATCTCACAAGCAATGGCATAACTAATTAAATAAAACAAATTAAAAATAATAAATCAATGATTTTGAATTACAAAAAAAAAAAAAAAAAAAGAAAAAAAGTGTGCTGGACTTATGGTATCAGCTGAAATCTTTGGGAAGCAGAAATCAATGTCTCACCATCTCTGATAGATTGTGCTGGACTTATGGTATCAGCTGCTTTTGACAAGATCATACAAGATAAAAAGATCAAAGTGCCAAAGTAGGTGAAGAATGGAAGGTATCCCATTTAACACTTCCCAACTTTTCTTTCTTGTTTATTTTAAAAAACTTAAAGCATCAAACTTCTGTCTTCCCTATTGTTATTAGCAAAATGTATCCTCAGCCAAGTTGCGAAATTCAGTGTCATTTGTCTGCGGTCCATAGACAACTAATTTTGAAGACTTTTAGCATCAGAGTTGTCCAATTTGTGGAATCTTTCAACACGTGTTAGTCTTCCAAATTCCTCACTGTTAATCCGTCACCAAATTCAAAGATTTTTCAAACATTTTGTACAAGATATATTTTTCTTTTATAGTAAAACACAATTTTTCAAAATTAAAATAAATAAATAAAGGGGTCCCCTTGTATACATCCAGATTGTTGATATACTTGACCAAAAAAAAAAAAAAAAAAAATAGTGGTTACATTATAATATTGCTGATTTTAATTTATTATATCTTATTATAACTGAACGAGTCAGATCACATTTATAATAATTGATAGACAGAATCATATTTTTTAATTGTAATTAGACGTATTTAGTTGTAATTATACATAATAAAGATATAATAAATTACAATAAATAATTTTAGAATGGAATAACTTTTTATTATTATTATTTTTTTATAAAATGTATCGATACTTTAAGTGCATTGTAGAATGTGTCAAACATTAAATACACTTCATGCAAAATAAAGTATATGGAAAGCAAATTTTTGTGCATGTGTATATATCCTAATTTTTTCATTTTATTGAAAACTTGAAATTTCACATACGAACAATTATCTTTTAAATATCAATGTTCTGCTTGAAATTCATACTCATGTCTTCATGAAAATGAAAGTACAAAAATTACATCTAAAAAGTACTTTGTTACAGCCAACTAATACAACGTAATTAACATAACACTTTGTTTTTCAATCAAAGAAATTTTCTTGTAGTGAGGAGATTGCCTGAAACAAAATTAAACTTTTAATTGAGCTCATACTAACAAAAAATTCTTGACTACGCCTCTTGTGCCCATGCATAGAAATTAAAGAGCACAAGGCTTTGGAAGCCCATTGCCTTGGCTTCTTCCCTATACTACTGTCATTGAGGGTTGAACCCTTCACCGATTTCAATCTTATAGTGCACACCATATTGCTGCTTGTTTTATCGAACCTTTCCATTGATTCAAAAGAGGTTTGTTAGATTGATTAAATAGTAAAGATTTTGATGAACCAGTATTTTGGAACTTGGATGATATCCACAAAGTAGTTTAGTAGGAAAATTCATAACATGCATGTAACACCTCAAATTTTCTCTATTTAAGAGAAATGAAAATATATCGGGATGAATAGTATTTTCTGGATGAAAAGTATCCGTGTGAATAGTAAATTTTTTAGAAAGTGGACTTCGAAGTCAAAAAGCTTTGGAATAAGTAATGCAGTCTAAGGAAATTGAAACGGATAAAAAATGAGTTCGTTTGAGGCAAAACGGAGCAATTTTCGGATCCGATCGGAAATCTGGAAAGATTTTCAAAAAATTTAAAAATTTAGAGAAGTGTCAGAATGAGTGTTAAAATGAAGTATTTTAGAAACTCAAACGACACTTCTGAAGAAGATCCAGGTTAAAATGGAATCAATCCAAAAATCGTTGGAATCTATTTAGTGAATTTACGGAAAGCCAAAAAGATGTATAGAATGACTTTTAAGAGTCATCGAGGTTACTAGGAGTATGTACGTAGTCCGAATATAAGTTCCAATGAATTTTGAAAGGATTTCAAAAAACTCCAAGAAAAGTTGAATCCATACGTTTTAGAAAAGTCAAATTAAAAGAGACAAAAAATGATAGACATGTGGGACAAACAACCATGGAAATGTGACATGTGGCATAAGAGAATTGTAAATTGAGTATGAATTTAAAAGGTTATGTGGTAGATTTTGGGATTTAAATTGTGACTTTTAGGTGATTGAATTGAAAAAAAAAAAAAAAAAAAAAAAGATCAGGAATGAGATGTTAAAAATAACATGATTATATTTAATTGTAAAGGACATGTATAAGGACATTTTTGTAGCGCCCCAATCTAACTGGATCTAAGAGATTAATTGAAATTCAATTTGTTGTTATTAATTTGGTCTGATTTCAATTTTGGAAGTATAGGAATTTGTGGATAAATATCCTATTGGAGAATATTTTTAAAAGAAATTAAGAAGATTGGACTAAAGGGAAAAAGGTCATAGGGATGAAAATGAAAATTTACATATGTTACAAGAAAAATCAATGGTGATTGGCGTGATTTTTTAAAATAATAATAATAATAATTATTAAATATTAGTGGTGTGTCATATTCATTTAAATAAATATGTGTAGGTATACATGAAAGAAAAAAAAAAAAAAAAAGAAAAAGAAAAGAAAGTTGATGGTGGTTGGTGCCGTGAGAGAAAAGAAAAATAATAAAATAAAAAAAAAATTTGAAGAGAATAGTGAGGCGGTGCATATGATAAGGGCGAGTGAGTATATATATATGTGTGGCTCTTCACAAACAAAAGCGGAAAGAAAAAAAAAAATGCAGAGGCCATTCGGCTAGCAGAAGAAGGGAAAAAAAAAAAAGAGAAAAAGAAAAGAAGCCGGGATGGAGGAAGAGAAGAAGAAAAAAAACAAGAAAAAGAGAAAAATATTTTGGATGTTCGATTATCCAGATAAGTAAGTTTATTTTAATAGAATTTTTATTTCAGAAAATTAATTTATTTTTCTATGAGTAATAAATTAAGTTTTATGTGATTTTAAAGTGGATCTAGGATGATAAGAAAATTAAAGGAGAACTCGTTTTAGATCCAAAAATAAGCAAAGGAGTTATATGAGTAGATAAGCTATAGAAAGAGTCCAAAAGGTTGGTGTACACTTATATTAAAAACTCATTTTTATGAGTAGAGATTTTGGTTTAATTTAGTATATGAGTTTATTACATTTTAATTAAATAGATTCCATGAAAATGTGCGGAATTATGTTATGAATTATTTTTGTAGTATTTGATATTTAAATTTTAAAAAGTTCGTGAAAAAGTGTGTATTGTTCGAATAAAGAATATGAGATTATTATGATATTATTTGGATAAATTGAAATAAAAGTTTGTTTGAATATGATTTTAATGACTTTCAAATGAAAACAGAAAAGAAATGAAAGGTAACGGACAAATTAGTGCCTTGACTGAATATATATTGGAAGAAGGTTACAATGTTTTTGATGAGATTGATGAGTAATTTTTAGATGAGAAATGATGTATTGTGATGCTTATAATGATACTTCCAATAAATAAGACAAAAAAATATATTTTTTGATTGAAAAAGTGTTAAGAGTTTTTTCGAATGAGAATTTTTATTGAAAAGGAAAGTTGTAAAAATATGAAGTTTTTTTATAATAAATGAAATTATATGGGCTTGAGTAAACCTGAACATTAGTAGGTAGAGACTGGTAGTTGACATGTCAATAGGGTGATATTAGCAGTACTGCACCAATTCGTTTATATGCATTAATACTAGATTCATGGACCTTAAGAGGTATCGAGTGTCTAGTCCCAGAATTTATGTGATATGTGAAATAAGATATGGCGGATAGTCACCGAGTGTCCGATGCCAGAGAAACTAGTCCCAGTCTATGGTATCATGTTAGAGTTTGCAAAGGACGCTAAAAAATATTAAATGAAATCGTAAAGATATGTTTGAAAAATGAGTTTAATGTATTTTATATGTGTAATTGTTAATAACGTGTTCCATTGTGATTTATTATAAAAATTCGAAGAAATCGTGTTGATATGCTCGGAAACGTCTTTTATGTATTTTATATGAGTTTTTATTAATAAAGCGATTTCCTTATGAATTATTATAGTATTTTGAGAATGCGTAAAAATGGTACATTACCCTATGGTATTTTTGCAAAATGAGGAAGTTAAATTATTTGTTTTATATGTGTAATTATTGGTAAATTGACTTATTTATGAGTTGTAATAAAAGTTTGAGATTTAGGGAATTTTGTTTGACAATACGATATTCTCTTAACGAAATGATATTTAATTTTATTGCGTTTTCTTATGAATATTTGAAAATTATGAAATTTGGTTTTATAGAATCGTATTTGGAAGATGACTTTTGGGCATTTCACATATATGTGTTTACTAGTAAATTGATCTTTTTATGATTTATTATGAAAATTTGATAACTGTGAAATCTTACTTTAAAATCGTGTATTTTTGGAAATGATGAAATTTAAATTTAGTGTACACCCACTAAGTAGAAATACTTAGCGCGTTGGATTTTCCACGCGTAGGTTGAATTTGAACACTGTAGATAAGGATAGACGAGAAGACAACTGCCGCGCTTTCTGCGAGTCACATCCCTCCATCTTTGATAGTTTTATTTTTAGTATTGTACAATGGTGTTTAAGTATATGAAAATGCATGTACATGTATATGGATTTACAAGATTTTATAAATAATAATGTGTATAAGTTGTAGCAAAGAAGGTTTTTGACCTGTAAAATAATTTTGTAAAGAAATTCTTATTTATCATTTAATTAGTGTTTAATTTTGATTAATATGATTTTTTTTTTTTTTACTAAATATTGTATATAAATGTTTGTGTGGCGAAGTGATTGTGGAGTCGGACGGAGGGTCCAAAATAAAAGTTGAGAAAATGAATGCATTTTAGAAGTGTTTGTTTTTGAAATCTACAGGTTTTATAAATTTGGATTTTTCAAAAAAAACAGAGGAAACACTGTCGAATTTTCAAAAAAAAAAAAAATTAGTGGGTATATGTAAATTAATACCGAATAAATCGATTAAGGTAACATCCTGCGACTTGAGTTCCCATCCGAATGGGAATCGGGTGGAGGGTATTACAGTTTAAGTGGTATCAAAGCTATGGTTTAGACGTTCTTAGACCTAGTAGTTTTTGAAAAAGAACTGTTGCGTTTAAGTGCACATGCATTGCATATAGTAAATAAAACAGAAGGATGTAACTCTAATGTGCAGATATCTTCTCTGTCTTGAATAAGGAAATGAATGGAACCCTTTGACGCCCTAAGGGCCGAGGGTGAAGAAAATGGATTGGTTATGATCCGTAAAGAAGAAAGATGGTTCTTTATAGTTGATCTCATATATTAGGTTGCAATTTTTTAAAATGTGTGGGAATTAATATAGTAGAAAGTGAGGATTTTTGACTTTCTATAATTTCATAAGTTATGATTTAGATGATATTGAGAATTATTATCTATCTCTTATGGTAGATTGAGATTAGATAGTTTTATCTGAGGATTATTATTGAGATATGGGAATTGAGAACTATCATTGCGAGTATGTATGACTTGAAATTTTGGGGTGATGCTGTGAATTGTATTTAATGCTAAATATATTTATGATCTTGAGTTTGGATAATCGAAATTTTGGAATAGATGAGAAAGATAGCAAAAGAAGATAGGAAGATATCCCAATGGTTATAAATTTTCTTAGATATGTTTAAGTGATAGGATCGTATGCTGTGGTCAGTTAGGGTGAATGCGGTGCCATTTTATTTGATTGCCATTTAGTGCAAAGTGTGGAATTTGAAAATATTGATATATAGAAGCATAAATGTGATCGAATCTATTTGTGATTATAAGATAAATTGTGGATTCATTCAAGGTTAGACTTTAGAGGCAATTTTGAAAAATAGTAATTGAGTTTAGTGATTAAAAGTATTTTGATGGAATTTTATTGATGAGATTAATATAGATTTTCATTAGTGATTGAGTTGGTACATTGATATTTAATTGAGATTATTTGTTGCTCTAGATTTTTGGTAATTTAGTTTGATAAATTGGAGTTTTCAAAGGAATATCTTCTATGGGATAGCCTCTTAAACTGTATGCCAGGTCTGAGCATTCGCTATAACCTAGCAGAAGGCCATCGTTCTAGAAGCAGTTACTGATGTGATCACCGCCATGGCAGCAGTTGTGTTTGCATTGAGGATGAAGGCATAGTAAGGGAGACCTTCATTGAACAATTTGATGGACCGTATGAATTTAATAAGTGAAACTCTTAAAAAAAAAAAAAGAAAAGAAAAGACAAAAAGGATAGTTAGTGAAATCCAAGTCTCTAGTCCATTTCCTTAAAGAGAATTCTAGGAAGAAGAAGATATTTGATCTAGCTGTTTGAATAATGATAAGGTCAGGGTTTATAGTTGATGATGCAGAAGATGTTATGAATGATGTTGCAAATGAGAAGATTTCATAGGAGCGTGAAAGTAAGATACCCTGCCAATATTCCTCACCTAGCTTAATGCTTGGATCATCTAAATTTTGTGGACGAAATTTTTTAAAGAGGGGTGAGTTGTAACGCCCCGAATTTTCTCTATTTAAGAGAAATGAAAATGTATTGAGATGAATAGTATTTTCTGGATAAATAGTATTTTCGAATGAATAATGTTTGTGTGAATAGTAAATTTTCAAAAAGCGGACTTCGAAGTCACAAAGCTCTGGAATAAGTAATGGAGTCTAAGGAAACTAAAATGGATCAAAAATGAGTTTGTTTGAGACAAAACGGAGCGGTTTTCGGATCCGATCGGAAATTTGAAAAGATTTTTGAAAAAATAAAAAATTTAGATAAGTGTCGGAATGAGTGTTAAAATGCTCATGAAGTATTTTAGAAACTTAAACGACACTTCTGAAAATAATCCGGTTTGAAATGGAACTAATCCAGAAATTGTTAGAGGCGATCTAGTGAATTTACGGAAAGCCAAAAAGAGATATAGAATGATTTTTAAGAGTCACCGAGGTTACTAGGAGTATGTACGCAGTCCAAATATAGGTCCCGGTAAATTTTGAAAAGATTTCAAAAAGTCTCAGAAAAACTGAATCCAAACGTCTCAGAAAAGTCAAATAAAAAGAGACGAGAAAGGATAGACATGTGGGGCAAATAACCATAGAAATGTGATATGTGGCATAAGAGAATTATAAATTGAGTATGAATTTAAAAGGTTGTGTGGTAGATTTTGAGATTTAAATTGTGACTTTTAGGTGATTGAATTGAAAAAAAAAAAAAAGATTAAGAATAGGATGTTAAAAATAGCATGATTATATTTAATTGTAAAAGACATATACAATGATATTTTTGTAGCGCCCCAATCTAACTAGACCTAAGAGATTAATTGAAATTCAATTTGTTATTATTAATTTGGTTTGGTTTCAATTTTAGAAGTATAGAAGTTTATGGATAAATATCCTATTGAAGGATATTTTTAAAAGAAATTAAGAAGAATGAATTAAAGGAAAAAGGTCATAAGGGACAAAAATGAAAATTTACATATGTTACAAGAAAAGTCAATGATGGTTGGCGTGGTTTTTTTTTTAAATTAGAATAATAATAATAATTAAATATTAGTGGTGGGCATATTCGTTTAAATAAATATATTTATAGAAAAAAAAAAGAAAAAAAAGAAAGTTGACGGTGGTTGATGCCGAGAGAGAAAAGAAAAATAATAAAATAATAGAAAAAAAACATTGAAGAGAATAGTGAGGCGGTGCATATAATAAGAGCGAGTGAGTATATACCTCTGCTACCAACTTCAAACTCACCAAACGATGAGGACACTGTGCTTCTTTGTCCTGGCAGAAATTATAGAGAGTAACACTTAACCAAGTGTAATCAATTTGTAGACCTTAAGACTTAAAGAAAGATAACATTATTACCAATCTCACAAGCAATGGCATAACTAATTAAATAAACAAAATTAAAAATAATAAATCAATGATTTTGAATTACAAAAAAAAAAAAAAAAAAAAAAAGTGTGAGAATGTAAATCAAAATAACTGAGTTGTGCTTCAATCTACAATTGTATTTCTTTTTACTTAAACAGATTTAAAAAACAACAATTTTAAATCTTATATTAAATATTTTAACTTTATTATTTTGACCAACTTTATCATAACTATTATAAATTATTTTTATATTAATTTTTAAACTATTAAGTATTTAATTTAATTAATTTATTGACGGTAACCTATTATAATAAGTTATCATCTTTTAATAATTAATATTTGACTGCCACGTGACCACCAAATTGAGATTTGGTCTTGAAGTGTTAAACCAAAACCGACCCATTTAATTTATGGCATCAAGACCCCGAATTTCAAATTATTTAAAAATGTGAAAAACGAGGACCCTCGTACGATACTTGGGAAAATGGCTTTGATAAAAAAAAAAGTGGGGTGCATTTAGTGTGATGGTTGGTACAATTGGTGGGCAGCCCAGTGAACGTGTCGAAAAGCAGTGTAGTGTGGCTCTGAGAGAGAGATGGAGGAGACGCGAGCAGGAAGGTTGGCAGTGTAGAAAGTGGGAGGGAAGTCAACTGTGACAAGCTGCTTCTCCAAGTATCCACTCAAATTCATCATCCCCAATAAGGTGCTTTCACTTCTTCTCTTCTACTCTATTTCTCTCTATGTTGTTTTATATATTATAAAGTTGCATTTGAGGTGCAGGTGGGTTCTTCAGATGCTGATGCTGTTTGGGTTTACACCCTCACTTATGGTGGTGGCATTGTCTCTGTATGTTCCATTCCATCATCTCTTTTCAATCATTCCCATTTGCTTTTGAATCCATTGCCTTCATTTTCATGTATTATTATGTGTTGTTGTTGTAGGGAGACTCCATTTCATGTCATTTCAGCATTGCAGATGCCTGCACTGCTGTTTTAACTACTCAGGCTTCCACTAAGGTATTGGAAATTGCATTTTGATATTATAAATATATATATATATATATCAAATTGTTATACTGTTTTATTATGATGATATAATAGGTATACAAGTCTCTTGGATCCAAGTGTTCTCAGCAAATCTTGGAGGTAATTGTCTTGTGTTCATTGCTGGTGTTATAGTATGCTAATCTATGGAGAATACATCAAATCATTGCTTGGTGGTTTTGCTTTTTGTCTAAGCTTATCTTCGTGTCCAGGTGTTTTTAATTTTGACATCATTAATTGATTTAAAGTTATAAAATGAAGTGAGCCTATACTTGATGAATAAATGCAAGGCGTTTGTCTCGTTTAAAAGTACAAGATTGAATCTTTCTGTGAGCTTAACAACTGGTGTGTCAGTCTGCACATGTTTTCTAAAAGATCAATCATGTTCTTCAATATTTGCTGCTGGCCAGAAATGTGAATTCATGTTCTTGCCAACACGGTTATCCACCCCTTGGTTCATATCATACCAAGACTCTAATACTACGTTGGTGTCGTATCTGTATTTCTACCTATTTTCACTGATTGAGAGTGATGGAAAAATGACAATTTAAATAGGATTACTTTGAGAAAATCCTAGCCTCTAGACTAGATTTTAGAAAGTGATTTAAGCTCAAAGCCAAAAGCCTTATTTTTATCCATCGAATGCAGCTCCTTATATAGAATTGTGCTAGTGTTTACATGTTGTGAATCAAACAAGCAAAAACAACAACCAGATCTGAATAGCTCATAACACAAAGCAAAGTAAAAGACTAGTACATCATGCAAAACCTATACAAGACTCAAACACAGAGCAATGCTCTAACTTGGTTTTTATAACATATTTTTTACTTCGTTATCTTGATCATTGTTCTTACTTATCGTGTCATGACTTGATCTTGAAGAAGTTATAGTTGTGACTCCACAAAGCAATATAAAACCTTGTTTACCGTATTATACACAAATTTCATATGAAATTGTACTTTTTGACTATTGGTATGGTTAATGGTTCCAAGTGACAGTGGGTAGTTTTTTCCATGCAGTAGGCAAGAATCTGGAGTGATGCGTTTTTAGCTGTGATTCCAGATCCAGTGACGTGCTTTTCCACAGCAAGATATTCTCAGAAACAAATTTTTAGAGTGGTTTCAGACTGAAGTTTGGTCATTGTTGATTGGATTACGAGTGGGCGCCATGAAAGTGGGGAGAGATGGGATTTTGAACTTTATAAGAGCACCAACCACATATTCATAGAAGGAAATCAGCCTCTGTTTCTTGATATGGTAATTTTTTCATTATATTTGTAATTTTAACAATTGATGCAAATGTTACTTTGTAGAAGTTATTTATTTATTTGTTTTTGGGGTGCAACATATATTTGGAGCCAAACTCAGAACCCTAATCACACCAAGATGCATGCTTCAACTTTCAGGACAGAATGGAGGCATCCTTCAAACTTAACAAAACTGCATAAGTTTTGGGTTTACAGTTTTAAATGATTTCATCGTACATATTGAATTTGTTAAAAGATAACTGCTTTTCTCTGTTTTAACATACTAAGGTCAATGTAAGACTATTATAATATTCTATATCTAGTGACTATACATTGACATATTGAGTTGAAGATATACTAGGATAGCTGAATCCAAATTGATAAGACAAGACTTTTTTAATTAATTATGGTACACATGGAAGGTCTGTGGGATAAAAGGCTTGTATAATATGTAAACTTATTTGGCTGTTTCTTTGCACCTTTATGTAACAATTGAAAGACCTCTGAGTATTATCATCTTAGTTTGAGTCTCATGCCTTGAATGTTGTAGACAGTTAGTGTGCTGTTTCACCTCCGTGCCATAAAAGGTCAAGTGTTTTTGTCACAGGTGCTGCTCGAACAAGGAAGCACTACCAGTATTTCAGACTGTATGCAGAACTAACAAGTCATTGCAATGGTCATACTCTTGGGGTAGATACTTTCATTGTGTACTATTACTTGTCGCCACCTTAATGATTTTTTCTTATTTGTTTTTGTTAGTTTTCATTATGCTGATCAGCAAAAGGAATTTAGACAAATCAATTTGGTTTGGACTTGTTGATTTCGTCCTTGTAGGCCAAAGCTGAAGCAAATTCAAATTCAAGTTCGAGAAAACGTGAAGAGGATGATGTCTGAGCAATTATACATTCCTTCCTCTGGCTTGCAACACCATGGAAAAACGAGTTCCAATTGCCATTTGACCAAGCCAGCCTTTATTGCCTCTTGCAGCATCTTTGGTCTTAAGGTATGTTTGTCAGTCTTTAGAAATGACTGCCACAAGGTTGCTACAATTCTCATACTGCAACCATACTCAAGTATTTATGTTCTAAAGTTGACAAGCTCTCTACCTATCTCCTTGCATATCTCATGTTTCCAATCATTTTTACTCTAAGTACAATGTGGAGTTACCATGTAAAGCAAACACTTTCCGAAACTCCATAATTAAGTTAGGCTTTTAAAAGTTCCAAGTTAGGTAGTGATTCTTTATCTGCAGGGAATAGGTGTTGTCGTTCGAATAGCTGCAATGACGACCGAATCAGTATACAGGTTTCTACGCCATCAGTTGGCCAGCCTGGAGCC
Source organism: Litchi chinensis (assembly GCA_019925255.1). NCBI lineage: Eukaryota > Viridiplantae > Streptophyta > Magnoliopsida > Sapindales > Sapindaceae > Litchi > Litchi chinensis. Next base: position 10,801,334 of record CM034469.1, on the reverse strand, counting down.
GTTGCTTTGGGTATCGCCATATAGTTGAACCTTTGTAGTCACTGTACTGCATAACCTTTCAACCAACTCAAGTTTGCAAAATTTACAAGTAGATGGATTAGTACTCAAGCTTCAGGGAATTATATGAATGTGTGCATCTCTCAGGATTTGAACTGTCACAAACATTCTACTTTTATCAATCACTACCAATAACAGTGATCATTTGAGCAGTTCATGGATGTTTGATAGAGAATTCAATTAGAAATCTGTTTTCCAAAGCAGGGGATCAGAGAACATTCTTGACAAAGTTGTTTGGTTGGAAATGTTTTGATATTAATCTCAATAATCAGTTCAGATTATTTTATAAGCAATTACTTTTCAAGTTTATTGTTGGATGATATTCTAAGTATTGTATTGTATACTAATATTTTAGAACAAGTACTAGTATATAAAGATTGTAATGTCATGTTGAAAATCAATGCAATGGTTTGATATTGCTTGAGAACAAAAGCAACATAGGAGCCTAGGAGGAGACATTTAAAGTTTCACAATCACATTCACAACCAAACATTTTATGCAACTTATTTTTAAATTTGTGATATTTTATGAGATTGAGGCATGATTTCAACACAACCTCGTTTATGTGGAGTTATAACAATTTAATATATACAAGGGAAATTATAATAATTTGAGATATACAAAGGATAGAGTCAGAAAAATCTACTTAAAAGGGTGAATGTTATAACGTACAATATTTAAAGAGATTAAAATAAAATTCATATAAAGTTAAATGATATATATGTGATTGCACAAATATAGTTATAAAAATAAAAGCATCACCTCTTGAAACATATAATTGCTTACCTTTTTATCCTTTGAAAAGGTGAGGGCTCAATTCTTACTAAACATATATTTCAGCTTGTGTGAGTAATTTTCTCAACTTATTGTGATCTTTGATACAATTCGAGCTTTAAAAATACTAATAATAAGGGAGAATTTCATTTTGGTCCTCATATTTTTGGAAAACTTTCTATTTTTAAATATGAATAAGTTTATTGTGTTCATTGTCTCTTACGTTTTAAAAATTCATCAAATTAGTCCTTACCATTAGTTAACAGATACTCAAACATTGCACATGTGGGGGTAGTTTAATCTTTTAACACTAATTGGTAGCACAAGGACATGTATTGGATGGAAAAAAATTTGAAAAAATTAAACAACAACAATAATTAAAAGTGTATATAAAGTTAAAGGCAAAACAATCTTTTACCATTTTCTTTTGACGTTGATTATCAAATATCATGTTAGAGGGACTAATTTAATAACTTTTTGAAACATAATATACCATGAATGCTATAAACGAATTCACATTTAAAAACGAAAAGTTTCCAAAAAATATATGAGTCAAAATGAAATTCTTCCTACTAATAATAATAGCATTTTTGTAGTTAGCCCCACTAGAGATGGCAATGGGTTCGATTGGCTCGCTCCAAACTTGAAACCTACTTTGAGTAGAGTGCCCTATACCTAACCCATGACTTAAAATGAATTTCAATTTTCGTTGAAAACCTAATCCGTTTAGGGCAAAATGTCAATCCCCAACCCGTTTTAACCCAATTTGTTTTAAAAAAATATTTTAAAATGCACTTAAATGTAAATTTTAACTTTTATTTAAATATAACATCATATTTAAATTAAATAATATTCTTAAATTTATGTGTACGCTTAAGTTCAAGCATATACTAAAAGTTTAACATTTATTAAATTCACAAATAAACTTGAATTCAATTGAACATCGTAGAAAACTAATAAATCTTAAATCTGAACATAAAGTAGAGATAGTAAAATAATTTAAAGATCATAAAATTCATTAACTTTAGTGCTGTAGTGTCAATATTTAAAAAAAAAAAAAAATTCCAAATATAATTCAAGGGTTCAAGCATCTTAATTATTTACAAGTATGTGTATTTAAGTCACAAACTTAAAAAAATAAAATTAAATAAATGAAACTGTAATGCACAACACTTAAAAAAACAACAACGATGACAACAACAACAATATGTATGATTAAAAGAAGTAATATTAGGCTTCTCAAATATTTTGACTAAATATATACTCAAATAATATGACGTATGAATTATTAAGATCTTGTAAATCATAAAATGATGTGATAATTAATAGAATCTTGACAACTCACATGTAATATTATTTGGGCAAAATAGTTGGGAAACCTAACATTACTCGATTAAAATGTAATAATGTGAGTAATCTAGTCAAATCAAGCCAAAAGTATTTAACCCAAACCTGACCAATTATAAAAGGATAAAAAAGTTTGATCCAAACTCGACATGAAAGATATAATCAGCCTTTGCAATTTCTAATTTCTTTCTACCATATCTTTCCTCCAATTTACCTCCATGTCTCTTTCTTTGCCCCAAGTCTCATGCCTTAACTGTTAATTTTTTCTCAAGGAATTAAAAACTTCAAGAGTTCAATCCTTTCTCTCCAACTTTTTTTTTTTTTTAAGATAAATTCTAAATAAAATTAAATTCCCCTAATGCTTTCCAAGTAAATTTAAAAAATATCTTTTCAAGTAAAAACTTTTTAGAAAATTTTAAAAAGATTTTTTTAGTTAAAACTTTTCAGATAATTTTCAAAAGATATATTTTACTTAATTCTTTTTGAGACATTTTCTAGAAGATATATTTTTCTTTTATTGTAAAACAATTTTTAGACATTTTTTGAAATTAATAAAAACATAAAATACACTTGATACAAAATAATAAACTATATAAAATGCAAATTTATGTGAGTGTGTATGTATCCTAATTTTTTACATTAAATTAAAAACTTATAAAATTTATTTTATGTATAATTATCTTTTAAATATCAGTGATCAACTTGAAACTCATACTAGTATCTTCATAAAAAATATGAAAGTAAAGAAATTACGTCCAAAAAAGCATTTTATTACGGAATCCAACCAATACAAAATAAGTAACTTAACACTTCATTTTTCAATCAAAGAAATTTTCTTGTATTGTCATAATTGCCTAAAAAAAATTATATTTTTATTTTAGCTCATACTAGCAAAAATTCTTAACTATGCCTCTTGTGCCAATGCATAGAAATCAAAGAACACTACGTTTTAGAAGCCGAGTTGCCTTGGCTTCTTAAAATACTGCTGTCAGTAAGGATTGAACCCTTTCTGATTTCAATCTTACAGCAGCACACACCATATTGCTGCTTGTTTTATTGAAACTTTCCATTGATTCAAAAGAGGTTTGTTAGATTTATTAAAATGTAAAGATGTTCATGAACCAGTTTTTTGTAACTTGGTTGATATCCACCAAGTAGTTTAGCAGGAAAATTCATAATATGCAATTCTAAACAAGTATTTGCAAGACTTCTAGTAGTCAACATACTAAAGCTTTTGGACTACTTACATTAGTTGAGTTTTCAGAGTAAAGACCTCTAGTAGTCAAGATCCAATTTGAACTCAATTTTTAAGTCTTAAAGTTTTATGACACATAATTGTCATCTATTTATTTCTATTATTATCTTTTTGTTAAATATTGATTTACATTAAACTATGCGTGCAACCCCATGTAAAACTTAATACTAATATTGCATTTTTGGACTGTCAAATCCAAATGTTATAATAGCTTTTGTTTTTATCTACCAACATAAGTTTTGTAGTGTGTTGTAGCTTAAGACCCCATTTGGTATTATGTTTTAAAGAAATTAAAATCAATATAATTAATAATTTTAGTGTGAAAATGCTGCTTCATACTTTCAAAATTGATTATTTGATAATTTAAAATGATTTGATAACAATTTTAAGGAGCAAATGAGATAATTATTTCAATAAAATGTTTATGAAAAAATATGTTGTTACATTTAATGAATCTTTTAAATTTGCTAAATGATCCCCATTAACTTTTAATACAAAGAAGATTATATATCATCATATCCTTAATAACATAAAAATTTATTATACCAAATAAATTAAAATATTATTATTTTGAATAATGAGAGTACCATTTTTATTAATCATTAGAGCACATTGCACAAACTCCCTTGAGGTTTGACATAATTGCATAAAATTAAGGATGTTTACGAAACTCACACTCTTGAGATTCCAAAAACTTAACACAAACCTCCCCTACCGTAAGTTAGCTATTGATTAAGACAAGCAGTCAAAGTCAATTTGAGCAAAAGTACCGAAATACCCTTAAATAAATTAATATATAGTTATTTTAATTTTATAAAATAATTAAAAAACTTTTTTAAAAAAAATCTTATCATCTTCTTCATCACGTCCATCAATTTTCTTCATCAATTTTCAAACCACCAATTCATCATCAATTTTCATCAAACTTTCATATGATCTATTCATCATCAGCTTTTGTCCAATCAATTCATCACCAACATCATCACCAATTTAAACCCAAATAAATTTACATATTTATCCATCATCATCAACATAAATTCTTCTTCTTCATTAGTTCATACATAACACCCATGTTTAATCAACCTCACAACCCAAATCTTCAATAAAAACAACCCACATTTTCTCACCGACCAACAACCACAATATCTTATCGCAAATTCATAAGGAAATTCAAAATAAATATTCAAAAAACTCACAAAGAAATTCTACTAGACCCAAAAGAAAATTCACAAGGAAGTTCAATCAGAAATTCAAGCAAAAAAAAAAAAAAAAAAAAAGAAATATTGAAAGTGATATTGAATAATAGGGGAAATAATAGGACTTGGAGAAATTGAGGAGGACCGAGTTGGTTTGGTGTCATGGTCTGTGAAACCAAAAGCAATTTTTAATAAATGAAGAAATCAAATGTTGATGGTAATGGGTCAACACATGAGATAACAAGTAAAGAATGAAATCAAATTGAGAGAGAGTGGGACCAGTCTGTGAACACTAACGCAAACAAATGGGAAAGAAAAAAAAAGTCGAGATAAGAACAAGTGAGGAAAAGATAAAAAGAAGAAAAGTCAAAGTGATAAAGAAATGGACAAGTGTTAAGTGCATAAATGGGTAAGCAAAAGAGAGTTGGAAAAGGGTGTATGTGGGCCGATCATATGATAGCTACTATATATATTGATTTTCAATGAAAAGCACATTACAGACACATGCAACCAACTCACATAGCAGAGCAAGAGAAAATAAGAAGAAGCAAACTGTGAGAGAGAAAAAGAGAAGAAGAAAAAGAAGAACAAAGAGAAGAGAAAGATAAGGATATTTCAAATGGGTGAATGAAATATTTGGGTCTCTGAACTATTTAGATAAATGATTTTTATTTTAATGGGATTTAATTTCGGAAAATTAATTAATTCTTCCATAAGCTCTACATTGAGTTTTATATGATTTTAGGGTGCATTTAGGATTATGAGAAATCAGATAAAAATCCATTTTAGATTTAGATTTGAGTAAGGGAGTTATTTGAGTGATTGTTTTGATTTTAAATTAATTTATTAAATCTTGATGATTTATATGTCAGTGTTTATTATTTATTGGAAATAAATGATTTATTCTTTTAAATAATGTTTTAGATTACGAATTAAGTTTTAAATAATATATTCTTATGTTTCAAGAAAGAATATTGATTATGTATTTAGAAAAGTAGTTATCCAGAATTATATGGATATTCAAAAAAGATTTGAGAATTCAGAATACTAAGGTTATATTCTCCTCTCTAACAACCAGACAGGCTATACATGTGTGAGACTAGATTCGCCCAACATGTGTATTACGGATGTCAGCAGAGTCATTGAGTTATCAAGAGAGTAATTGAGTTGTTGGGAGAGTCATTGAGTCATCTAGCACGTGTATAATAGATATTATCCCTCACTTTGTGTGTGTGTTAAGTATCTCCACCACATATGACAGATTTACTTGGGTACTAGTTGGTGTAGATTTTCAGATTATAGATGTTATATCCTTAGTTTAACTATTACAGATGGAAATTTACAAAACACCGGATTTATATAAAGAAATTCTAGAAAAGTTTTACAAATTATAGATTTTTATATTTTATATTATTAAAGTTATGAAGATAATTTATATAGAAGTTTACAATTTTACTATGAGATTAGATTTAAAATTAGTTTCATTGTTTCAAATATGAAGTTATATGAATCACTAAGAAATATTTATTATTGCCAGAAATATTTTATGTTTTATTTAGAAATGTTTTAGAAAAGTTATACCTACTCAGTAGGCGTTAGTGATTACTCTTTTATAAATAAATTTTTTTAGGTATTCGTTATAGTTCATGCATATTATTATATATCGTGAGAAGAGCCACATGATGATAAACAGTTACATTTGTGTATATTATTTCTTTATTTATCAAATTTCGTAAATATATTTCTAAAACAATTTTACAAATGAATCATCATTTTGTAGATATTTTATAAGTATTTTAAATATTCGGTCTATAAGTGTAGCATGAGAAATTTAAAGATTTTAGATTTGTTCAATTTATATTTCAATCAAGGCGATTATTAGAATTACAATAATTATATCAAAGGATTTTCAGTATAAACAGACTTTAATAAGAAAGACTCCAGTTTTCACATGATTTTTTTGAACTTGATATAGGAGTTGGGATGGGTCATATAAGTAATTAAGTCAAAAATTAGAAATTCTTAGGAATCGTTTGTTTTTTTGTCGGAAGACAGAACAGTGCTGCTGAAAACAGAAGACTGAATAATGACTAAAACTTGAAATTTGAATTACATTTTTTTTTTCCTCTTATCTCTGAATACGTTATAAACTTATTTTTTTAATTTAAAATTATTTGAAAACTAGTAAGTTCACATTTATACTCTTTTTACTATTTATTATTATGTAATTTTAATTAATTTAATATAAACGTCTGAAAATAAATAAATTTGTAAATTCTAAAACATTTTTATGTACATATTAGTAATATTTTATTCATAATTAAAATATGACTAAAAAATATAGTAGTATTAATCATATTTATATATTTAAATATATTAATATATTTAAGCAAACAAGTAAAAAAAAACAAAAAAAAAGAATGTTTAAATTGTAAATTAAAATATATTAATAGTAAATTTAAATATATTAGTTATATTAGTTCAATTCCAAGATAATTTGGGATAAGATGTATTTAGATTTGATTTTTCAAATATACTTTTTGTAAGTATCAAGGGGAAAAAAAAAAGAAAATTTGAGTAATATAAAATTAGGATGAATTTGAAATTATATTATTTTGAAGATGATATATTTGGAATAAAAACTTTTAAATATCATAAGTAATTTATAATTAAGTGAAAAGTTAAAAATTATTATTTAATTTTTTCAGTTGTTTTTTGATAATTTTAAGTGGTTTGACTACTTAAAAAAAAAAAAAAAATAGAAACAACTTAATAAATGCAATTCAACATTATTAAGTTTTCAATGGAAAAAACAAATGAACCCTTACTTTTTTTTTTTTTTTTTTTTTTGGGTTCAATTGTTTTTAAGTAGCTAAAAACAAAGGAAAATAACATAATAGTTACAATTTAGCATTGTAGTCATAATTGAAAAACACAAACGACCTCTAAGACTTAAAAATTGAGTTCAGATTGGTTCTTGATTCCAATCGTATATATGACATTTGACTAACATGGTCTATATTTACTCAGAAAACCTTCAGTATGTTGACTGCTAGAAGTCTAGCAAAGACTTGTTTGGAATTGCATTGTAACACTCTCCACCTGATTCCCATTCGGATGGGAACCCGAGTCGAAGAATACTACCTTAATCGATTTATTTGATATTAATTTACATATACGCACTAACTTTTTTTTTTTTTCGAAAATCCGGCAGAGTTTCCTCTGTTTTTCTGAAAAATCTAAATTTATAAAACCTGCAAATTTCAAAAGCAAATACTTCTAAAATGCATTCATTTTCTCAACTTCTATTTCAGACCCTCCGTCCGACTCCACAATCACTTCGCCACATAAACATTTATATATAACATTTAGTGAAAAAAAAAAAATCATATTAATCGAATTAAACACTAATTAAATGATAAATAAGAATTTCTTTACAAAATTATTTTACAAATAAAAAACCTTCTTTGCTACAACTTATACACATTATTATTTATAAAATCTTGTAAATCTATATACATGTACATGCATTTTCATATACTTAAACACCACTGTACAATATTAAAAGTAAAACTACCAAAGATGGAGGGATGTGACTTGCAGAAAGCGCGACAATTGTCTTCTTGTCTATCCTTATCTACAGTGTCCAAATTCAACCTATGCATGAAAAATCCAATGCGTTAAGTATTTCTATTTAGTAAGTGTACACTAAATTTAAATTTCATCATTTCCAAAGATACAAAATTTTAAAGTAAGATTTCACAGTTATCAAATTTTCATAATAAATCATAAAAAGATCAATTTACTAGTAAACACATATATGTGAAATACCTAAAAGTCATCTTCCAAATATGATTCCATAAAACCAAATTTCACAATTTTCAAATATTTATAAGAAAACACAATAAAATTAAATACCATTTCGTTAAAAGAATATCGTATTGTCAAAGAAAATTCCCAAATTTCAAACTTTTATTACAACTCATAAATAAGTCAATTTACCAGTAATTACACATATAAAACAAATAATTTAACTTCCTCATTTTGCAAAAATACCATAGGATAACATACCATTTTTACGCATTCTCAAAATACTATAATAATCCATAAGGAAATCGTTTTATTAATAAAAACTTATATAAAATACATAAAAGATGTTTCCAAGCATATCAACACGATTTCCTAGAATTTTTATAATAAATCATAATGGAAACACGTTATTAACAATTACACATATAAAATACATAACACTCATTTTTCAAACATATCTTTACGATTTCATTTAATATTTTTTAACACCCTTTGTAAACTCTAGCATGATACCATGGACTAGAAAATGAGTTTTTCCGGCATCGGACACTTGGTAACTACCCTTCGGATCTCATTTCACATATCACATAAATTCTAGGACCGGACACTCGATGCCTCTCAAGGTCCATGAATCTAGTATCAATGCATATAAACGAATCGGTGCAGTACTATTAATATCACTCTATTGGCATGTCAACTACCAATCCCCACCTACCAATGTTCAGGTTTATTCGGGCCCTTATAATTTCATTTATTATAAAAAATTTTATATTTTCACAACTTTCCTTCTCAACAAAAAGTCTCATTCGGAAAAACTCTGAACACTTTTTTAATAAAAAAAATATTTTTTTTTCTTATTTATTCGAAGTATCATTATAAGCATCACAACACATCATTTCTCATCTAAAAGTTACTCATCAATCTCATCAAAACCATTGTGTCATTCTTCCGATATATATTTAGTCAAGGCACTAATTTATTCGTTACCTTCTGTTTGTTTCCGTTTCTTTTCTGTTTTCATTTGAAAGTCATTAAAATCATATTCAAACAAACTTTTATTTCAATTTATCCAAATAATATCATAATAACCCAATATTCTTTATTCGAATAATACACATTTTTTCACAAACTTTTCAAAATTTAAATATCAAATACTACAAAAATCATTCATAGCAGAATTCGCATATTTTCATGGAATCTGTTTAATTAAAACGTAATAAACTCATATACTAAATTAAACCAAAATCTCTACTAATAAAAATGAGTTTTTAAAATAAGTATACACCAACCTTTTGGACAATTTCTATAGCTTATCTATTCATATAACTCCTTTGCTTATTTTTAGATCTAAAACGAGTTCCCCTTTGATTTTCTTATCATCCTAGATCCATCCTAAAATCACACAAAACTTAATTTATAACTCATAGAAAAATAAATTAATTTTTTGAAATCAAAATCCTATTAAAATAAACTTACTTATCTGGAAAATTGGACACCCAAAATATTTTTTCTCTTTCTTTTTTCCTTCTTCTCTTCCTCCATCTCGGCTTCTTTTTCTTTTTATTTTTCTTTTTTCCTTCTTCTGCTGGCTGAATGGCCTCTGCGTTTTTTTTTCTTTCCTCTTTCGTTTGTGAAGAGCCACACACAAATATATATATATATATATATATATGAGTAAAGATTCTCTACCAACATTTTTTTGTTAATCTTTTGATAATCTAGTGACACATTGACATTTGAAAAAATGAATGATTAAGATTGATAGATTTTTTCTCTCTCATACATCACTCAAACTTAAATTATTTTTATAAAAAGATTAACACTATGTCAACATTGACAGAGAATCTTTATCCTGTGGGTGATACATCAACTCTAATTCATCCACAAATAGATAATGTTGAGCTCTCTATTATAGTATCAATGTCATCCATATCGGATTTGGAGGATCCCATGCAAATGGTTCGCTTAACTACAGTCGATATTGTCAGGAAAGCATTCAAATTTATTGATGATGCACAAGATTTTTATTACTTGTACTCTACTTTAATTGGTTTTGGTGTTCGAAATGATGACTTTAGACATGACGAATGGTTTCGTAGTTTTCTACAAGTATTAACGGACTTGAAAATTTTTACTGGACGACCTCTGTTTCTCAAATTGATGACAATTGCTTCGGGGATGTTCTCGCATTCTATTATACTTACAAGACCAATGTTTATAAAAAACCGTTAGTTATATTTGTTGGAGCAAATCACCATCGCAAGACAACAATTTATTGGTTTTGGTTTGCTAGTAGAAGAGATTGTTGACACATACACTTGGTTGTTGCATACATTTTTTGTTGGCAAAGAATGATAAGAAACCTGAATAGTTTTGCCAAATTCTGTTTATTGTCTTTATTTTCGGCATTTAGAGCAAAATGCTATGAGTAATGTACAAAACAAAAATTGCATGCGTATTCAAATGATTGTTGTAGACATTGAAATTAAATTGAGAGAATTAGTTGAGAAATTCTGATTGTAAGCAAATGATGGGCTAATAAGATGTATGAAAAACGTAAACACTAGGCAAAATCATATCTAAGAAGCTACTCTTTTGTAGGCATGCACATTGACACAACGATGTGAGAGTATAAATGTCTATTTAAATTGATTCATACTGTGTCACTTTAAGTTATATGAATTCATACAAAAAATATATAGGGTTTTGGCACGTGTACGAAATAATGAGGTCAAAGATGATTATGAATCTCGTTGTACTAAACCAGTCCTCATGAGCCATATTCAGAAGCTGAGAAAAATGCAGCTGAGTTATATACTCGAGAAGTTTTCCGTAAGGTTCGCAAGTAAACTTAAAGGGAGGCTTTGCTTGCAGTCCTTAATCGAACTGAGGATATCGAATGGAGCAAGTATAAATTAACTAAGTTTCAAAATGATGGCTTATGCTATACATTATAGCCATATCTCTTCAATGTTGAAAGAACAACATCTTAGACAAATTCCTAACTTACTAATATAGAAACGTTGCTTTAAGAAAGTAAAGGTTGAAAATAGCAATGGGCTCAAAGGTGATATAGAAATAAACTCAAAGTTGGAGATGACTAGGCTTGCTTCTCTATCTACCTTTTGTAATAAACTATGCTATGAAGCATCTAAGACTATGGTTATGACTTATGAAGAAGTAAAGCAAGAGATATTTAAATTGTTAAATCACATTCATCAATTAATCCAGCCAACAACATTCCATCTTCATTTATAAAAGTCTCAAAGAGACAATTAAAAGGACTGGAAGTGAATGATCCAGTTATAACTACAATAAAAGACGTCAATGGTCAGCATAAAAATCAAAGGTTAAAGACACGTCTTTGTAACCAATGCAATAAGGTTGGACACACGAGGAAGACTTGTGTTGCTGGTAAAAATGATGTTAGTGCAGTGACTAATAACGTTGTTGATGCAAATACAAACAGTGGAGAAAGTCAGTTCATGTATTCTATGGCTCACACAGTGGATACTACTTACCATGATTTTTTTGGTAACGCTGCAATGTATTCCATTGTAGGTCCACCGACGTCTACATCACATCCATCTTATTCTTTTTCTTTCGATGTCCTTGGTTCTAGGCATACAAGCTTATCGAGTCAACAAAACCACTCTGCATTTGACATAACTGGATTCTTCAACGACATTCAACATCATCAATGGTGGGGGAACGGAAACATGTAATTAAATTGCATTTCATATTGTAGGTGTCATATTAAACATTAGATTGTGTTTAATACATATTTATTGTTTAGAATTATTATTTCTTAATTTAATATAACAGCCATGTTAATAACCTGGATAAAGAAATATACTATATAAACATGAATCCTTATCTTAACTCTATTTACAAAAAAAAAAAAAAAAACGAATAGAAAAAGTAATTTTATTGCAATAATTTGGGGTAAAAGATATGTATTGAACAAACTTGGTCCAAACTTCTGATTAAAGTGCCATATCTCGCGACGTTTCAAATATATTTCATTCATTATAACTGGAATCATACTGAAATATAAAAAACAATTTGGACAATATTAGTAAAATTATTTTACAAACAAAATAACACATACAAAGTAAATTATGATTGATGCTTGCTCTTGGCCTAATTGAGAACCAAAAAAATTATATATATATATATTTAATCAACTTTTGTTAACTCTTTGAAAACAATTGAACTAATTTTGATCCCACTCTTACCATTGAATGAATAAGGACATATCTAAAACCGCATATACAGTCTCATTACTTTCTTTTTCTCTTTGGAAAAAAAAAAAATCCCTGCACTATAATCATTATCAGAAATAAATTATAAAAAAGTAAAACCAAATGAACATGAAAAGAAAAAAAAAAAAAAGAAAAAATTTGAACAAGAGATAAGGAAGAAGAAAAAACAATGAAAAAAGTCAGAACAAGGACACATACAAAAATCCCAATCAAATATAAATTAAAATAAGAAAAACTAGGATTGTGTTTAAATGAGTGTAATATAGGTGTAATGTGAACAAAAGCATGATTAAAATGATTATTAATGTTGAATGATAGTTTTGGTATTTTAAAGGGTGTAGGAATGGGTTCATAGAGTAATTGGATGTAGATAGGAAATCTTTGGGTGGCTCTATTTTCAAAACAATTTTTAATGGATGTATTACAAAAAAAAAAAAGGCGTACATATAATTTAATAAAATGTAAATACCATCATTGGAATAGAGTATTATTGCTTCAATTTGAAATTTATGTACACAATTGCAAATTTACATTCCAATTAATTATCACGAAACAACCGTAGAATATTAAGTTTAAACAAGTTTACAAAAAATAAATAAGTGCCTCCATATAGCCCAAATCCCACAACATTTGCTATTGTTCATTTACTGTTTTAATAAACATTCAGATTCAATCACCTAATGCCATAACCTGAAAATTAAAATTGGGAACATGATCAAAGCACGCTCTAAGAAATAATTGTAGCAAACCAGAATCATTTTATTGCCCGCAAATGGATGTGTTAAATACGAAAAATTATAGTAAACTTTGGGTATTTTTGCCACTTATTTTAAGGATGGAGTGATTTTGCAAATGGATGTGTTGAATAGGGCATTTTTCTTTATAAAATTTCAAATAACAAATAACAAAAGTGAGTAATAATTTTGATAAGAAATCCCTACGGTTGCTGGAGTTGATTTCATTTTAGGTGCATTGATATATGATTAATGCTAGATTATTCACAAATATTTTCCCAAATTCATGTTCAAGTAACGTGACATGGGAGTTATCAACATCGTATAAATTAAATATATTCATATTTAATATTTAATTTAATATTTGATGTCAAAATAAAATGTAGGGGATGAAATCAATATTTAACTTCAAAATAAAAGTTAATATATATAGTTATTTAAAAAATTATTTTAGATATGTCAAAAATAGTTTAAAATAAAATTGAATACTAATCATTAAAAATCAGAATTAAAATGAAACATTTGGATAACTAATTATTTCATTGAGTAGAAATTACTAAAATAATAGAAAATAATTTGATCTAATTTGGTCGATTTGTTTAGATAGTGGAACTTGTACATATGCATGTCTGAACATTTTTGCATTAGCATATTAAAGTTTCCGAGTGGCACGATCTTAGGTCTTGTCTACTATCTATTTTCAAACAAAAACTTGGTTGCAACAAAAGATGCATAGTGCTAGAGATAAATATGAAAGTTAATGGAAAGAATGATTTTGGTTTGTCAAATGGGTTTTAGAATATGAAGAGATAAGAATTAAGCAACCATATTCCCATTGCTTGGTTTTCTATCTTTGCAAAAGGGAGCACAGAATCTCCTTTTCTTTGTGTTTTCCATTAAGCTAGTCAAAAATCAATACAAATGTCTAGTTGTCTTTACCACTAGGATTTTTTTTTTCTCTCCTTTGCAATAGAAGAGCAAAGAATCTCCTTGTCTTGGGTTTTTTCATTAAGCAAGCTAAGAATTAATACTGATGATCTTAAAATAATTTCCATGCAACTTTTTATGCATTCACACAAAGAATGATCAAGAAAATAAAGAAAGGTATACTAGTAACAAGGGGCAATGTTATTTTGCAAGATCTATAGTCATAGGAATAAAATTAGTCACTAAGTTTCAAATCAAAGGTACAGAAGAATTTAAGGTCATGATTGCAAGATTGCATTATAGGTCTCAGATAGTCGACTAACACAAATTATACTATTGTTGTCATTTATGCTGACACCTCTTCGATTGTGACTAGGTGGGGGGGGGGGGGGGGGGGGGGGGGGTGGGGTGGGTTTGATTTCCCCAAGGGGATGACAATTCCCCTACAAATCTGCATAAAGGGGTGCCAACTAGCTTTAAAGTGACATGTGCGAGCTCTAGCTTTTCCTGAGCTTCTCAGTACAACAACTTCGTTGAGCGTCCCATGTCCACTAGGATTTGTGCCATCTTATTTCCCACCACTTTGAGTGTGATGACTAGGCGTTGAGTGTCCCATGTCCACTAGGATCCATGCCATCTTATTTCCCACCACTTTGAGTGTGATGACTAGGGGATCATCATGCAAGAATTGTACCCCCTCTGCATCCTCATTACTGAATGTGATAGTTGGGTACTTAGCAGGTGATAAACCTTAGGTTGGGTAGCTCATCATGAATTCCTTTGTAGCCTTTGGGGGAGGTATCTCCTTGGCATAACTTGATGGAAACCAAAATAACAATCATAAAGAATAATGAGACAATTAGACAATAAGACAATTGAAAGCATTTGGGCTGATTTTTTTATATGAAATATTGAGTTTTCTCTCCTTATTTTTCATGAACTTTGAGAATTTATCAAAGATTAACTCTTGATTTATCTACTTGACTTATTTCCCTCATTCTTCCTTGTTCTTGCGAGTGTCATCTTTCTTATCTTCATTTGTGGTTTGCTAATCGTTGGATCAATATATCTTCTTTTTATTTTCTTTTTATTTGTTCATAAATTAAACTTTCTTAGGACTGTTGAGTCAATTGACTATGGGTTTGTATTAATATATATATGGGTTTACTGCTATCCTTTCACATGAGCCTGTTATTAGCTATTAAAGTCTCATTTTCACGTGGGCTTGAAATGTTTAACAGCCTTCGTCATTTAATCTTTTGAAGTCTCGTTTTCTAGTTGCTTTATATATTGTAGAGTGGAAAGGTCTTGGGTTTGTGGTTTGGCTCCTTAAAATTGTGCAATAAGTTCTTTGGTGAGGTCCGTAAATGCGTTTATACTTTCTACCAAGAAGCACTTGAACCAATCTTAAGTTGGTCTTTCTAAGGTAATGAGGAATATCAGAGACATGGCATCATCAGGCACCTCTTAAAAAGCATTTGCTCCTTAAAATTCCTCACATGGGTCACAAGGTTTGTTTTCCCTTTGTAGCATTTCAGATTAGGCATTTTGGATCTCCTTGGTAAGTTTGCCATCTTTATGCACTCCATCAAGGGCTGGTCGAAGACTTCTATTAGGTTTGGTTCGTTTACTTCATTTTTGCTCTTTTGCACAACCATTTCTTTCTTCAGCTCCTAGACTACCCTTTCCACCTATGCTATTCGAAGTTACTTCGAAGTTTTGGAGCTATGAATTGGCTCTTCAAGGGGCCATCGAACATTTTCGAGTTCATCAGTTACTGTTATCCCTTCACGTAGGCCTTATTGTTCTTCCATCAGTTATTATTATCATACTCTATCATTTTCGATGGTGCTCAACACACTGGTCTCTACAAGAGTTACTCTTCGCACCGTTTCTGAAGGTTTATCATGTTGTGCTTATAGTGAGTCTCCTCTTCTGGCATATTATAAGCTGGTTCACTCCTTTTTCATCTTTATCGCTTCCAAATCGATGGCAGCCATATCAAATTGCAGGCGTTTTGGGAACATGATCCTATAAGGTCCTAGTTTGAGCTACTACGATCTAGCGGATGATAACCAACATTTCATCTACCTTATCTCGCAATTATTATTGCCTTTCTGCCACACTCTTTATCTGTTAAATGATTGCTTGTATTCCATGTTTTAATTTCATTACCCTTACATGTTTTTAGTTGGTTTTGTCTACATTGTTTCCCCTTGTCATCTTTGCTCTGGCTCTCATTGTTTTAGCTACTTCTCTTAAAGCTTCTTGCCCTAACATTATCACATTCTGTTCCACAACTACCCTTATACTAGTCCTCTTAAGCTAGGTCCTCCTTGTTCCACCATTTTCCTCTTCTCTTTGCCAAGTTTATGTTTCCACTTGGTAGTTATCGGTGTTTTTATACCACTCACCATAGACAATGCCAATTATTGATACAAAAATTGGTAACATCTTCAATTGATATAATAAATTGAAAGGGGAATACAATTTAGCGAATTAAGGAATTCAATGTTGATGCCCTTTAATGCCATTATCCCTTTGGAAAAGGGGATTCTTGCTCCTGGATGCCTACTCTTCCTTTAGCTACCTGCCAAACAAAAAGAGAGAGGTTAAGGGTCCCGATGTTTCATTGGTGAAACCCACCGATACTCAAGCCAGTAGAATTTTTTTAGGAAGATCCTTTCATGATATGGTTAAAAGGCAAAAATGGGGGAAATAATCCAATTAACTATAGTTGATAAGACTTGAGAGGAGTACCTAATGCTTGTGAGGGCTTCTCCACTAGAGTTCCCTTGCACATTAGTTTGTTCTTAGGTTTATAGAGAATGATTTACCTTCCTTTGAATAGTAGTTGTCTTTAAATACTCCTTCCCATTTTCTAGGGTTCCTTCTTTCCTCCTTTGTTGATGGTCAACTCTCATTTTACGTCTTTTCACTTTCACACCTACTTCTCATCACTTAGCTCCCATTCATCATGTCGCTTTCTACTTTTCATTGTCTCATGTTTTTTGTCTAACCAATTCAAGTTCAAAAGACACATGGCTCATTCTCATTCGTCCTTCCTATTGTAGGGCTACGTGGCAAGCTGCTAATCCTTCCTTTTTCTCTTGCAACCTAGCATCTGTCACCTTTGGTTACTTGTCAGCCCTAGGCCTAGTACTTGGTTTGATCTCCCTATCTCCTGATGAGATAAGGGGTCTACAGACATAAGGGACTTCATTTGAATTTTTAGATTAGGTTTCCCTGTAGTTCATTTTCTTACTACTTGGTAGGGGCACCCTCATCCGTTCTATATCCCTTTTGCTGGGCAATTGAGCTTAGGTTATGGCTTCCTTTAAGGCTTCGCTTTAGATTTTTATTTTGGACTCTATTCCTTGGGTTGGTTTCCAATTAATAATTTTCGGGTTCAATTGGATTTTAAGGGGCTAATTTTCCACCTTCAAAATTAAAATGAAACCATTTAAGATAAATAATTATTTTATTGAGTAGAAATTACTAAAATAATTGAACACAATTTAATTTAATTATTTCCCAAGTGGAACGATCTTAGGTCTTGTCTGCTATCTATTTTCAACAAAAATTTGATTGCAACAAAAGATGCATAGTGCTAGAGATAAGTATGACAATCAACATTGGAAAGAAAGATCTTGGTTTGTCAAGTGGGCCTTAGAATATGAAGAGATAAGAATTAAGCAACCGTATTCCAATTTGGCTGGTTTTCTATCTTTTCCAAAAGGGAGCGCAAATTCCCCTTTTCTTCTTTGTTTTCCATTAAGCTAGTTAAAAATTAATACCCATGTCTAGTTGTCTTTACCACTAGGATGCTTTTTTCCTCTTTTGCAATAGAAAAACAAAGATTCTCCTTGTCTTGAGTTTTTCCATTAAGCAAGCTGAGAATTAATACTCATGATCTTAAACCAATTTCCATGCAACTTTTTATGCACTCACACAAAGAATGATCAAGAAAATAAAGAAAGGGATAATAGTAACAAGGGGTTATGTTATTTTACGTGTTCTATATAGTTATAAGAATAAAATTAGTCACTGGTTTTCAAGTGAAAAGTACACAAGAATTTAAGGTTTAAAAGATAGAAAACAATACATTAAAAAAAAATTTATAGCAAATAATTACAAAAATTCTAAATAATGCCCATTAACCAAATGAAATTGATCTAGTGGTATATATTCCACTTACATTTACACTTGGAGATGATAGGTCTAAATCGTGTTCCTCCTCTTCTAATCCCAACAAGAGCAATGTTACAATACCCAATTTTGTTATTTAAATTTTTTATTTAAATTAGGTAATAAACTGATTTGTAAGAACAATATTGTTTATTGAATAATGTATTGAGGATATGATAATTACAAATCGTCAATTTTTGACATAGTAGTATTACTCTTATAATAATTCAAAATGACACTAACCTTGATATGCAAATAGAAAAGAAAGGTAAAAACACAATAATGCAAGCATCTATAATTACTACATACTGATAATTCACTACTCTACTTGGCTTCAAGTTTGTCTCTGCTGTTTGTTCGTATCTATGAGAGAAAGAGACCTACCTACAGAGGTGTGTTTTTGCTTCCAACCTTCTTTTTTTTATCACTTCAACTAATTTGTTTTGCTTCCTTCATATGTAGCCAGATAGTGTTTATTTCAACCTGTAGCAACCAGTTTCAACTGGTTGCTACAGATTAAAAATAATAATTTTATAATAAATAATATTTTAATAAAAAAAATATATAAATATAAAATTTTATTATGAAATATACTATTATAATAATATTATAAGTATTTTAAGTTATTATTAATATTTTATTATTAAATTAAAATATATTATATTATAATTAAAAAATATATAAATATTATAATTTATTATAAAATATTATATTATATTAACTATTTTTTATTATTAAAAATTAACATTAACGTCGAAGTTGTTCCGTCAACAACTTCAACGTCCTTCTTAACAAGTTCAGTAACGTCCACTTGTTGAGACCAACGTTGAAGTTGTTAATTTAACAAGTTTGACATTAAGATAACGTCTGAAGTTGTTATAACTTAACAAAAATGGACGTATGATGTCAGCAAACGTGAAAGTTGTTGTAGTAACAACTTCAACATTATGTTAACAAGTTGTCTGACATTATTATGTGTATTTTCTAGATTAAGTAATTGGGCTGATAAAAGTCTGATAAAAGGCCAATCAAGTCAGCCCAAATGTAAAGGTCCATCAAACAAGGCACAATTATCAATTCAGGCCCAATAAACCCTACAGCTCAGCTCGCCCCAGCGAGCTCTTCAGTTCACATCAGTCAGCTCATTTCATATGATTACAGTTCGCTACGAAGCTCGCTCTGTACATAGCTCACTACTCAACGAGTTCCAGTTCGAGGTCGCTCAAGGCAGTAAACAGTTCATCCAGTGGACAATTAATACCAAATCTTTCAGATATGACAGTTACTCAATCTAATCGTGATTCTCTCACCAGATATAGAAGTTAATTCAAATTCGAACTCAGTTAACATTATCTTGGATTTTGTGAGGTGGTTTCCTGATTCTGCTTCACCTAATTTGGAAGTGTAATTAATTCGTGATTTTCTTCCTATTTTGTTGCTTCCTAATCTGTAATGTTACTTTCCCTATAAATAGAGGTTGAAATCATTGTAACAGGGACGACACACACATTGAATAACATACTGTCACTCTACAGAATTTTAGAGAGACAGTAGTGGACGTAGGTGCACTCGCTGAACCACGTTAAAAATATTTTGTTTTCCTGTTTTGTTCTGAGTTCATTGTTGTATCTTTCTTGGTTTTTGTGCTTTCTTACATTGATTGCAGGTACTGGACATTGAATTCTCGTCGATTGGATTTCAACGTTGACATTTTGACGCTAGAAGGAGGGCCTAAATTGCAATCTTTTTCATCTCAATCCATTGATTTCTGATAACATGGAAAGAACCAGAAAAACCAAGTATGTGGGCTCACAGGCTAACCAGGCAGAGAGCTAGCCTAATTACCATTAACATGATGCGTAGCAGGTGGAAGGTACACCGATGCATGCAGTAGGTACGTTGTATGGTCAGGTAGTTGGTGCTGCAGCAAACATACTGCCTTTGCCTCCCCGTCAACCAGTTCCAATCACCCCAGTAGTTGATGGGCAACAGGTGTGGTATTAGAGGCAAGAGGCACTGGAGAACACGATCAGGCAGCTCACAGAGGCCGTCAATATGTTGGTGTAGGCTCAGGCACAGAACGTACCTAGGGTTGAGGTTCAAGCACCAAGGCACGTCCCTTAGCAGCATGAAGCAATACAGGTGCCGAAAGGCCAGTAAGGGAAATCCCACGACCTGCCGGCTCAATTCGTTCCTCCAATGTGCGTTCTAAAGCTGGAGATCACCCTATCCGCGAGGAAAGGGAAGTCGCGCGCCCAGCAAGCCTGGTAGTAAGGTTGAGCTAAGATGGAAGCCGGGGTTAGAAGTTGGGCACGATAGACCCTGAGCTGCAGCTCGGCATGTAGACAAAGTGGGTGAGCAACGTGCGAGATCCCATCGACCTGGAGGCTAGTTTAGAGAGGACAAGAGATATGACCCAGAGTATCCTTTCCCAGGTCGCGACCTCAGAAGGAGATATGAGCCCCAAAACCTGTAGGTAGAGGAGTTCATTCAGAGGCTCCAGCAGTTAGAAGCACGATCTGGAGCCCCGGAGTAGCGTGGGCACTACGGGGAAATGACCTTATTTACAAGTGAAATTGAGACGCAGCCTCTCCCTCCGAGGTTCAAGATGCCGAATATTCAACAGTACAATAGGGACAATGACCCCTATGACCATCTCGACGCCTTTAACGTTCAGATGGACTTGCAGACAAATAATCCTATGGTAAAATGTCGTATATTCCCAGATACTTTGAGGGATATTCCAAGGACATGGTTCAAGAATCTCCCAGCTCGCAGCATAGGAAGTTGGGAAGAATGTCAGCAGAAGTTCGTTGGCCAATACAATGCATTAAGAAGGCAGCTTGCTCCATCTTGCCACCTAGCTACCATTTTCCAACGTTAGGGTGAGTCTTTGAAAGAATATATCACCAGATTTAGATGCGAGGTCGCGAATGTTGAGCATCCATCAGATGAGAGTATATTGATGGCGATTTCAGCTGGGTTGCGCAAGGATGGAAAGCGCAAGGATGGAAAACTATATGAGAGCATTTACAAGTCCCTAATGAAGGATCTGGGAGAGTTCTATGAACGAGCTACAAATGAGATCAGATGGGAGGAAACCTTCGGCCCGAAGAAGCCCAACCAGAAGAATGAAGTGGGCAGTTCCAGCCAGATAAAAAAGAGAAACAATGGCAAGAATGAGGGAGAAGGTAGAAACAGTGGCTCAAACAATCAAATTACTAAAAGGGTGAGGAGAAAGGCGAGAAATGAGCGACCTCGACGTCTGGATTGTCATGGAGGGTACAGTGTTCTGACGGATTCACTAGATAGGATTTTTGCACTAGAAAGGAATAGGGAAAACTTTGGGAAGCCCTACCCTTTAAGAGCCTCTGTTCAGCATAGAGACAAGAGTAAATTTGTGCCTATCATAATGAGGTCGGGCACAACACTTTAGATTGTTAGGCGTTATAGGACGCCATTGAAAAGTTGATCAAGAGAGGTCGCTTGAGAGATTATATGGCGAGACCTGCAGACTCGCGACCTCTACAACAACGACCTCAACAACAGTAGCCAACACAGCAATAGCCTCAGCGAGCTCCCAAGCCAGAGCATGAGCCTGCGGTAAGAACTACTTTTACAATTCATGGTGGCCCCCATATCGCAGGAGCTTCAAACAGGTCGTATGAGAGGTATGTTCGAGAAGCAAATCATACCTTTCAGGTCAGTGGGTTGAAGGGACCCGCCAAGAAAGCCAAGACAACCTCAGATGAGTTGTTTTCACTCAGGAGGATGCTAGAGGTGTGATCTAGCCACATAATGATGTGTGGTTATACGAGCTAAAATCAGCAACATGGAAGTACGGCGCATCATGATAGATATTAGGAGCTCGATGAATGTGATGTACAGAAACTGTTATGATCAGATGGGGCTAGGAGTAGAGCAACTGAAGCCGTCCCTAAAACCTCTTTATGGTTTCACTGGAGATGCTGTTGTACCAGTGGGCCAAATCAAGTTGTCACTTACGCTCGGGGAGGTAGGTCGCTAGGTAACTATGTTGGCAGATTTCTTGATTATTAACTGCCCATCAGCATACAATGTGGTTCTGGGAAGACCTTCGTTGAACGACCTGGATGCAGTTACTTCAACCAGGACTCTTAAAATGAAATTTCCAACCCCTAATGGCATTGGATGTGTTCGGGGGGAACAACACTTGGCTAGGAGATGCTATGAAAATGCTGTGAAGATGGGTGTGAGAGGAAAGAAAGTGAACGTGGTTTCGGGGGGCAAACTACGAGCTATGACTGAGAAAGGGGTCCGTCACGGCTTGGACCCTCGTGAGGTAGATGCAGATCGAGCTACTAGGCCAGTCGAAGAGTTGGAAGATGTTCAAGTCAGCGAGGCAGATCCAGAGAGGTACTTGAAGCTGGGAAGAGCTCTAGAACTAAGAGCCCAGCTTGCTGACTTCCTAAAGGCGAACTTGGATGTGTTCGCATGGAATCACGAAGACATGGTGGGGATAGACCCCAAGGTGATGTCACACAGGTTGAATATTGATCCTCACCATAAACCAGTTTGCCAGAAAAGGAGAGCAATGATAGGGGAGCGCTAGTTAGCATTGAAAAAAGAGGTAGATAAGCTGCTGGCCAACAAGTTTATCCGAGAAGCTTACTATCTGACTTGGGTCGCTAATCTCGTGTTGGTGAAGAAAAAGAATGGGAAGTGGAGAATGTGTATTGACTTCATTGATTTAAATAAGGCATGCCCGAAAGATAGCTTTCCCTTGCCAAGGATAGACCAGCTCGTGGATGCTACAGCTGGACACGAGCTCCTGAGTTTTATGGATGCATACTCAGGTTATAATCAAATCCCAATGAATCCCGAGGACGAAGAGCACACCTCATTTGTGACAGATCGCAGATTATATTGCTACAAGGTGATGCCATTCGGGTTGAAAAATGCAGGAGCTACCTATCAACGCTTGGTAAACATAATGTTTGAAAAGCAGATTGGAAAGACCATGAAGGTCTACGTGGATGACATGTTAGTAAAATCCAAGCAGGTAGGTGATCATATGCGTGACCTGGGAGAGATGTTTCGGATTCTGAGGAGCTACCAAATGAAACTGAATCCACATAAGTGCGCGTTCGGGGTAGCTTCTGGGAAGTTTTGGGGTTTTATGGTGAACAAAAGAGGCATTGAGGCCAACCCTGAGAAGATTAGAGCATTGATCGATATGAGGTCGTCTACTAGGGTAAAAAATGTGCAAAGCCTGAACGGCCAGGTCGTAACATTAAGCAGGTTCATCTCGAAAGCGATAGATAAGTGCATCCCATTCTTTGATGTCTTAAAGAAGGCAAAAAGCTTCGAGTGGACCGAGTAATGTGAAGTTACCTTCCAGCAGTTGAAACAATACATGGGATGAGCTCTACTCTTTT
This sequence comes from Litchi chinensis, assembly GCA_019925255.1. Taxonomy (NCBI): domain Eukaryota; kingdom Viridiplantae; phylum Streptophyta; class Magnoliopsida; order Sapindales; family Sapindaceae; genus Litchi; species Litchi chinensis. The sequence goes on along the minus strand of CM034469.1, from coordinate 10,777,364 downwards.
CTGATCCCAAAGAAAGAGAAAAGCTAATTCCGTACTTGAGAGTGTCTCAACAAGCTTTAAGTGCTGCACTGGTGAGGGAAGAAGAGAAGACGCAGCTTCCAGCATACTATGTAAGTAAAATGTTGTAAGATGCTGAAACCAGGTACTTGCAGATGGAGAAGCTTGCTTATTGCCTGGTGGTCTCATTGAGGAAGCTGCGACCTTGTTTTCAAGCTCACACGATCGAAGTCCTCACCCAATATCCACTGAAGTAGGTTTTACAGAAAGCAGACACTTCAGGTTGCCTGTTAAAGTGGGAAGTGGAACTTGCACAGTTTGACATTTAGTACAAGCCGAGGACGGCTATCAAGGCTCAGGCTTTGGCAGACTTCATTGCATAATTTACAGGGCCTGTGAATGTTGAAGCTGAATCTTCTGAAGGTCCGACTTGGGAGCTTTATGTTGATGGGTCATCCAGCGAGCAAAGGGTTGGAGCTGGGATTCTATTGATTAGTCTTGAAGGCCATAAAATCCTTTGTACCTTAAGGTTTGGTTTCATGACTACAAACAATAAAGCTGAGTATGAAGTGTTGCTCGCAAGTCTGCGTTTAGCTAGAGAGATGCGAGCTGAATGACTAAGGGTTTTCAGTGACTCACAGTTCGTGGTTTGCCATATATTGGGGGAGTACCAGACCAAAAGACCGAAAATGGCTTTTTACCTTCAGAAAGTTCATGAAATGCTAAATGCATTCCAGAAGTGAGAGGTGAAGCAGATCCCACGAGCTTAGAACGCACATCAGATGCATTAGCTTACCTTGTGACCACATGAGATGCAGACTTCCTAGGGGCAATCCCAGTAGAGTTCCTATCGGTTCCAAGTATGGAAGAGAAGAATTCGATGATGGCCATAACTGTGCAGCCCAATTCCTGGATGGGTCCAATTTTGAACTATCTGCAAGATGGGAAGCTGCCGAGTGATAAGCTGGAAGCACGATGCTTGCGAGCTAGAGCAGCCAGGTACTGCATGTACGATGATGTGCTGTATAAAAAAGGGTTTTCAGCTCCACTTTTGAGATGCATAGATGGCTAAGATTGTGAGGTAGTAATGAGGCACATACATGAAGGCCATTATGGAAACCATGCTGAGGGGTTGTCTTTAGCTCAAAAGGCATTTCGTCAGGGTTTCTATTGGCCCACCATGAAACAGGATGCCATTGACCTAGTTAAGATGTGTGACAAGTGTCAGAGGTTCGCCCAAGTTCCGTGAGCTCCACCTGCTTATCTCCAACAGATGGTGAGCCCGTGGCTTTTTGCGATTTAGGGGATGGATTTGATCGGGCCTCTGCCAACAGCTCGAGGAAGATGCAAGCATGTTGTGGTCGCAGTTGATTATTTCACTAAGTGGGCAGAAGCAAAGGAGTTGGCTGAAATTTCCACTACAAAGATTGAAAATTTTGTGTGGAATAATATTATTTGCAGATTTGGAGACCCACAGCAGATCGTGATGGACAAATGGGACCCAATTCAGCAGCGATTAATTTCTTAGGTTCTGCAACGATCTGAAGATCGTAAAAAGCTTCTTAGCAGTGGACCATCCACAAGTCAATGGCCAAGTTGAAGCTGTGAACAAAATTATAAAGCAGACCCTGAAGATGAAATTGGAAGCAAAGAAAGGAGCGTGGGTAGATGAGCTTCGAAGGTATTATGGGCTTATAGAACCACAGTTTGTAGGACTACAGGCGAGACACCTTTCTCAATGGTATATGGATTTGAGGCCATGATCCCAACGGAATTAGAAGTCACCTCGCAGCGAAGAGCAACCTTCAATCCAAATGATAATGACCAGTTACTTATTGCAAACTTAGACTTGCTTAAAGAAGTCAGAGAAACAGCCAAGTTGAAAGTAGCTGTCTATCAGTAAAGAATCGCGAGGTATTATAACAAGAATGCTTGAATTCACAGTTTCAATGTGGGAGATCTGATACTACGTCTCATTCTGCTTGGAGCTCGCAAACCTAGTGATGGGTCCTTAGGCCCAAATTGGGAAGGACCCTATATCATCAAGGCAAACTTGGGAAATGGAGCTTATCATCTAACCAACATGAATGGAGTTGAGGTTCTTCGAGCTTGGAATACCGAGCATCTTTAACCATATTATCAGTAACTTTATTTGTTACATATAATTCAATTTTATTATAGATAATGAAAGCTCCAGTTCCCTCATGATATGCGTTATTTAAGTTAACGAGCTCCGTGCTGATTAGCTCGTAGCTCGCTAAAAATGAAAAGAGCCTAAAAAGTAGGCGAGGTTACGTACCTTTGCATAGCTCGCTAAAATAAAAAAAGAGCTTAAAAAGCAGGCGAGGTTACGTACCCTTGCATAGCTCGCTAAAATAATAATAAAAAAAAGAGCCTAAAAAGCAGGTGAGGTTACGTACCCCTACATAGCTCGCTAAAATAAAAAGAACCTAAAAAGCAGGCGAAGTTACGTACCCCTGCATAGCTCGCTAAGATGAAAAGAGCCTAAAAAGCAGGCGAGGTTATGTACCCTTACATAGCTCGCTAAAAAAAAAAAAAAAAAAAGAGCCTAAAAAGCAGGCGAGGTTATGTACCCCTGCATAGCTCGCCAAAATGAAAAATGAGCATAAAAAGCAGGCGAGGTTAAGTACCCCTGTATAGCTCATCCACAATGCAATATGTCAGACAGATTTCAACCTGTTGTTATATCAAAAGATTTTATTATCTGGTGAATTAAGTAATTACTTGAGTTATTATGCTTGACTTTGAGCAAGTTTATATTATTAGCTTGCATGAACTTTCACAATTGAAGGCTATAAAATATGTTGCAACAAGAACAATAACTCAAGCATATTCAGCACAGAAGATAAAATGAAATTTTATTAAGTTCAAAATTTTTTTACAAATTGACGATTAAAAGAATACAAGTAAAGAAAGCAAAGAATAAGCTGCTAGCTTCAAGCTGAAGAACTGGGCCCTAAGAGAGAGTTTTCACTGGAAGACGAGTTAGGAGATTCGAGGTCACCAGCAGGCTCAGCCTAAGGAGTTGTACCAGGAACCTTAGGGAACTGTTAGTGATGTGCCCTAGAACCAATCAATCTTAGGTTGTATTTATGCATATTTCGTTTTAATAAAATGACAACATTATTATTCAGTTTATATTCAACTGTGTAATAAAGTCCCTAGTATATATAACACAGTGTAAAGGAAATCATGAAAGAGTTCATGATATGAGATTCCTATTACATGTAAATGTGTTTATACTTAAATATCCCTAGTCATAGTATTAATGAGACGGGACATCATTAGTATAGATAGACTAGCACGTGTTATACTCCTTGATTGGATCGAGCAGTAGTTCTCATAAGCTGATGGCATATGAGATGTCTAGAGTAAACATATGGATGCTTGTTTAGAATGAGTACATTGGATGACCTGATTATAAGATGATCACATGGATAGTTTTATGTTAGTGATCTCATCTTAACATATCAGTAGGTGCAAGTATCCTTTGACATGAGATCTCCAAAGTACACTGAGTATCAACTGTCGTCCTTTAATGCCATTCCTTGTTGACTCGTAGGGTGGTACTTGAGTTCGACATGAGCTACTCGAGCGCAGTTGAGTGATCAATAAAGGATTCGTCACTTCTCATAGTAGAAGAAGATATCTTATGGTCTCTTGAGGAAATCGTTATTCTAGGAATCTCTGACCAGAGTGATCGTACCAATGGAAGAGTCTTCCAAGATACGTAATTGGGAATAACGGATTTCGAAAACAAGAACTAATAAATTCGGGCTAGTCATGACTTAGTCATTCTAGTGAGAGTTGACACATAGTCCATACTCATAACCGAATGAGATATGTTATGACGAAAGGATGAATTACACGGTAACTGTTTATGGAAAGGTATCGTTCTAACCACGGACAATTCTGGGCACTTGGGTGGTCATGATGCATTGCTAGGTGTCAATCTTGATCTACTCGAAATCAGTTAGTTGATTGGTGAATCAAGGATTAAATCAAAAGGTTTAATTTAATCTAATCCTAATTTGATTAGGATTATAATTCATTCCGGGTTGCCAACGTGTTCGGATACCTAATGGGTCACACACTTAAGCAACTCGATGTACAGTGTAAAATGGCTATTCAATAAGATTTAATATGTTAATATGAGATATTAATATTAATGGTGATAAAATAAAATAAAGGCCCATTTATTTTATTAGGATCAATTTAATTTAATTGGATTAAATTAAAATTGGGCCAAAAACTAATGGATTAGGAGAATTCCTAATGGGCTTAAATTAGGGTTTCATTTTCTTTGCCCAATAGAAATATTAGATTATCTATAAATACCCGTATGATGGGATAACGATGCTAATCTCTTTTAGAACAAAAGAAAAGAGAAATTGGGGCAAAACAAAAACTCTCAAAATCACCACATAGCCAATCACCTTGACTAGCACATAGGGTGTTCGTTTGGCTATCGCCATCTCCAATTGGGTTTTTGAACATTGTGTTGCTGTGTGGATACCTTAGAGGCGATTCTACACTTGGATCGCTAGTGGATTAGATCATACGAGAAGGGAAGGAGCCGTCAACGAAGGTATGGTTTCAATTAAACACCCTATGTATGTTTAATTGTTTTGGTTTTAAGCTAATCTAGAGTGATCCGATTTAGGTTTTTGATTTTTGTTTGCTGTAAATTTTTGTTTTTCCGCTGTGCTATGATGTATGAGATGCATACAAAAACCCAACAGGAACTAGATCAGCTGGAGATGAGGTAGTCCCAGTTTTGAATTCCTCCACAGTTTGGAGTCCTTCATCACCAAAGATAGAAAAATTCATGTCAGAATGAGACATCCATAGCGTGTAAAGGAAATTACGACCTGTTCTTTCCTCAACCTCCTTTTTAGCTTCAGCAACCTGTTCCTCCATTTCCTGAAAAGATCTTTCTTTGAAAGCCATCAACTCTTCGAAGGCATCATTTGCTCGGCGTTTAGCAACCTCGACTTCTTGATACGTGGCCCCTGCTAGTTGCTCGGCTGCTTCAACTAGCTTCTCGGCAGCCGTAGCCCGTTACAGCATATTCTCCACTTTCTGCTTTGCACCCTCAGCTCGCTGCACTGCATCCTCCACTTGCTGCCTTAGCACCTTAGCTCTATGTTCGGCCTCTTCAGCCCGTTGAGCGGTAGCTTCTGCTCTTTCAGCACGTTGCTTAGCAGTCTCAGCTCGCTGCATTGCGGCATCAATTTGTCGCCCGAGCACCTCATTTTGTTTCTCCGCAATCTCAGCTCATTGTTCAAACTGCCTCAGCTCATCATTTACCTTGTTCAATTCGCCTTTTGCCTGGTCACATTCATCTTCACAATTACGTATCAAGGCAGTGAAGTGCGATCTGGAAGCATCATAATCACTTTCTAATTGCACTAGGGCTTCCTTGGCTTTCTGTTTAGCCATGTTCGCTGCGACCAGAATTGCCTCATGGCCCTCAGCGAACCGTCTCCCTCTTCGGACCTTCTCGATCAAGAACGCTATCTCCTCCTTAGCTTTCTGCAGCTCATTCTCCAACTTCTTTATTTGTTCTTCAGCATATCTAGTTCCTCTCTTCCGCTTCATTAATACAAGAGTGGCCTAAAAATTTTACAAGTTAATATTTGATAAAGTAAAAAAGTCAAGAGATAAGGGAAAAACGAGCTACTAGCATGGCATGTCGGGTTGCATAATCATCCAAGTCCGTACCCCTAAGAGACCTATTCTCTAAGGGCCTCGTTTGACCTAGCATGATTTTTGACCGGTTGTCAAGGAGGACACTTAGATGTCTCCCCTCAGGTCCGTCTTCAGGGTCAGGCATCATTGGCGATAGAGTCTTCTCAACCTCTACAACCTCAGGCTCTTCGCTCTTGTAGGCATGACGTTTAATGATAGAGGTGTGTGTAGCCAATTTCTTTGTTTTCTTCTTGTTGGTACCAGCTTGAGCTTCTTAGGGCGATACCTCGAGTGGAGCGTCCCCTACTTCGGTTGCAAGCTGGAAGCTGGATCTTGGGGAAGATCCGCTGTTACTTCAGAAGGTGGTACCTCGCTAGGAGCAGCGACCGTGGGAGATTTTGCCTTAATAGGTCGCTTCGAGTGTTTGAAAGGAGCGGCCGGAGAGGCTGAGGTTTCAGCGGGTCACTTTGATGTAGTTGAAGAAGCTTTAGCAGGTCGCTTCGGGTGGCACTCCAGAAGAGGAATTTTCCTTCTCTTCGTTGGAGCTCGCCTAGAGGATGAAACGGGAGCTGGAGGAACAGCTATTGTAGAAGCACCTACTGGTGAGGTACGAGCTGGAACCGGTGCCTCTTCAACAGGTGTTGGAGCTGCTGGACTGGGAACTAGATTTGTTTGGGTAGATGGAGATGGAACCCTTAGAGTAGTTGTTCGAACAGAGGAAGGAGATGAATCTATTTGCGCAACAGGGGCTGCCCGAGCTGAAACCGTTTCTGCATGAGCTGATGCAAGAGTTGGAGTTGGTGTTTCTACCCGAGCTCGAGTAGGAGCTGTAGTTTTTGCCTACGATCTAAAAGTAGGAACCGTCACATCTGCTCGCAAGGTGGTAGCCGGAGTTGGAGATGATTGAAAAGTAGGTGCACCTTCTTCCTCGATAGGAATTTCGAGAACGGAAGGAAGCTCGAGCTCTTTCAGGCTCGATACATCGTTTACACTATCAATTAATGGGGAATTTTCTGGAGGAGCGAGGCCATGAGCCTGAAGAAAGCAGTGTCAATCTTGCTACTGATACCCGTTGCACTCGAGTTCGTGAACATCTCAAGAACTCTTTCCTCCTCGCTGCTGAGAGGAGACTAATCCATCTTCAACTCTGCAAAGCAAAATGTTAATAAAAAATAAATAAATAAAAAAAAATTATTAGTTCGCTGAAGATTCCCCCTTACACACCTGGTTTTAGGACAAAACTGGAGTTTTTAAGATTTGCAAGAGAAGGACATGAAACATAAAACCACTTCTTTTTGTATGCCCATACATTGGATTTTCCTTTAGCATCTCCTTAAGGCAAGAGGCTCTTATACTCAGATGGGCGAGCTGCGAGGTAGTAAATGTCGTCTGGCTTCCCATTCTTTGAAGTGCTCAAAGCCTTGATGCTATAGAAACATTGGATAATCTTTGGAGTTATGGGAGGAAGATTGTTCCTAAGGAAGGCTAGAGTCAACGAAGTCAGCTGCGTATATGAGTTCGGTGTTAACTGGAACGACGCGAGCTTGACAGTGTTCAAGAGCTTGATCAAATAAGACAAAACTGAGGATCTCAGCCCGTGTTCTAGATGTTGGGTGCTAACAGCAACGTAACCCCAAGGAGGATAGGATGCATGGCTTTTTGGAACAGGTGCCATAACACGACAACCCCTTGGGATATGGAATAGGAGAGCGAGTCCCAGCAGCTCGCAAATATCCACTGAAAAATGATGAGCAAACGCTTTGCAAGCTTCCCTCTCCTCTTCAACTTGCTACTTTTTTGCAAGTCAACGTTTTGCTTCAAAAACTACTCGAGCTTCAACTGATCCTTCTCTTTAAGTGGTTTCACTGACGTTGCGAGCTCCATTTGAAGGCATCTATATGAAAGGGGATATGGTCAGGTTGCAGCGAATAAATCGTTAAAATGCTAAAAATTTTCTAAGTTTCCTATTTTGCAGATCATTTATGCAGTAGGGGGCTCAACCTATGAAGAAACGACCTACGAGCTAGTAGTCTACAAGTATCTATTCCAACGATTAGCATGCATAACAGACCATAAACAGTAATCAGGTCGCAAACAAACATGCTACAGGATCAAATCAACAGAAGTTGAAAAGTCGTGCTTAGCAAAAAACCTAGAACAACATAGATTCAACACCAGAAACATAATGTATTCAAACCGTTCAGACACATCACAAGCGAAATGCAAGCATAATATGATGTACACTCAACAAATATAAATCATAAAATTAAAGGCTTGAAGTTAAAAGAAAGAACTTACTGTGAATTTCTAATGAAAGTGTGAAGAACGGTGACTGGAAGTATAGATTTTGTGAAGAACCAGTGACTATGCTGAGAAAACTTGGTGGCTTCGAGAGAAAGTGACAGATGAAAAAGAAAATGAAAGGGCTCCACCAGTTTATATGAGTGGATGAGCTCAAACCCCAGCCATCAGATTTGCATGTTGTGTAACCGCCATCGATCAAACAGTGCAGCGCGAGGTATGGCTTTCTAATCATGTAGCCATCAGTTGAGAGACGTGTGCATTAAATGCACGTGCAAGGGACGTGCCAGCGTCGATTCAGCTACCTCCTTCACGATCACCACGTGTCAGACTGATGTGAAAGAATTTGAAAGGGCACGAAAACGGTGATTCAAGTTGGCATGCCAAGGAAGCTAGCTTTTACCAGCGAGCTCTAACTCCCAATTCGTAGAACAAACTGAGAGCTGGAGGACTGATGTTATGTGTATTTTTTGGATCAAGTAATTGGGCTTGTAAAAGCTTGATAAAAGCCCAATCAAGTTAGCCCAAATGCAAAGGCCCATCAGACAAGACCAAGTTATCAATTCAGGCCCAGTAAGCTCTACAGCTCAGCTCACCCCAGCGAGCTCTTCAGTTCTCATCAATTAGCTCATTTCACTTGATTACAGTTCACTACGAAGCTTGCTCTATACATAGCTCGCTACTCAGCGAGTTCCAGCTCGAGGTCGCTCAAGGTAGTAAACAGTTCGCCCAGTGGACAGCTAATACCAAATCTTTCAGATATGACAATTATCCAATCTAATTGTGATTCTCTCACCAAATATGGAAGTTAATTCAAATTCGAACTCAGTCAATATTATCTCGGATTTTGTGGGGCAGTTTCCTGATTCCGCTTCACCTTATTAGGAAGTGTAATTAATTCGTGATTCTCTTCCTATTTTGTTGCTTTCTAATTTGTAACGTTACTTTCTCTATAAATAGAGGTTGAAATCATTGTAACAGGGACGACACACACATTGAATAACATACTATCACTTTACAGAATTTTAGAGAGACAGCCGTGAACGTAAGCGTACTCGCTGAAACATATTAAAAATCCTTTGTTTTCCTATTTTGTTTTGAGTTCTTTGCTGTATCTTTCTTGGTTTTTGTGCTTTCTCACATTGATTGCAGGTACTGGATATTGAATTCTCGTCGACTGGATTTTAACGTCGACAGATGTCATCTTGTTAAGATCAACGTCAAAGTTGTTAAGGGAATAAGTTTAATGTTAGAACAACGTCCGAAGTTATTCAAACTTAACAAAAAAGGATATATGACGTCAGCCAATATCAAAGTTGTTCTAATAACAATTCCAACGTTATCTTAACAAGTTATGTGACATCATCTTATTGAGATCAACGTCGACGTTACTTAACGAATAGGTTTGACATTAGAACAATGTCCGAAGTTGTTAAAACTTAACAAAATAGACGGATGACGTTAGCAAACATCAAAGTTGTTCTATGACCAACTTCCACCTTATGTTAACAAGTTGTGTGATGTTATCTTGTTTAGATCAATGTTGAAGTTGTTTAGCCAATAAGTTTGACATTAGGACAACGTCGAAAGTTGTTCAAACTTAACAAAAATGAATGTATGACGTCAGCAAACGTCAAAGTTGTTCTATAAACAATTCCAATGTTATGTTAATAAGTTGTGTGATGTCATCTTATTGAGATCAACGTCGAAGTTGTTTAGTAAATAAGTTAGACATTAGAACAACGTCTAAAGTTATTCAAACTTAACAAAAATGAATGCATGACATCAGCAAACATCAAAGTTGTTCTATTAACAAGTCTAACGTTGTTTTAACAAGTTGTGTGACGTCATCTTGTTGAGTTCAATGTCGAAGTTGTTTAAGGAACAAGTTTGACGTTAGAACAACGTCCGAAGTTGTTCAAACTTAACAAAAATTGAGGTATGACATCAACAAACATCAAAGTTATTCTTTAAACAACTCCAACATTATGTTAACAAGTTATATGATGTCATCTTGTTGAGATCAACATTGAAGTTGTTGCAGGAACAAGTTTGACGTTAGAACAACTTCTGAAGTTGTTAAAACTTAGCAAAAATAGACGTATGATGTCAGCAAACATCAAAGTTGTTCTATAAACAACACCAACATTATGTTAACAAGTTATGTGACGTCATTTTGTTGAGATCAGTGTCGAAGTTGTTCAGGGAACAAGTTTGACATTAGGACAACGTCCGAAGTTTTTCAAACTTAACAAAAATGGATGCATGACATCAACAAATGTCAAAGTTGTTCTATTAACAAGTCTAACATTATGTTAACAAGTTCTATGATGTTATCTTGCTGAAATCAACGTTGAAGATGTTCATGAAACAAGTTTGACGTTAGCACAACGTCCAAAGTTGTTCAAACTTAATAAAAATGGACGTATAATGTCAGCAAACGTCAAAGTTATTCTATGAACAAGTTCCATGTTATGTTAACAAGTTGTGTGACGTCATCTTGTTAAGATCAACGTTGAAGTTGTTAAGTGATCAAGTTTGACGTTAGGACAACATCCAAAGTTGTTCAAACTTAACAAAAATGGATGTATGACGTCAGCAAAAGTCAAAGTAGTTTTAAGAACAACTATAACATTATGTTAACAAGTTGTGTGATGTCATCTTATTGAGATCAACGTCGAAGTTATTTAGAGAACAAGTTTGACATTATGACAATGTTCGAAGTTGTTCAAACTTAACAAAAATAGACGTATGACATCAGTAAACATCAAAGTTGTTTTACGAACAACTATAATGTTATGTTAACAAATTGTGTCACGTCATCTTATTAAGATTAACATTGAAGTTATTCAGTAAACCAATTTGACATTAGGACAATGTCAAAAGTTGTTCGAGCTTCACAAAAACTGATGTATGACATCATCAAATGTCAAAGTTGTTCAATAAACAACTCCAACGTTATGTTAACAAATTATGTGACGTCATCTTGTTGCGATTAACGTCGAAGTTTTTTAGTAAACAAGTTTGACGTTACCACCACGCCCAAAGTTGTTAAAACTTAAACAAAAATATACGTATGACGTCAGCAAACGTCATACTGTTTTCGTAAACAATTCCAACGTTCGTGTTAACAAGTTACTGAATTTTATTTCTTATTTTTTTAAATGTTGATTAAGGGTATTTTAGTATTCATAGAGTTTGTAACGTGTTTGACTATAGTTAAACGATCGGAGGAAATAAATTGATGAATTTGTAAAACTTTTAGGAGGAAGGGTATTCAAAATGCATAAATTAATAATTTGTTAAACATTACAAATAAACTTGAAATTTTCCCTTAATATTTTTATATATAATAATTTTAGTTTCACACATTGAAGTAATAAGTTCTAAAATATAAAATTTTCATACACAACTAAAGTGTAAGTCTTGCAACGGTCATGGGTGTGTGACTGGACTGACATCATAATATAGTGACGTACTTATTTCAATATTGGTGTGTGGCTACACCACCGTTTTAGTGCGGCCGCGCTCATATACCAGTGCAAGTCTTACAATTTTCATGGGTGTGCAAGTGCACTCACATCTTGATGTGACCACGTTCTGACTGCAGTGTTGGTATGTGGACACACCACTGTTTTAGTGTGGTCATACACCAATACTAGTACTATCCAATGTACTTGTAATTTTTAAAATGTTGAAAAACATAGTAACTTTTAAATTGAATTATGTTTAAAAAATAATAACTTAAATTGAAATTTTTTTAGAAAACAACATAAATTGGATTAAAATAATATTTAAAATTATTTTTAAGATTTTATTTAGCAGTTACATTGTGACGTAATGAGGTTTTTTAATGGAAAATGTTGCTATATATACAATTTAATATTATTTTAACACCTAATATCTCCACATAAGATTTTTTAACTAAGTTTACTTCAATGAAATTGTAAAGCTTTCACACATTAGTACTTGATAATTTGTTTTTTCACCATGTACAAATAAATTTATCACGTATATAGTTATGTAATTGAAATTCTTCATATAATTTTCAATTAACATGTAATTTTATTTTATATCAAACGAATTTATCATTTGAAAAAAATATTAATTCTTCAATTAATATATCAATAATTTACAATTTAAATATCATATGAAAAGACTTCGAATTTATAAAAAAAATTCAAATTCATTGAAAATCAATAGTAATGATTTTTCAAGTATACAATTTTACCTGTTAATAACAGTAACAAATTATTTTAACAAAATTATATTTTGTTTGGAGTTCTTGATATTAATATTTCATAACTTCCATATATTTTTCAGTTAAAAGAATATATAAAATATTCAGACAAAGTTGTACTTGGCAAGTAGAATTTTACCAACACTATTGCTTATATAAAATATAACAAGAATATAAATTTCAACCCAAAAAATTTGAATATACAAGAAAATAATATATTCCCATTTTTTTTGTTAATAAATTTAACGACAATATTGTAACTTTTGGGCTAGAATAATAATTTTTGTCATCCCTAACATTTCGAAAATGTATCAATTTAGCCATTCTATTAGTCAAGTATTAGTCAATCTTAACATGGCGAGGGTTAGTTTGGTCATTATAGTTTAATGTGGATATATCAACACATGTTTGTAAATTGAAAATTGTGTGTAGTTTAAATTATTTACAAAATAAACATAATCAACTAATAAATAAAAAACAATGAAAAGGAAAAAATAATTAGAAAGTCATTTAACATGTCATTGTAAAAGAAAAGCAACACTTCCTCTTGTCCCCAATAGTTCCTGTCAACACCGTGCGCTGCTTCCACTGTTGTCAACCATTTAACCTGCCAATTTCATTTGGTTTTTTTTGCAATGGTTTGCTTTTTCGGTGACCAAGTATGCAGCATAAACAATTTTTAGGTAAGTATTTGACCATTAATACCGTCATTTGTCATGAAATTGGAGTCGGTTTGGTGTATTGTTTTGGGGCTTTTACTATTTTGTGTTTCAATAGATTGGTTTTGAAGTTGTCCAAGTAATTTATGCTGTTATAAACTTTTTTAGAATTTTTGTGAATGTGAGTTTCAATTTTAGGGTTAAAATATGAAATTTGTTTTCCTGAAATTTTGGTTGCTTTGTAGGATGAATTTTGGGGGTTTTGCATGATAATGGTATAATAGTATCACTTATTCCTTGTATGAAAAACTATATAGATTTTGATATCTTGTGATTGTGTTTAAGATGTTGGGTTTCTTTTGCAATCTGAAAAATGATTTGTGGTTTATTTATAGAGAGATATTTTGTATGCATATATTAGATACCATTGTGTTTTCATGGGGTGAACAGTAAAGGATTTGCACAGATTATTCGATGTCATTGTGTTACTTAATTGTGTTATGTGTTGAAAACATGCAAATGAATTGCACTTGGACTAGGTGTTCTATTTTCTGTCTTTTGCTCATATTTTTGTTGGTAGTTCATTATAAAAATGTCTTGGATATGGGTTTCGTGGTTGTAGAAGTATTATATTCTATGAAGAAGTCTGTGTGATAGGTTGGTGTTAAGCATGAGATTTCCACTTGTAGGACTAAGGCGTTGATTACAGATTTATGTGACATCGGTTGGTGTCATATTAGTGTTGGGGGTGTGATAATATTTTGTTAGAATATTTGTTATTACAAAGTATCGATAGGTTTTAATAACCATACAGGTTTTTAAATGCATACCCATAGCATAGCACTTTGATTTTGCACTGTGAACAATTGGTAATGTTATTTGTTATCATATTGAGGTGTACCGTTACGGTTGCAATTGTAGAAAAAATGGGGCAGTCTAAATATGATGGTGTTTCAAATAAGCAACATAACAGGAAAACCAGTCTTCAGTCACATTAGTCGCATGTCAGTAAGGGTAAGAAGGCAGGTAAATACCAGACCTCATCATTGGGAAACGAAAATGGCAGTGGTTTAAGAGCAACAACAACAAACCATCATTTCATATCTTCTGAGGCTTGTTATAGATACTAGACATTCTTCAGTCGTCCGTTCATTTTTGAGAGGGCTGTGAAATTTGAAGATTTTGAGGACACCGATCTTATGGAAGTACTACATGATAAAAAGTAGGTCAAATTGGCCTCTACACTAGCAAAGTCCTATGAAAAAATGGTCCACGAGTTTTATGCAAACTTCCTTCTGGAGCCATTTATGGAAGGGAAGGGCACACTAATAAGGGCTACTAATGTCGTCAACACCCCAACTCTGATTAATAAGTACTTCAAAGTCCTTGAAATTGCTAAGTCTGACGAGTATAATGTTGAGCATATTGCAAAAGCTCAAATGGTAAAAGACCTGTATGGTTCAAAAACTATTCAAAGTAAACAAATATTGTATTAGAAGTTCACCGTCGAGTATGCATTCTGGTGTACCTTTGCTTCACACAATCTCTTTTCAAGTAAACACTTCACCAAAATCAGAGAACCTAGAGCCAAACTTGTACATGCTATTGGCACTAACCGACCTATCAACGTTGGGAAGTGTATTTTCACTACAATATATGATGTCGGCACTGCTACGAGGTATGGATTCCCTTTTCCTGCCCTTATAGCTCAATTTTGTTTGAATACTGATGTTCCAACGGAGGTGGGCGATTTGTGGTTGTCTCCACCCAAGCCAATAGATGGCGTCACATATGATACCATGCACGACTGCATTATGAATGGTAACAAACCAATTGCAGAGCGAAAAGCAAAGAAAACTCGTAAGGACAGTTGGTCGTCAACATGTAGTAATGAGGCAAAACCACCTGCTTGGGTTTATGAGATTTTTGGTGCACTTAATGCTATACAGGAGCATCAAGAATAGACCATTGCAAACCTTAAGACAGAGCAAGAGGAATTGTTCGCATCAATGTGATCCTAACTTACGAGTCATGGACAGTCCCTTACTCATGTTACGCAACTACTGCATGAGGCAAAAACACCTGCCACAAAAGACACAACTGTGCAACAGGGTGATCTACTAGGTGAGGGATAACATGTATGGTGGATGTTGTATAGGTGTCAGTTGGATGCAGATTGTAAGGTACATATAAGGTGGCAAAATTGAAGTTATGACAACAGTTGTATTTAAACCAAACATTGTTGGCGCTTTTGGTTTAAGTGGAGGGTCCACGAGGATAGCTTATGCTTGCTATTTTTGTTTTCGCAGTGACTGTACTGACTTTGTATTTGTCTTGTGCAAGTGTAAGCATGTGGTGATAGGCATGGTGCAGTACTACCATGTATGAACTTATTGTTTTGTAAAGTTAATAGAATTTTTTTTGTTACTTGTTTTGCGGATGTACGGAATGCCATGCAGCTGCATCTAATTGCCATTTACCATCTCGACGCTGATAGTTGATATGAGTTGAAGTTGCAAACTGGTGTGGTTAAAATACCACATCAGGGATAGTTACATATATAACTATATGTATAGTTATGTATATGTGTGTGTTAGTAATTAACTGTTCGCGCATCCAATGTAATGCACATTTTATCTTTTTTTTAATAAGTATGTTTTTTTTTTTTTAAGGTTGATGTTATGTATATTATCACCTTGTTGACATTTTAGTTTATGCCATTTTATGTCGACATAGATAAAACTTTAAAAATTTGAGGAGATTGAATTATAAATGTGAAAACAATGTTCATAGCATATAGGGTATCATTTCACATTCAAGATATATATAGTTTGTGTTCGATTTTTGGAAGTTACAATATGAAATTCCTTTAACAAACTGTTTAACCAACCTCCTCTTAATTTTGTGAACAAACCTTTTAACCAACCATCTCCTGCCTTGGCTACGTCTTCAATTATGAATGCAAACAGTTTAGCCAACCACCCTTTGCATTGGTTACATGGGCAATTGTCTCATAAATGGATTTATATCAACCACCAACCACCTACCGTAAAACAACAGATTAATATACAGCTCCATTTTGCCTATTTCCTGCAACATTCAACTTAGGTCAAACAACACAGACAATGGTTGTAGTTGCTTCATACAAGCTGCAGAGATCATGATCAATTGTCCCACAAATGCATAGGTAATAATATATGTGCTGGTGGTGTAGTTGCTTTGCAAGTAAACAAAATGTGGGTGTACTCTAGTATTGGTTATATGCATGAACCTTGACACAAGAACACTGTGGTCATCATACACCTAGATATATATATACACACACATATATATATATGCTTGTGTATATATATATACCTATACACACACAGGCACACATACATATACATATATATCTATGACATCAACATATAATAATACATGTACCACTGTAGCTGGATCAGTACATTCCATAGTAAGTGAACTTTATTTTTTTTGGATCGTGCATGGATGGATGAAAAAAGGGCATTTATTTTTCTCACCAGTGGTTTCCGAATGTTAACAACGATACCTTCCATGTATTGCCCTGTGCAGACTAATTACACAAATGCTGTCGCTTTCCTAGAGCACTGGTAATGCTAATGCTGCTGTTAGAGGTTGCAAAAGTCCGTTAGATGATCCAAATAACTTCTCTTGTTTAAGTACATCCGATGTTATGGGAAAAGAATTCGTTTCTGTTGATGATGCAGAAGCATTTTACCATAAATATTCATTTGTGGTTGGTTTTAGTGTGCGTAAGGACATGCTGCGAAAGGATGCAAATGGGTTAATAACATGTCGACGTTGGGTTTGCTCCAAGGAGGGGTTCATACAGAAAAAGTACTTGGACTGATGAGATAGGCAACGCGAGTCAAAAGGCATAACTCGGGAAGGTTGTCGAGCTGCTATACGAATAAAATTCAATTGTGAAAAAAGTATGTGGGTTGTCAACGAGTTCGTAATGGAACATTGTCATGCCTTAGCAACTCCAAACCGGACGCAATTTCTTCATTCGTATCGTCATGTTCCGACTTCCAACATTGCACAAGCTGAATCGTGGAAATATATTGGGGTTCGCACCTCTCAAGTGATGGAGCATATGGTCTACCAAGTAGGCAGTCATGCAGCTATTGGTCACACTCGTAAAGACTTGCAAAATGGGTTGGATTCCAAACATAGGTGTACCTCAACCAATGAGGATGCAGACGCAGTTATTATGTACATGACAACAAAACAGCAAATTGATGGTAATTTTTTTTTCAAGTATACTATAAGTGAAGATGGGTCATTAGGGAACATTTTTTGGGCCGACTCGCAGTCTCGTATTGATTACCATTATTTTGGCGATGTTGTATCTTTTGATTCAACATACAAGATGAATGCGTACAACCGACCTCTTGTTATATTTATTGGAGTGAATAACCATAACAAAACCATAATTTTTGGATTCTATTTGGTGGTGGATGAGACAATAGCCATATATACGTGGGTCCTCAATACATTTCTAAAAGCAATGCAACATAAGCATCGTTTAGCTGTTGCTACAGTTGGCGATATTACGATGCATAAAGCACTAAAGATAGTAATGCCTCAGGCAACTAGGCGATTATGTGCATGGCATCTCGAACGAAATGTGCAGACAAATATTTGCAATGTTGCCTTCACTAGGGAGTTCACGAATTGCATGCTTACGTACATGATCGAGCTTGACTTCTAACAATATTGGTCGATGATGGTTGCAACGTATAAATTGGAGGACAACGCTTGGTTAGAAAGTTGTTTGGCAGACAGAAGCAATGGACAAAAACGTTTTTGAGAACCACATTCTTTAGGGATGCGAAGCACGCAATGTTTTGAGAGCATAAAATGTTTATTTAATAAATATTTGAACCGTCGTCTGAAGTTATTTGAGTTCGTCAGTCAAACACATAGGGTGATAGAAAAACTTGCCATAATGAGGCAAGAGACAACTTTGAGGACATTAATTCGCAACCAATGCTCGAAACCCACTTGTTGCAAATAGAGGCACATGCATCAGAAGTTTATACTCGGAACTTATTCCTAAAAGTAAGGGATGAAATCAATTCAGAAGCAACGCTAAGCATCATAAACTGTGCCACTGATATGACGCAAAAGACATTTACATTTAAAAAGTTTGCATGTGGTGAGACAACTTGGGATGTGGTATACAACCCAGCTGAAAATAGCTTTTTATACTTATGCAAATTGTTTCAGACACCTGGTATCCCTTGTTACCATATATTCAATGCAATAAAGCTATGAACATTGACTATTTACCAAAGTCATTGATATTGCATTGGTGGACAAAGAATGCAAAGGTCGACGACGATGTTGATAAGGTGGTGCACGAATGTGAAGCAAATGTTGTTCACATGGCACTGTAAACTTCATTTTTGATTTACTTTACATTATGTAAACCTCTTTTTTATGTTAATATCATTTATGTATTGTATAGGAAGGCTATGTGGCCACGTTCTAGTAATAGTGAGGGTGCGCATGAACAATGCATCAAACGTTGGTGGCACACCATGATGTGAGGCCAGTCACCACCACATGAGGAGTGCAACCACCACCATTGCACTCTCTCATGGGTGCG
Organism: Litchi chinensis; assembly: GCA_019925255.1. Lineage (NCBI taxonomy): Eukaryota > Viridiplantae > Streptophyta > Magnoliopsida > Sapindales > Sapindaceae > Litchi > Litchi chinensis. The sequence goes on along the minus strand of CM034469.1, from coordinate 10,758,820 downwards.
CAGCTGCTCTTAATTGCGTGCGCAGCTATGCTATTAATCCACTGTTTCGACGTAGTCGTACTACCATGCTTGCGTGCCCGCGCATCTGTCTTGTGGATGGCCTGTGAAGGTGTTCCTCAGTGCGAGGCCACACCACTATAGAGGTGCACTTGCACTGTAGCATTGCCATAACTACGAGGCTGCACCATTGCTGAGGTGCAACCGCGCACTAGCACTGCCATAACTGCGCGACAGTACCACAAAACTGGTACAGATATGCACCAACACTGTCCTAATTGCATGACTGCACCAAATTGTGAGTGCAGCCGTGCACCCATACTCAAGACATGTTTGTGAGTACTAATGCGTGCGCGGTCGCACCACAATGATAGCGTGCCCATTTGGCCAAAGTAATGGATGACATATCATGTTGTTCATGCGTGTGAGGCCACACTACAAAAGAGGTGCAGCCACACTCCAACACTGTCATAACTGTGTGACCGCACCAATTTGTGAGTGCGATCACACACACAGACATTTATCCTACTTGCCAGAAGTAATGGGTGTGTGGCTATACTGACATAATGGTGCGACTGCTTACCCACATAGCCACTAAGTGCACTCCCTCAGCACCATGCCTTTATATTCATACCTTATAAAGTTGTATATAACTATATTAATGTTTGTATATATATATATCTACCTATCTAATATCCTTCTGTATTTTGGTAACAAAAATCAACAATCATTATGATGATGGTGCTTGAACATGTTAGGTATGGAGCATTAACCAGCCAATGTACAAACCTATGCTACTTGGCTTCTCAAACAACAGAAGGATTTGCAGAGAAAAAATGCAACATCCATCATCTCACTGAGAGAATAGAAGGAATCTTGGTAAGGAAAAGGCAGAAATGAATAATGGTGACGGGTAGGATAAAATGCCTAACATTAAACATGTAAAGATCCATTAAAAGCTACAACCAAAGGGAGAGGGGGGGGGGGGGTAAGAAAACCAAAGAAAACCTCCCCAAAGATACGCCATTGTAGAAAATGTCAACAAGTTAGGCACACGGTGAAGACATGTCCACATATTCAACTAGAAGATATAAGTAGAGTTGGTAGTAATATTATGCTTCAGGAAACGCCTGGTGTGGCTCCAATCATGACTGATGCCAACGTAGCACCAACTGAGTGATGACATCCACCACCACCAAAGGTCAAGGAGAGTGGATTGTTGCTAACAAATGGTCCCATACTGGTTTTCAACATGCTACTTATGTTCACACAGCAAACTTGTTGTCTATTGCAAACATATTACAAAATGTGTACGGACATTATCAACAATGATTGCCAGAACAAACATTTATGGGATGATAAGATGATGCATCTTAGATGTCAAACCTATATTGCATAAGATTATAATGTTGATATGTTAACATACATAATACACACTTTACTATGACCAAATAAAAATAAACACAATTGTATTGTGGAAACATGACTATGGAATGTGACATTGAAGATGAATAAACAAAACAAATACAATCAAACTATCATAAGATTAAATACCAATAAAAAGCTAGTATTTACATTTTTTTAGGTATATACATAGTGTCTGTCTATGTCTCGTTATACGTTAAACACTATACAAAATGATGGATACAGTGGTGGACAAAAAGATTACCAATTGCCTACAACTCATCAACATTTGGAAATATGATAACAAAATGGTGGAAATAGTTTGGACAAAACTTTGTATCCAAACAAGTTAAACGGTAGTTGTTAGAGTATACCACAAAATCATCATCTATTATAGTCCTATTCATACACAACCTTATAGTAGATGACGTATTGCTTTCTTGCTAAGTTTTTTTATGGGTGGCACATCTCAATTTGGAAGCTTACGCTTCAACTCAGTTTTGACCAATTCATCATGACGAGCTTTGGCTTTTTCATTAATCCCTACGGACATTTTGTTACCGGGGAACAGAGTAAGGTATTGAGCAAACAAGAGTCGCTAGCGGGTGGAATCAAACTGTAACAAATAACATAGTTAGGCACTACACTCAGAATGATATTCGAACTGTCAAATCATCTTCTGACCAATGAATTTATGAAGTTAAATTATGTAACTTACCAATTCAAGTTGTTTCGCAGTGGGCACGATATCATCCATAAATATGCTCACAAACATTCCATAATCATATGCATTGGGTTGCTAAGGTGCATTGGCTTCTACCACCGTAAAATTGCTAAAGGAGAATGAATGTTGAAACAAGTATGTAATATCCTCTCCTAACATAAAATCAAGCGCCCAAAGCTACAAAACAAATGCAACACCAAAGTGGATGAATTATGTGTCAATAATTAGTTATTTACATCAACGGCCACAAGTTGTGTAATGAATACTACAGTAATGAAGTGAACATACCATTCGTTTTAACTGCCATGACGAGGTGCATTCGCCGATTTCCTTCGAGGTGTGCATGAGTCCCAAAGTTTCGCCTTTTTTTCTTGAATATGGACGACACCAAGAAACCAATGACCGTGTTGATCATTAATAGGAATATATATCTGCTATACATATTAAAAATATGACGTCACAAGGCATACACAACCAAATGAAACAAATATCTACACCAGCAAACATAAAAACTAAAATATAAACCAACTAAACACGGAAATCATATAACAATGGTCGCATACACATCGACAAAATAAATATGTACACACATGGCATATCCGATCACATTTGTCAATATCGCTCATGTATGTCTCCTTAAAGTTGGACAACGATTTTTTTAAAGCTGGCATGTTATCCGCTTTATAGTTCAGAATTGCATACTACATCCGACAGAAGTTATTAGAAAATGTACGCAATATCAATAGACCAATATGTACAAATTGAGTTGTTTTACGACAAAACGTATCGTGTAAGTAAATACCTGAAAGTATGTTGAAAAGTACCAACAAATGCGCTCTTTTATGTCTTTTGCTCTCACAATAATGTTTTTATATTCAACTTGGGCGGATATAATCTATAGTCAATAAAACTATTACTATCAATATGAATAGTACAAGATGGTACCCAAACTAACCTGTTTCATGACGAAACAACAATCGCGCAAAACAAAACAGACAAACCTCGCTATTAATGAACTTTTTAGGCTCCAAACTTCTAAAACTTTCACGACACACTTGCAAATTATCAATGTCTATAATATGCTCCCTACGGCTCCATTATCCAAAAAAAGGTCAGAATATGCAGCTACACTTATCGTGCATTTTAAAACAATGAAATCAAAATGTAACAAAAGATAGACAACATGTTGCACATGTTATTCAAAATGATAAGCTAAAGCCATAGAATTAAAACTTACGATGTTGGTAAATCCTTGTCATAGATGTACTCAATGACCAACCGTTCATGGTCTTGTAACTCATACACAATTTTGAATAGCTCATACTGAAATGTCTTAGCCTTTTTACCACGGGGGTGTGGCACCATGTATGGAGACATCACATGCGTGCAAGGCTTTCGCCTCGAGGCCGAGCGTGTTTTCATGATTGTGAGCTGACTAGATGAGTTGGAAAGTAATTCATGGTCTGCTAACTTATCGTACTCATCTTACAAAACAATTTACAATGGTTACAATTTTACAATTTATGCATTGACAACCATATCACGTAATTTTTGATTAATTGTTTACAAGGCATACATGATGGCTCCGAGCATTCAAAACGACAGACTCATTCACTCGGGAAAATGAATCAATGGTATCCTATTTGGACATGTCATTGGTATTGCACTTCAATGACGGTGTGAGTGAATCAAGGTGTGACCACATATCAGAGGAGGAAGTTTTCTTCTTTATTGTGGATTTCCCTTTTGTAAGAGTATTTGTAAATGAATGTTCACAAACTCGATGTTTAGATGTTTGGGGTGAAAGAGCCTGTGGTACTGGTGGTTAATCTTCAGGTTCAACGGGTATGGGTTGTGTAGTTGCAGTGACTACAGGTTTTCGAGATGATGATGGATCTATTGTAGAAAGATGACAAAAAGAGACTTTACCATATGTTTTATTGCTTTCAGGCATGTACTCCTTAGCATAATCGTTAACATTGGTTTTCAGAGGGGAGTTCTTCTCTTTCAACATAGACATAGCATCCACTAACCTATCCACCTGCATTTTGACATCTTTAATGTCACACCTTACTAGTTGAACCTCACTAACAAGTGACTGAAAATCATTCTCTAGTACTGTCACTATTGCACTGAGAGCATCAAGCTGAATGTCATCAGCATGTTTCCTTGGATAGAATGTGTGCTGTACAATACCATCTCGTTCATTAATTGACGTCTTCTACTGGTCAGAATGACTATCTGAAGGACCGTGATCACAGGGAAGATATGGTCCAATTGAAATTGCATAGAGTGCGAACAAACTATATTAAGCACTAACAATATGTGCTGAAACAAAATTTGCATACACTCAATATATAACAAATACCTTATCAAAATCAAAACCCCATTTCTTATTACCACGGTCTAAGCACTTGTTAATGTTTGCTTTAGTCCAACCGACAATAGGTATCACTGACCTATTGACGATGGCAGGAGATAGTTGTACGGAATGTAGATAGAACATCTGCTCAATTACCAAATATGAAAGCCAAAGTAAGACAATATTACTTTGATTACGGAGCATAGTACAAGATCAAATAATACAAAAATGTCAACTAAATATATAACTTCACCTGTAAGAAAATAACACAACCAAAAAGCACTTTGTTCTGCTTCGACTCCTATGATGTTTGGAAAACTCGAATCTTATAACAGAGGCTCCTAAAACACCAACTAGCCCAATTCTTCCTTATAATACCTCCTACATCAAGTAGGGCATTCAAGTACCCCACAGACACATATTCCTCATTGATAGGTGCAAGGATAGTGCCTAACAAAAACAAGCAAAATGTAATGGCAAACTCATCATCGGATGATGTAAGTTGGTTGATGCGAGAGTTGATCGACTTCCAACAAAACTTGCCATTTGAGACTTTCATCTTTTCACCCCATGCCTGTCGGTTTGGCACCTCTCCAGATGTTACAACTTCATCTCCATCAGCACGTATACCCATTACTTCTCCAAATATGGTGTCGTTCAATTGTAATGATTGCCCATGGACTTGAAGTGTGCAGGTGTCAACGTCAAAATGATCAACTAACCACCAACAAAGCCTCAATTGAAGTCAACCATAGTTTAATAATAAGAAGTTTCCAAAACCAACCCCTCGTACAGTCTCCTTCTGATCTTCTATCAAGTTGTTTAAAACCCGACAAAAGCGAGTCGGGGAACAACGTGTTTGTAATGATTTAACGTCCATCTTCAAATCCTTTTCTCCCATCTCCAAATCTGCATCAACTTTATCGCATTTCTCTTCTTTTTTTCGACAGCCAACTCGTTTACCCAATTTACTTGACAAATGCATTTCCCCATACTTCGCTTTCTCTTCTTTTGACAAATCCTTAAAAATTTGACCTAGGTCTTGTCTTGTCTACATAAACCACATGCAGACATCCAAGATTATCAACTATTTCACCACATCCATTATGCACCAAAATCGGGAAATTCATCAATTATTGCAGGCCAAATAGTACCTTCTTTATACCATTGTTGTCCATCTTCTTGCATTCTGAGCTATTGTAACATGACAACAAATTATGGTTAACCAATGAAAAATAACAATAAAGCTTTGCTATACTAACGGTACATAGTTCAAGGACTTACAAGTAATTAATCCATGCCCTTTGACCAATCTTAAGTATTCCCTTTCGTGTTTCTGTTGGGTCAACCCTCTCCCCAATGTCAACACTAATTCCAATCGACTTATCTGCCATTTTTGGACTCCAAGTTTCAACCTTTATGTACCACAATGAAAATTTCGTAGTTACAAGGAATATAACAAAAATCTGCAAATTAATAATGCAATAAATATCTTTCATCAAGAGGTAGGACATTATTCATATTGTTAATAAAGACATGAAGGCCATCCTCAAACATTACTCTTTAAAGACACTTAACATCAAAATCAAAAAACAAGGTCACTCCAACCTTGTGTAAATGTAGTTTAAGGCATTACAAAAGAAAGAGAATTTATAAATGAGGTAAGCCTCATTAGCAAGTTCACACTTTAGTCGAGGGAATACTGTGGATATTGCTACGAAGTTTCATGGACTAAATTCTACATAAAAGACTCTATATAATATAGCACTGAAGCTTCATTGTCAATTATGATTTACATATTAATGACACATTTAAATGGTACTAATAACAAGAAAAAATAAATGTTGATAAAATGAACGAAGCATTCACAAAGCACAACCAACAATCTTCAATCTATATAATGTCCACTTCTTGCACAACCTTTTGCAACTCGCATAAGTAAGAAGCTTGTGATTCACATATAATAAAAAAGACTACACAAATTTAGCACACCAAAACAACATTTTTCTCTTTCTCTTATTCTCTCATATCCTCTCTTCTCTTCCAATCTTTTTTGTTGTTTTTCGAATCAAATGGAAGACTATAGATCCAACTCATGCATAGTGCATTTCAACAAAGCACCAACAAGCCTGCAACACTTGAGGTGCTATAGTGCAACAACTTATCCTAATTATAATTATCATTATAACAATAGTAGTTATCAAGTGGGGGATCCTCATTAGAAAAAGGTCAACATCAACAAAAGCAAAAGCAATTTTCGAAAAATCACTTCATTAAAGAGTTGGAGCTTCAATGATCCTAAGCTATAAAGGAAGACAACATTCGCTACCTACAAAGTGTATATTGGTGAAGGCAAAATGAAAGGCTCTCTGACGAGGTGCTTTAACTGGATCAACAACACCTACACGCAAATAGTATATGACTAGTGATGATGCCTGATTAACTGATCAGATATTATAGAGAATAATATTTTCTTTCTTCATTTTTTATTGTTCTTGTTAAATTTGGTGTGGATCTTTGGAAATTTTTAAGTGTTTTAGAATCTTAAATTTGAGTACTTTATTAGAATATAATGATTTCGTTAATTACATATAGGGAATTTGTGTTTACTTTTGGGTGTTCAATTTCGATTTGGTTTTATGCATGTATTACTTTTGGGTGTTCAATTTCAACATAGGGAGCAATTCTACATCTATGAAAATTATGAACTTTTTTCTTCTTTTGGAGATGGATTTTTCTATCTGCATTTTCTCGACACACTAATATGTTGTATGTGTTATGGTATTCGAGATGTTTAAATTAGGATAGGAAAATGTTATGAGATTTATGTTTCCTCAGCTTCTGATCATACACTATTCTTTCATTCATTGATAGAAGGTGAGTGATTTGTTTTGTTGATGTTTAAATGTTTTGAATTGTGTTTAAATCACAATGACATTTAATAATTTAACTATAATTCAAGTTTTAAGAATACTTTACCTACATTTTCGAAATGATAAATGACTTTACCAACAAAATAAATGATAACATCACATGAGTAATGCTGACACAATCGTTTTTGTAAATGATTGTCTTATTCATTACTGCAAGAAAATTTCACACTTATTTATAGGATATCATAAGTTTATTGTGATACCATTACAAAAGAAAATGTTGTATATATTTAAGACATATAAAAATTTTGTTATGATTACATTACAAATTCAACACGTATTTGACACAAAAGTCGCTACTGCTGTAACACTTTCTTTCGTAAAAATACTATAACGATAGCTGAACTGGATGGGGTCAACCCTTTTAAAGTCTACATTCAAGGGGCATGTCTTCAATCACTTTCATTATCACATATTCATATTACATTCATAACACTCTAATGAAAACCAACCAATCCTCCCTTTATGTAAGGGAGTAATCACCAACCACCATCTATTTGAAGAACATATCATGTCATCATATTACCATTATATTACTGCACATAGTAACATATATCAAACATTTATTTCTCTTTAACTGCAATACTTAAGATGGATAAAGCTAAAAGACAATGAGACATCGACATGTTACATTTAAATCCACAACAGAGATTATATTCAAAGCTCAAATTGGATAATATCATATCATACTGTTTGAAACTACAGTATACCTAAAATCACATTTATATAACATCCATCAATCATATCTTAACATGAAAAGGGAAAACATATCGAACCACCTTATCCAGTAAGTGGTAATTACGTTGGATTGTATTCAAAATTAATATTTGTTTTAATAACTACTAAAAAGGCATAATGCAATCAACACTGACTAATTGGTAATCTCAAAGTTAAAGTTGTCATCAAGTAGGCAGTTACATGCCCAAAAAAGTACAAAAAGCATGAAAGTGATAGCAATAGAAAGTTCTATATTTTAATATAATACAATTGCTTCTCTGTTGATGATTTATAGTGCTTATATGCTTTTTGGGCCCTAAAAACCAATGTGTCAGATCTATCATCTAAATAGGAATTGATATTCAATACAAAAATAAGTACTGATCACATTTCATTTTCATTCAACTAAAACTATAACTAATAGTGTACAAAGCCTTTAGACACTTGTGTTAACACAAAAGCACTTTTACCTAAGCAGGTCTTCTATGGTTTTTGGTTTTTTATTTCACCTTTTCTCTTTTCTTTACGCATTTAGCTGGTACTCCATTTCCATCATTTATTATTATTATTTTTCTTTTTCTAGCCACCCTTGTCGTTGGATGTAATTCTTTATCATCCAACGGTTGGATGACTTCCTTTTCCCTTACACGTATGATACAAACAACTTTTTGTTGTTTGTATCATAGCCAGGTCCAGACAATGCCAATTATTGATACAAAAATTGGTAACATCCTCAATTGATATAATAAATTGAAAGGGGAATACAATTTAGCGAATTAAGGAATTCAATGTCGATGCCTTCTAATGCCATTATCCCCTTGGAAAAGGGGATTCTTGCTCCTGGATGTCTACTCTCCCTTTAGCTACCTACCAAACAAAAAGAGAGAGGTTAAGGGTCCCGATGTTTCATTGGTGAAACCCACCGATACTCAAGCCAATAGAATTTTTATAGGAAGATCCTTTTGTGATATGGCTAAAAGGCAAAAAAAGGGGGAAATAATCCAAGTAACTATAGTTGATAAGACTTGAGAGTAGTGCCTAATGCTTGTGAGGGCTTCTCCACTAGAGTTCCCTTGCACATTAGTTTGTTCTTAGGTTTATAGAGAATGATTTACCTTCCTTTGAATAGTAGTCATCTTTATATACTCCTTCCCATCTTCTAAGGTTCCTTCTTTCCTCCTTTGTTGATGGTCAACTCTCTTTTTAAGTCTTTTCACTTTCACGCATGCTTCTCATCACTGACCTTCCATTCATCATGTCGCTTTCTACTTTTCATTGTCTTATGTTCTTTGTCTAACCAATTCAAGTTCAAAGGACACATGGCTCCTTCTCATTTGTCCTTCCTATTATAGGGCTATGTGGCAAGCTGCTAATCCTTCCTTTTTCTCTTGCAACCTAGCATCTGTCACCTTTGGTTACTTGTCAACCCTAGGCCTAGTACTTGGTTTGATCTCCCTATCTTCCTGATGAAACAGGGGGTCTACAGACATAAGGGACTTCATTTGAATTTTTAGACTAGGTTTCCTTTTAGTTCATTTTCTCACCACTTGGTAGGGGCACCCTCATCCTTTCTATATCCCTTTTGCTGGGCAATTGAGCTTGGGTCGTGGCTTCCTTTAGGGCTTCCCTTTTGATTTTTATTTTGGACTCTATTCCTTGGACTGGTTTCCAATTAATAATTTTCGGGTTCAATTGGATTTTAGGGGGCTAATTTTCCACCTTCAAAAGTAAAATGAAACCATTTAAGATAAATAATTATTTTATTGAGTAGAAATTACTAAAATAATCGAACACAATTTAATTTAATTATTTCCAAGTGGAATGATCTTAGGTCTTGTCTACTATCTATTTTCAACAAAAATTTGATTGCAACAAAAGATGCATAGTGCTAGAGATAAATATGACAATCAACATTGGAAAGAAAGATCTTGGTTTGTCAAGTGGGCCTTAGAATATGAAGAGATAAGAATTAAGCAACCGTATTCCAATTTGGTTGGTTTTCTATCTTTGCCAAAAGGGACCGCAAATTCCCCTTTTCTTCTTTGTTTTCCATTAAGCTAGTTAAAAATTAATACCCATGTCTAGTTGTCTTTACCACTAGGATGCTTTTTTCCTCTTTTGCAATAGAAAAACAAAGATTCTCCTTGTCTTGAGTTTTTCCATTAAGCAAGCTGAGAATTAATACTCATGATCTCAAACCAATTTCCACGCAACTTTTTATGCACTCACACAAATAATGATCAAGAAAATAAAGAAAGGGATAATAGTAACAAGGGGTTATGTTATTTTACGTGTTCTATATAGTCAGGGGCGGACCCACCATTGGGCCAGGGGGGACACGTGCCCCCCCTGAAATTTTTTGAAAATTAATTAAGTTTCTTTATTAGTAATATATAAATATAATGTCATATAGTATCATAATTGCACGTTGGCTTCGTTGGTTGCATGTTGCCTTTTGCTACAAAAGCCACCAAGGTTCAACTCTCGCTCCATCAAAAAGAATTTGCTTTTTCTAAATATTTTACTCATATAATATATTATATAAATAAAATGTCAGATATACACACAGGACTTAAAAGGTTTCGTTGGTTGTGATTGTTTTCCTTTCCAAGTCCCACCATGGTTCAATCTCCATTTATCTCATAAATCTTTTCTTTTTTTTTTGTCTCTTATATTTATACATATATTTTATTCACTCACAAATATTGTTCTTTTTTTTTTTTTTTTTGAAATGTTTTTTTTTTTCACTCATAAATGTTACTTTTTTCATAATTTTTATTTATTTATTTTATGGTATGGATCTTGTTTTTCTTTCTTCCATCCACCACAGTTCAATCAATTTCCCTATCAAAACATATTATTTTTTCTCAATTTTTTTCCATTACAGTTCAATTTGTTCCCCTATAAAAACATGTTCTCTCTCTCTCTCTCTCTCTCTCTCTCTTTTGCTTTCCATTATTACAAATTGATCTTTAAATTTGAAACATTTTAACTTCATAAATTATTATACTCATTTCGAATTATTATTTTTTATTGCAAATTATATCATATTTACATGAATTATAAAATAAAATATATAGTATTGTTTAATCTTAATAGATCTTGGTTTACTTACAATTATTTATGTGAATTATTTTTATTTTACATAAGCTATTTTATATGATAAAATTCATAAATAAAAAAACTCATATAAATTATGATTGTTCTTATCTTTTATTTTTATTTTACTTTACTTTGCTTAAATCACATACATTTATTAGATAAAAAAACTATAAATATAGCTTGATTAGTAATTTTAATAATAAATATATGTAATAAATTCTAAATATATGCAAGCAAAGCTAATATATTCCACTTGCACTTACACTTGGAGATGATAGGTCTAAATCGTGTTCCTCCTCTTCTAATCCCAACAAGAGCAATGTTACAATACCCAATTTTGTTATTTAAAATTTTCATTTAAATTAGGTTATAAACTGATTTGTAGGAACAATATTGTTTATTGAATAATGTATTGAGGATATGATAATTACAAATCGTCAATTTTTGACATAGTAGTATTACTCTTATAATAATTCAAAATGACACTAACCTTGATATGCAAATAGAAAAGAAAGGTAAAGAAACAATAATGCAAGCATCTATAATTACTACATACTGATAACTCACTACTCTACTTGGCTTCAAGTTTGTCTCTGCTGTCTGTTCGTATCTCCGAGAGAAAGAGACCTACCTACAGAGGTGTGTTTTTGCTTCCAACCTTCTTTTTTTATATCACTTCAACTAATTGGTTCTGCTTGCTTAATATGCATTGTTTCTTATTTTATTAGCTTTGCTTGCATCCACCTACACTTTATAAGAGAAAAAAAAAAATCGATTTGTTACTTGTTTTTCTTTCAGTGTCCGTAAATATTGTTGGTTTTTTTTTTTTAATTGTTTATCATTTGAATTTGCTTTATAGATTAAAAAAGAATCAAATATCTGTTTATCATTAGTTGTTTCTCTATTTGGTGTAGTCTGTTGTTGAAACATTCTAATAATTGCAAAAAGAAAAAAAAAAGTTTCATTTAAAAAAAAAAAAAAAAAGAAGTTTGTTATCATTTACTGTTTTTAAGAAAAGGGTGAGTGAGAAAAATTACGAAAAAGAGAAAAGTAAAAATGGTCGAGGTAGTTATTTCAATTGCAGCAAAAATTGCAGAGGTGTTGGTTGTTCCTATTGGGAAGCATATATGTTATCCCTTCAAGTACAATACCAACATAGAGGAGCTGGAGAAACTAGTTAAGAAGCTGACTGATCAAAGAGAGAAGGTGCAACATTCTGTTGATGAGGCTAGGAGACAAGGCGAAGAGATGGAAAAGTCTATCCAGGAATGCAGGGGCAGACCCACTATTGGGCCAGGGGGGACACGTGCCCCCCCTGAAATTCTAAAAAAATTAATTAAATAATTTCAATGTCAAACCACTTCACATCCCATGGATTGGTGCTGCGGTTGTGTCCGTCCCTTTCTCTCTGGTGTCACCCGAGTTCGATCCCCAGGAGAAACGTTTACAAGTTTTTGATTTTTCTCGCATTTAATCATTTAGCATTATATATATATATATATATATAATGCCAGAATGAGGTGCACCCTTGCATTGGCTTTGATGTTTGATGGTCCTGCTTGGTTTCTTTTTCAAGTGAAGCCGGGTTCAATGCCCATCAACCTCAATAATGATTTTTTTTTTATTTTTTAATGTTTAAATTCACTCATAATAATTGCATTGTCCCTTGTTTTTTATTTTTTTTATTTTTTTGTTTCTCTCTCTCTTTTTTTTTTTTTTTTTTTTATTTCTCCATTATTACAAATTTATCTTCAAATTTGAAATACTTTGACTTCACAAATTATTATATTCATTTCAAATTATTTTTTTATCGCAAACTATATCATATTTGCATGAACTAGAGAATAAAATATATTGTATTATTTAATCTTAATAAGTCTTAGTTTGCTTACAATTATTAGTGTGACTCATTTTTCTTTTATATAAACTATTTTATATCATAAAATTCATAAATAAAAATACGCAAATGAATTATAATTACTTTTATCTTTTATCTTTATTTTATTTTACTTTATTATAAATTATATATATTTATTAGATAAAAGACTATAAATGTAGCTTGATTAGTAATTTTAATAATAAACATATGTAGTTGATTATATACATTTATTTGCAATCTAAATAACAACTATCATCATAAAGAATACATATATCTAAATTAAGTTTTTATTTAATTTTTTAAGTAATATGAAATTTGAACTTCTCTTACTAAGAAAAATGGAGCTAGTACATAATCAACTCATAATTAGCATGCTTTTATTTTTATACTTGTATTAACAATATTATTTTAAAAAATTTAGCTTACAATTTTATAAGGAGTAAAGTTATATATTTTTTATTGATTATGTATTTTAATTATATTTTATTTTATATAATGTTCTTATAGCAATTGAAAAAAATATTACAAAGAAAATTTCATATATAAAAGTGCCCCCCCTCACATAAACTTCTGGGTCCGCCACTACAGGAATGGATGAAACGCTTAGATGAGTTTGCTGAAAAGGTTGTGAAACCTATCATTGATGAGCAAGACAAAGCAGGGAAGCTGTGTTCTATTGGCTTCTGCTCTAATCTGAGGGCGCGTTACTTGCTTAGCAAGAAAGCAGTGAAGACAGCAAAGGATGGGATCAGCCTCTTGAGGGAAGCAACATTTCAGAAAGTTTCATACCGTCCTGCCATTCAAAGAACGAAATCTATGTATGCTAGAGGCTATGAAGACTTCGGTTCAAGAATGCCAGTTTTTGACGAGATTATGGAGGCATTAGCAGACGAAGATGTCAACTTGATTGGTGTGCACGGCAGGGGGGGTGTGGGTAAAACCACACTTGTCAAAAGAGTTGCTGCTTGTGCCATTGACAACAAGTTATTTGATGACGTAGTTATGGCTGAGGTAGCACAGACCCTTGACATCAAATTTCTTCAAGGACAAATTGCAAATGAACTGGATTTGAAATTTCATGAGGAGAGTCTACCAGGAAGAGCTGCTTAATTACGTGAGAGGTTGAAAGAAAAAACTAGCATTCTTCTAATCTTATATAACATTTGGGAGAAAGTTGATGTGGATGTTGTTGGGATTCCATTTTGGAATGATGAGAAGCCAGGTAGCACACATGAATTTGATCAAGGAGGAAGAATTGCTAATAACAGGAAATAGAGACTATTGTTGACATCTAGAGATCTAGATGTATTGCGCAATATGAATACCCAAAAAAATTTTGAGGTTGACATTTTGTCCGATGAAGAAGCAACGAATTTATTTTGGAAGATTGTCAATCATTCAAAAGAAAATGCTGATTTCAACCCTCTTGCAGTTGAGATAGTTAGAAAATGTGCTGGATTACCGATTGCGATTACAACAATTGCAAGTGCTCTCAAAAACAAAGATCTATCTAATTGGAAGAATGCCTTGCAATGGCTAAGAAAGTCTAATCCAAAGTTCATCAAAGGAATGGAGACAAGTGTGTACTCAACCATAGAATTGAGTTACAATGTTTTGGGGCCCGAGGAACAATCATTGTTCCTGCTTTGTGGTCTAATTGATTTTGGTTTTGGTTTACATTCTAATGATTTATTAAAGTACAGTGTGGGTCTGAATTTGTTTAAAAATGTTGATACAGTAGAGGATGCAAGAATTAGGATGCATACATTGATCGGTAACCTCAAAGCTTCATGTTTATTGTTGGATGGTAATGCTGAGGGTCAAGTTAAAATGCATGATGTCATTCATGTTGTTGCAGTTTCAATTGCATCATCCAATGATAAACTCATGTTTAATTTTCAAAATGTTACTAGTATCAGAGAAATGCTAGAGGATAAACTGCCCAAAGGTTCAATTGCTGTGTGTCATTGTTATGGAGATATTAAGGAGCTTCCTGAAATATTGGAATTTCCAAATCTGAAGTTCCCTCATTTGTCCCCAATTGAGCTGCTCTCTCTACAGATTTCAAATGCCCTTTTTGACAATGCAAAAGAACTTGGAGTTTTAGATCTGACTAAATTCGATTTGACATCATTACCTTCATCGCTCTGCAAGTTAACAAACCTTCAAACCTTATGTTTGGATCATTGCGTGATCGGAGATATAGCGATTATTGGAGAGCTCAAGAAATTAGAAATTTTGAGTTTTTCATAATCTAAAATTGAACAATTGCCTAAAGAAATTGGACGATTGACTTGTTTAAGATTGATAGATTTGAGTAGCTATTCCAAACTTAAAGTAATTGCACCAAATGCCTTATCAAGTTGACAGAATTAGAAGAGCTCTATATGGGTAACAGTTTTGTTCAATGGAATGTTGATGGACAACGTAATACAAGCCTTGTTGAGCTAAAGAAATTGTCTAACTTGACAACTTTAGAAATACAAGTTCTTGATGCTCAGATTATGCCTCTTGATCTGTTCTTTGGGAAGTTGGAAAGTAATAAAATATATATTGGTGATGTGTGGGAATGGTCTGACAAATATTCAACTTCGAGGATGTTGAAACTCAAATTGAATAATGACTTTTTTTTCAACGATGGGATTAAATCTTTGCTAAATAGAGTTGAAGATCTCTATCTAGATGAACCTAAGGGTGTTAAGAATGCTTTTCAAGAACTCAATGGGGAAGGCTTTACACAATTGAAGCATCTTCATATACAAAATGCTCCTCAAATACAGTATGTTAGCAACTCAGTTGGATGGGGATTGTGCAATGTCTTTCCCCACAAGCTAGAGTCATTAGTCCTTCATAATTTGATCAACTTGGAGAAGATTTATCATGGCCAACTTACAGTAAAGTCTTTTAGCCAATTAAAAGTCATAAAAGTTGGAAAATGTGATAAATTGAAGCATCTCACGTTGTCGGTGCCTGGAAACTTTTTGCAACTTCAAGAAATTTAAGTGACTCATAGCAATAAGCTAGAAGAGATTGTTTTTGTGGAAAGTAGACAAATCCACATAAGTGAACAAATTAACAAGATTGAGTTCACTCAACTGCACACCGTAACACTATGATGCCTACCACGTCTCGCAAGATTTGGTTTTAGTGCGCCTACATCCAATATGAGATTCCAAGAAATCTTTGCTGAAGATGATTTGGAAAGTTTCGTTCTTTTTTTCAGTCAAAATATATGTGTTCTCTTTTTTTTTTTTGTTTCTTTTATTTATTTATGAGGTTGATTAAGTAGAAGAGAAATGGTATATCAAGGTCTATAGACCTCATTTTTACACCTTCAATAAAAAGTATTATCTATGTACAGGCTTTGCTCCCAAGGTTGGAGAACTTGACATTGTCCTCGATCAAAATTGAGCGTGCATGGCTTGATCAACTCCTATCTATGTCACCTTATTTTTGAACTTTAGTGAAATTGTCTGTGGAAGAGTTTAGTGGTTTGAAGTTTCTTTTTCCATATTCTATGCTAACAGGTCTTGTGCAACTGCGAGAACTTGTAGTATGGAACTGTAAGTCAATGGAAGTAATAATTAACATAGAAGAAATTGTTGGAGAAGGAAGACTTGTTGGGATGACTTTCCCTAAGTTAATCTTGCTACATCTTATTGGACTTCCAAAACTTACAATATTTGGCTCTAGAAAATTACGTGAATTTCCCTCCCTGAGCACATTTGTTTGTAAGGATTGTCCTAAGCTAAAGACATTTTTCTTCGGCTCAACAAGTGAGAGCATCATAGTTAACAAAAAACAGGAAGAAGTGAACTCTTGCAATGATGCATATCATCTCTTGGACAAACAGGTAATCTTTTTTTTTTTTTTTTCTTCTGTGCAACAAGTAGAAAATCAATAAGTTTACATGACTTCGTTAGTTGAACAGGTTTCTCATATAACAATGATTTCATATGCAAGTTCCATTGCCCTCCTTATATGAGTTGTCCCTGAAGTTTCTCAGCTCTAAAGTGATATGGAAAAACCAATTTCTGGCAACGTCTTCTTATCTTCATAATTTAACAATTTTGTTCATTTACGATTTGTGTAATTTGAAATTTTTATTTTCACCTTCTATGGTTAAAAGTCTAGTCAGACTCAAGAAGCTTGAGATAATCAATTGTAAGCTTATGGAAGTGGTTATAATTACAAAAGAAGAAAGACCAAGTGCAGTATTGTTTCCTAGTCTACACTATCTAAGCCTTCATGATCTTCCAAAACTTACAAGGTTCTGTGACTTTTCTGGGATTTTAATTGATTTGTCTTCCTTGTTGCAACTGCGGATTAAGGATTGCCTTAGTAGGGGAACACTCACCTCCAATTATGTATATGCAAACTTGACTGCAAGCATGGAATATAGTGGAATGAACTCGAAGGAGAATCTCCAGGCTAACATTCAACCTTTCTTTGATGAAAAGGTGATTTGTTCTTCTTTTTTTTTTTTTTTGCTTCAATGTCTTTTCTTCTTTGTGCACTCACCATAGGATGGCTTTTTTTTTTTCTTTAATAAGAATTTAAGTTTGACTTTTCGTCTCATCTTATCACTAATTTTATTTCATTAGGAAACAGTGGACTGTTACTGATGCAATTAATGGAATTCTTCAAGTGCGACTCTCCAGTTTAAAGGCATTGACAATAGAGCAAATGGACAACCTAAGAAAAGTATGGCATAATCAGCTCTATTCGGATTCCTTCTATAGATTACAATCATTTTATGCACGTGATTGTAATAAGCTATTTAGTGTTTTTCCATCTAATATGCTTGGCAGACTTCAAAGTCTAGAGAAATTGGTTGTACTAAAATGCGATTCAATAGAAGAGATACTTGAACTTGAAGCTTTTAGTAGCAAGAAAACACATGATGTAGCTGCAGCTCAATTGAAAACATTACAGTTACGTAATTTGCCAAAGATGAAGCATGTATGGAATATGGACTCTAAAGTCATTCTACCCTCTCAGAATCTACATTTATAATCAGTTCACTTCTATGACAGTCTGAAAAACCTCTATCCAGCTTCTATAGCTAGAGGTCTTGATCAACTTAAAGATCTCTATATAGTCGTTTGCATGATAATGGAGGAAATTATTGCCAAGGAAGATGAAGTGGAAGCAGTCCCTGAATTTATGTTTCCTCAATTGACAGAGCTAGAGCTGATGTATCTATCAAGACTTAAAAGTTTCCATTCAGGGATATACATTTCAAAATGGCCAATGTTAGAGACAGTTAATAGTGTGGAGTTGCGATGAAGTGGAGATGCTAGCTTCAGAATTTCAAAGTCATGGGGAGAGCCAACATGATATCCCAAGTAGACAGCCCCTATTCTAGGTTGATAAGGTATGAACTCTTTTGATTATTTAAACATAAAAATATAATGTTTTTTAATGTTTCAAGTGCTTATTTGGTAACATTGATCCTAAATTAAGTTAAAAAGATATTTGCGAAAATGAATCAACTTAATAATATTTTGACGTATTTTTTAGATTGCATTCCCTAGCTTGAATCGATTGCAGTTGAATTGAAATTGTCTTCTGAATGAGATGTCATATGGAAAGTTTTCAGATTACTCATGCAAGTTAAATGGCCTTGAGTTGTCAAGCCTATTTATGGAAAGTGCTATTTTCCCTTCATGTTTCCTCTGCAAAGTGCCCAATGTTACATCACTTGCCATTTATAATGGTTGTCTCAAGGAATTATTCTTATGTGAGGGGCTTGTTTGTAAGGAAAGACATTCTATGTCACCCAGTAAATTGATCTTCTTAGAACTCCATGTATTGTCCGGCTCACTTCTATGGGAGGCATATTCTGAATTTGATAAAGTTGCTCAAAGTCCAGTGACTCTTCAGGTTTCACTGTGTGAAAACATAAGAAGTTTAGTATCATTCACAATGTCTTTTAGAAATTTGACAAATTTGGAAGTGTCAAATTGTGATGAGTTCCTCAATTTAGTAGCATCCTCAACAGCTAAAAGTCTAGTGCAACTTACAAGAATGGAGATAACTCAATGTGAAAAGATTGAAGAAATCATAACACATGAGGAAGATGAAGCAGAAGATTGTATCATTTTCAACCAACTAAAATATTTGGGACTTAATGATTTACCAAGCCTTACAATCTTCTACACTGGGAGTTGCACAATTGAATTTCCATCCCTTCAAGAAGTAGCTGTGAGACAATGCCCAAATATAAAATTTTTTTCTCGAGGAGATTTGAGCACACTAGACTACACACTCTACAAATGGCAGAAACAGAGAATGGATGATGTTTGGAAGGTGACCTCAATACTACCATAGAACAGCAATATATTTAGAAGGTACACTTAGATTCATCAAATTTTCTCATCTCCTCTACACTTTAGTTTTTTCTTTGCTTTTCCATGATCAAATTTTTATTTGAATTGTTACAATTAGCTAGAAAATATGGTCAATGTTTACATTTTAATATTTTCTAGTTTGCCTTATAAATCTAAGATTACTAGGTGAAACGGTGCTAGTAACAAGTTATCAAATTGATACTTGAAGTATCATGTTTTTTTTTTTTTTTTTTTTTTTACAGATTTATAATTTACTTAGAGTTTTTTTTTTTTTTTTTACAAATTTATTCATAAAATTTGCAAGAATTCAATTAAAACTTATAATGATGTTAGAGACGGTTTGGATTTTTTTTTTTTTTTAATTCTTACTTTCATTTTCAAAATGTTTTACTCTTTAATTAACCTCGTATTATCATAAAGCATTTTGATTTATAAAAAATGACAAATAGTATGCTTCTAGTTACTAAAAACCATGGCAACAGAACGCATTTCATTTATTTATAATGGAGAGTGAAAATGGTTTAAAGCACATTTTTGGATTTTAGTAATTATTATTATTACATTAAAATGCAAAAAAAAAAAAAAAAAAAAAAATCTAAGAATACAATATTTAAAGTGTTATTTTGAATACCCTATTATACTAATATTCTTTATTATTTTGTACTTTCAATTATAGAAAGGGCAATGTGCTAAAGAAGCTTGAGCTCATCATTCACAATTGAACTCAAGTTGGCCTTTTCATGTAAGTAGTCTTCACTACTAATTAAGCTTTACTTTTTCATCAATATCATTGTTGCTTCAAAACAGTTATATGTGTTGGAAATTTGGCTTGTTTTTATAGGTGACCCAAGTGACTGAAATGAAGTTAGATTGATGTGGAAATCGGTGGCTCGAGGGGCTGTCATGCAGCACTAGAAGTTGGCTGATCGCATGTGTGCCAAGGAAAGGCAAGTGCGTAAGGATGCATGTGGATTTTTCCAGGGCTCGTACTGGATGCTTCTACAACTTTTGAAAGGTACTTGGTGATGTGCGGGGGATTATTTTGGGACCAAGAAAATCACAATTTATAAATCGGGGGTTTCCCTTTATTTGAGGACAACTTGGGCAGCTCATATACAAAAACATTAAAGAGAGCCATGAGAGTTAGGACTTCGTTATAAATAGGGTTATGGACTTCCAGGTTACAAAGAGAATATTGAATTTGTAATTGTAACAATTTTTTATGCTGTATTAGTTTTCTCCAGTCATCTTGACAATTGTGGTTTTTTCCCCATTATGAGTTTTTTCACATAAAAAAAAAAAATGTTGTGTGATTATCTTCATTTTATATGCTTGTATTAGAGCATCTCTCACATCCTTAACAAAAAAGACTAACGATGTGATATTTTACTGACTCTAGTCACTCTCCATGTTATTAATTATTTTGAAAAGTTGAATCACTCTAACCAAATATAAATAGTAAGGAAGTTTCAGCCAGACTCTTTCATCTATTATTATAATATTTAATTTATTATAAAGTAAACAATTTTCTTTTTGAAAAAATAAATCATTAGCTAAACTAGTTTTTTTTATCAAGTTCATGAAAAATATAAATTCATTCATACAAACACTAAAATAATAACTCCACATGACAAAATTCTATCACATACATCAAAATAATAATTATTACATAATGAAGTTCCATAAAAAAATAATAACACACAACATTTAAAAATAAACTAAAATAATAATAATAAGTAATAAAAATATAATAAAACGAGCTAACAAAATCAAATTTGATCAAAATGTTTGACCCAAACCCAACCCGAAATAAAACTTGGGTCAAAATTTTGAGTCAAATCCAACCTAAAACTCAGTTTCAATGCCTCAAACCAGTAGCAAACTCAGACATTTATATTAGGGAGGAAACTCTATGACAAAATAAAATAAAATAAAAACTAATAATGAAAACAATTATAACTCATATAAGTTTTTATTTATTTATGAATTTTATAATATTAAATCATTTATGTACAACAAAAATAATTCATACCAGTAATCATAAATAAACCAATAATAATTAATTAAAATTAAATAATATTATATGTTTTTTTTTTTTTTGGTTATGATACAACGTTATATGTTTTACTACTATAACATTGAGAAATAAAAACTCATATGAGTTTTTGTTTATTTATTTATTTATGAATTTTTTAATATTAAATTATTTATGTACAACAAAAATAATTCATGTTAGTAATCATGAATAAACCAATACTTATTAACATTAAATACTATTATATGTTTTTTTTTTTTTTTTGGGTTATGATACAACATTATATATTTTACTATTATACTATTGAGAAATATTTACTCACACAATAAAAAAAGAGAAAACTCTCTCTATATATACTGATAAATATGTATAATGGAACTCAAACTTCTATCATGAATTGAAAGAAAAGGATACTAACTATTTAAAATATAAATAAAGGTGCAAATCACACCTAGTTAAATATATTCTTATTTTTAAAACATGACTATAATAAACATGATATAGTTTGCAATAAAAAATAAATAGTCGATGCTAATTATGTAATTAGTAAGAATTCTTTATAGTACATGATAGGATATAAAAAAGTTTGAAGTCAAGATGTGACAAACTGAAGAACAATTTGGTTGATAAGTGGTTTCACCATGGTTCCAAAAATCGTTACTCATTAATTGACCGATAAGGCAACGGTTAACTATTTATCAGTTACTCGATAGTAACTGAGGATTAATTTGTGAGTATTAAAATTATTATATTTTAAAATATGAGGGCATAAACTGATTTTTTTTAAACATCTAGGTCAAAATTCAGATATTGATGTAATCTTATCAAACCTCAGGAGACTTGTATAATTTACCCATATATACAAATATATATAATATTTTTATAATAAAATGTATCTGATTTTAAAAAGTAAGGACCAATCAATCAAATTCATATATTGTATTTGAATTAAATAAGAGAAAAAATTATTTTATAAGAGAGAATACAATTGATGTATTTGATTAGTTGGCCGTTACTTTTTAAAATCAGAATACCTAATTATAAAAACCTTATATATACTTATAAATATATACATATATTTTAAACACTCAAACCCTCACTAGTGAAGACTCTTTCTCTCTCTCTCTCTCTTTCTCTCTCTATAAAATCATCACTTCCTTCTTCTCTTCTTCTCTTTCATCATCTTTTCATCTTCCTTGCTGGACTGTTGCACTTTTTCCACCACTATTCAAGCCCTTCCTTTGCACCAATTTTCTTCTTTTCTCCTTCTTCTTTTTCTTCTTCTCATTTTCTTCCATCCAGGTATGACACTCATAGGATCTACCACCGTTGATATCACACCGGTCAATGATTAGTTTGCTAATTCGGTCGATTGATCGGTCCATCAATTTTGATCATGGATCTCATCCTTAATATGCCAATTAGCGTTTTACCACCAAAAAATCACTAATTTCCAACAATTTTTTAAACATAGGGTTTCACCATGTCTTTCCATGTCATGGTTCGAACCATCACACACACTTTTTGTCATTGTTTATAAGTGTGAGAGAAAGAGAGAGAGAGCAAAAAAGAGACAACAAATATGAGGTTCGAACATGGTTGTCACAGGAAGAAGGAGACACCTTATACACCAGTTCCAAACAACTTTTTGTGATATTAATTACTTCATAAACTATATAATATTTATTTATATATTTAAAAATTGAATAACTAATATTATAAACTTGATAATTTTTTTATAAACTTTCAAGATGGGCATGTGCCCCCTCAGACCCTAAGCTAGGTCCACCCTTGCCTTAAACACATCCCAAACAAATCAAAGCTCTATTGGTCAGAGTTGGATCAGGGATTTTTGTCATTCCTAACCATAAGCATGTCTAGTGATATAGTCTTGGTGATGATTTGTAAATAAATAAATCAACTTATTTTTTTCCAATTGAATTTGCTATGTTCGTGTAAGGTCCTATGCTTGCATAAGTGGTTTTTAAGTTAAAGTTTTACTTATTAATAACCCTGAATGGTTTCCAAATTTGTTTTCATGTATAATTAAAGAAATTATTATGTTCTTTGAGACCAAAATTAAGGGTATATGTTGCATAATATACTATTGTCACAATTCTTTCATGCAAGATCTCCAAAATATGCACATACACCGGTGGTGTTTAAGGATGGCAAAAATTATTGATCTTTTCCAAACTAGTGAGGTGTGTTTATAACATTTGTTGTGTGTATTTTTTGGGCTCACCGAATGGGTTGGTAAAAGCCTGATAGAAGCCCAATAAGGCAACCCAATACAAAGGTGCAGAAGTCAAGGCCCAGTTATCAAGTCCAAGCCCAATGAGCTCTGTAGCTCACCTCAGCAAATTCTTCACCTCGCACCAGTGAGCTCGTTTTATAGTCAACAGATCGCTATGCAGTTTGCTCTACGCATAACCCGCTACTCAGTAAGGTCCAGCTAGAGGTCACTTTAGGCAGTAAACAGTTCGTCCAGTGGACAGTTAATACCAAATTTTTCAGAATAGGCAGTTACCCAATCTGATCGTGATTCTGTCACTAGAAACGAAAATTAATTCAAATTCAAATTCAGTCAACGTAATCTTGAGATATACAAGGCAGTTTCCTGATTCTGCTCTAACAGATTAGAAAGTATATTTATTATGAAATTCTTTACCTATTTTAATTCTTCCAAAACTATAACAGCTTTTCCTTTATAAATAAGGGCTGAACTCATTATAACAGACATCGAAGCAAAAACATATTGTCACTCTGCTGAATTATAAAGAGACAGTCATGGACGTAAGTGCACTCGCTGAACCATATAAAATCTGTGTGTTGCTTTGTTCTTGACCGTCTATCTTTTATTTTCTCCTTAGTTTTCATGTTATTCTTTATTGATTGTAAGTATTGGGCATTGAATTCTCGTCGATCAGAAAATCACGTCGACATTTTGGCACTAGAAGGAGGGCCTAAATTGCAATATGTCCTGTTTCAAAATCTCAGTTTTCAGGCATGGAAAGAACTAAGCAAACCAAGTACGTGGGCTCACAAGCTGATCAAGCAGAGAGCCAGACCAGTCAGCACCAACGCAATGCACAACAGATGGATGATGTACCCATGCATGCAATAGACCCGTCATATGGTTAGGCGATAGGTGCTGCAACAGGCATGCCACCCTTGCCTCCTTGCCAATCTGTTCTGGGCACTCCGGTTGATGGGCAACAAGCATGGTATCAAAGGAAGGAAGCCCTAGAGCTCACAATTCGACAACTTACGAAAGTTGTCAATATACTGGTGCAAGCCTAGGCGTAGAATGTGCCCAAGATCAAGGTAAAGGCTCCAAGGCAGGTACCTCCGCAGCATGAAGTGCAAGGGTCAGATAGGCCAATTAGAGAGGTGCAACGACCTGCCGACTCAGCTCGTTCCTCCAATGCTCGCTCTAGAGCTGGAGGTCGCCCTGTTCGTGAAGAAGTAGCACGCCCTGCAAACCTGATGATAAGGGTAAGCTAGGATGGAAGCAGGCGAGTAGAAGCTGGCCATGATAGAGCTCAAACCGCATCTTGGTATATGGATGAGGTAGATGAGTGACATGCAAGGTCGCACCGGACTGACGGCTCAGTCAGAGAGAGTCATAGGTATGAACCACAGCACCACTCTCCAGGTAGCGACCGAAGGAGGAGATATGAGCCCCGAGACCCACAGGTGGAGGAACTTCTTCAGAGGGTCCAGCAGCTTGAGGCACGACCTGGCGCTCTAGACTAGCATGAGCACTACGGAGAGAGGACTCCATTTACAAGGGAAATCGAGACACACCCTCTCCCTCACAGGTTTAAAGTCCTTAATATTCAGCAGTACAATGGGGACACCGATCCTTATGATTACTTCGATGCCTTTAATGTCCAGATGGATTTGCAGATGAACAATCCCATGGTGAAGTGCCACGTCTTCCCAGCTACTCTAGGGGATATTCTGCAGACCTGGTTCAAAAATCTCCCAACTTGCAGCATAAGAAGCTAGGAGGAGTGCCAGCAGAAGTTCGTTAGTCAATATAGGGCATTAAGAAGACAACTCGCACCATCCTGCCACCTGGCCACCATTTTCCAATGTCAGGGTGAGTCATTGAAATATTACATCACCAGGTTCAGACGCAAGGTCGTGAATGTTGAGCATCCATCGATGAAAGTATATTGACAGCGATCTCAGCTGGATTGCACAAGGATGGAAAACTTTATGAGAGCATTTACAAGTCCCCAGTGAAGGACCTGAGAGAATTTTATGAGCGAGATGTAAAGGAAATCAAGTGGGAGGAAACCTTCGGCCCGAAGAAGTCTAACCAGAAGAATGAAGCGGGTAGTTCTGGCCAGACAAAAAAGAGAAACAATGGCAGGAACGAAGAAAAAGGTAGAAATAATGGCTCAAGCAATCAGATCGTTAAGAAGGCGATGAGAGAGCTAAGAAATGAGCAACCTTAGCGTCAAGGTCGTTATGAAGATTACATCATCCTGTCAGATTTACAAGACAGAATCTTTACAGTAGAGAGAAACAGAGAAGACTTTGGAAAACCCTACCCTTTGAGAGCCCCTGTTCAGCATATAGACAAAAGTAAGTTTTGTGTCTATCATAATAAGGTCGGGCACAACACTTCAGATTGTTGGGCGTTGAAGGACGCCATTGAAAAGTTAATTAGGAGAGGTCGCTTGAGAGATTACTTGGTAAGACCTGTAGACTCGCAACCTCCACAACAACGACCTCAACAGCAACAGTCAACACAACAATAGCCCCAGCGAGCTCTCGAGCCAAAGCATGAGCCTGTAGTAAGAACTATTTTTACAATTCATGGTGGCCCCCATATCGCAGATGCTTCGAACAGGTCATATAAGAGGTATGTTCGAGAGGCGAATCATACTTTTCAGATCAGTGGGTCGGAGGGACCTACAAAAAGGGCAAAGATGACCTCAGACGAAATTGTTTTCACTCAGGAGGATGCAAGGGGTGTGATCTGGCCTTATAATGATGCGCTGGTTATCCTAGCTAAAATCAACAATATGGAAGTACGACGCATTATGATTGATATTGGGAGCTCGGTGAATGTGATGTGCGGGAGCTGTTTTAAGCAGATGAGGCTAAGAGCGGAGCAACTGAGACCATCCTCATAGCCTCTTTATGGCTTCACTGGAGATGCTGTTATACTAGTGGACCAGATCAAGTTGCCACTTACACTCGGGGAGGCAAGTCGCCAAGCTACTGTGTTGGCAGACTTTTTAATCATTGACTGCCCATCAGCATACAATGTGGTCCTGGGGAGACTTTCATTGAATGACCTGGATGCAGTAACTTCAACCAGGACCCTTACAGTCAAGTTTCCAACTCCCAACAGCATCGGGTGTGTTCGGGGAGAACAGCACTTAGCCAGACACTACTATGAGGATGCTGTAAAGATGGGTGTAAGAGGGAAGAAAGTGAAGGTGGTTTCAGGGGGTGAACCACGAGTTATGACTGAAAAGGGGGTTAGCCATGATCTCAACCCCCGCGAGGTGGATGCAGAGCGAGCTACTGGGCCAGTTGAGGAACTGGAAGACGTTCAGGCCAGGGAAATGGATCCTAAAAGATGTTTGAAGCTAGGAAGAGGTTTAGCTCCAGAATTAAGAGCCCAGCTCGCTGACTTCCTAAAGGCGAACTTGGATGTGTTTGCATGGAATCACGAAAACATAGTGGGGATAGATCCTAAGGTGATGTCACACAGACTGAATATTGATCCTCACCACAAGCCAGTTCATCAGAAAATGAGAACAATGATAGGGGAACACTATCTTACGTTGAAAGAAGAGATAGATAAGCTGCTGGCGAACAAGTTTATCTAGGAAGCTTACTACCCGACCTAGGTCGCCAATCCCGTGTTAGTAAAGAAGAAAAACGGGAGGTGGAGAACTTGTATCAACTTTACTGATCTGAACAAGGCATACCCTAAAGATAGTTTCCCCTTACCGAGGATAAACTAGCTTATGGATGCTACAGCTGGCCACGAACTCTTGAGCTTTATAGATGCATACTCAGGTTATAATCAAATCCCAATGAATTCCGAGAATGAAAAGCACACCTCGTTTGTGATAGATCCCGGTCTATACTGCTATAAGGTGATGCCCTTCGGGCTAAAAAATACAGGAGCGACTTACCAACACTTGGTAAATATGATGTTTGAAGGGCAGATTGGGAAGACCATGGAGGTCTACGTAGATGATATGTTAGTAAAATCCAAACAGGTGAGTGATCATGTGTCCGACCTAGGGGAGATGTTTCAGATTCTGATGAGCTATCAAATGAAACTGAATCCACACAAGTATGCATTCGGGGTAGCTTTTGGAAAGTTTCTGGGATTCATGGTAAATAGTAGAGGTATTGAAGCCAATCTAAAGAAGATCAAAGCACTAATCGATATAAGGTCGCCAACCAGAGTAAAGGATGTGCAGAGCCTTAATAGCCAGGTCGCAGCACTAAGCAGGTTCATCTCGAAGGCTACAGATAAATGCATCCCATTCTTTGATATTTTGAAGAAGGCAAAAAGCTTCAAGTAGACCGAACAATGTGAAGAAGCTTTCCGGTAGCTGAAAGAATATATGGGGTGAGCTCCACTCCTCTCCAAGCCCAGAGAAGGGGAAAAGCTCATTTTGTACTTGGGAGTGTCCTAGCAGGCTTTAAGTGCTGCTTTGGTGAGAGAAGAGGAGAAGACGCAGCTTCCAGTGTATTATGTAAGTAAAAGATTGTAGGATGCTGAAACCAGGTACTCGCAAATGGAGAAGCTCGCTTACTGCCTGGTGGTCGCATCGAGGAAGCTGCGACCTTATTTTTAAGCTCACACAATCAAAGTCCTCACGCAGTATCCGCTGAAGCAGGTCCTACAGAAAGCGGACATCTTAGGTCACTTGTTAAAATGGGTAGTTGAGCTCGCACAATTTGACATTCAGTATAAGCCAGGGACGGCTATCAAGGCCCAAGCTCTGGCAGACTTCATTGTAGAATTTATAGGGCCTGCGGATGATGAAGCTAAATCTTCTGAAGGATCGACTTGGGAGCTCTATGTTGATGGGTCATCTAGTGAGCAAAAAGCTGGAGCCAGAATCCTATTGATTAGTCCTGAAGGCCATAAAATCCTTTGTGCATTGAGATTTGGTTTTGAGGCTACAAATAATGAAGTTGAATATGAAGCACTGCTCGCCAGTTTGAGTCTGGCTAAAGAGATGCGAGCTAAACAATTGAGGATCTTCAACGATTCACAGCTCGTGGTTTGCCACATACTGGGGGAGTATCAGACCAGAGGACAGAAAATGGCTCTGTACCTCCAGAAAGTTCATGAAATGCTAAGTGCTTTCCAGAAATACGAGGTGAAACAGATTCTACGAGCTTAGAATTCGCATGCAGATGCACTAGCTCACCTGGCGACAACTCGAGATACAGATTTCCTTGGGGCAATCCCAGTAGAGTTCTTGCCAACTCCAAGCACAAATGTGAAAGATTCAGTGATGGCCATAGCTATACAACCTAATTCTTGGATGGGTCCAATTCTGAATTATCTACAGGATGTAAAGCTGCCAAGTGATAAGTTGGAAGCACGAAATTTGCGAGCTAGAGCAGCTAGATACTGCATCCACAATGACGTATTGTACAGAAAGGGGCAGCTCCACTTTTAAGATGCAGTGATGGCCAAGACTGTGAGATCGTGATGAAAGAGATACATGAAAGCTATTGTGGTAATCATGCTGGGGGGCTGTCTCTAGCTCATAAGACACTTCGACAGGGTTTCTATTGGCCCACGATGAAGTAGGATGGTATTGACTTGGTGAAGAAGTGTGATAAGTGCCAAAGGTTCGCCTAGGTCCCACAAGCTCCACCAGCCTATCTCCAACAAATGGTGAGCATGTGGCCCTTTGCAATTAGGGGAATGGACCTAATCAGACCTCTACCAATAGCTCGTGGAAGGTGTAAGTACGCCATGGTCGCAGTTGATTATTTCACCAAATAGGCAGAAGCTAAAGAGTTAGCTAAAATTTCCACTACAAAGATTGAAAAATTTGTGTGGAATAACATAATTTGTAGATTTGGGGTCCCTCAACAGATTGTGACAGATAACAGGACCCAATTCAGTAGCGACCAGTTTCTCAAGTTCTGTAACGACCTGAAGATTGTTAAAAGCTTCTCAGTAGTGGACCATATGCAAGCCAATGGCCAAGTTGAAGCTATGAATAAGATCATAAAGCAGACCTTGAAGATGAAGCTAGAAGAGAAGAAAGAAGTATGAGTAGACGAGCTTCAGAAAGTGTTATGGGCTTACAGGACGACAGCTCGTAGCATCACAGGCGAGACGCCCTTCTCAATGGTGTATGGATCTGAGGCCATGATCCCAACGGAATTTGAAGTTACCTCGCAGCAAAAAGCGACCTTCAATCCAAAAGACAATGACCAACTGCTTGCCACAAACCTTGATTTACTTGAAGAAACAATAGAAGCAACACGATTAAGAGTGGCAGTCTATCAATAAAGGATTGCGAGGTACTACAACAAGAAAGCTCGAGTTCGCAGTTTCAATGCAGGAGATCTAATACTGTGTCTTATTCCACCTGGAGCTCGCAAAGCCAGCGATGGGTCCTTAGGCCCAAATTGGGAAGGACCCTACATCATCAAAGCAAACTTGGGAAATAGAGCTTATCGCTTAACCAACATGAATGGAGCTTAGGTCCCTCGAGCTTGGAATACCGAGCATCTTCGACTATATTATCGGTAACTTCTTTGTTTCATGTATTTACTTTGTAATTCAAACTTATCATGATTAATGAAAGCTCCAGTTTTCTCATATTATGTGTTGCTGATTACTCTTAATAACTCATGAGTTCAAAATTCACAAGTTAACAAGTCAGCGGGTTCCATCCTGATTAGCTCGTAGCTCGCTTAAAATAAAATAACCTAAAAAGCAAGTGAGGTTACGTACCCCTACATAGCTCGCTTAAAATAAAATAGCCTAAAAAACAGACGAGGTTACGTACCTTTGCATAGCTTGTTTAAAATAAAAGAGCCTAAAAAACAGGCGAGGTAACGTACCCCTGCATAATTTGCTTAAAATAAAAGAGCCTAAAATGCAAGCGAGATCACGTACCCCTACATAGCTCGCTTAAAATAAAAGAGCCTAAAAGGCAGGTGAGATCACGTACCCCTACATAGCTCGCTTAAAATAAAAGAGCCTAAAAAGCATGCGAGGTTACGAACCCCTGGATAGCTCGTCAACAATTCAATATGGCAGAAAAGGTTTCGACCTGTTTTATTAACTGATGGATTAAGTAATTACTTGAGTTATTGTATCTTATCATGGGCAAGTTTATATTATAATAATTAGATCGCATGAAGCTTCATAACTTACAAAATGAAGATTATAAAGTGTGTTACAACAAACACATTAACTCAATCACATTCAACACAGAAGATATGATGAAAGGAATTTTATTAAGTTTAAAAATCATTTACAAATTGAAGACGGAAAGAATACTAAGTGCAAAAGATAAGCTACTAGTTTCGAACTGGAGAATCTGGCCCTAAAAGGGAATCTTCGCTCGAAGATGTGCTAAAAGATTCGAGGTCACCAGCGGGCTCAGCCTGAGGAGTTGTGACAGGAACCTACGTTGCTAGAGGAACTGTATCAACTGGAGACGAGGTAGTCTCTGCCTTGAACTCCTCCACAGCTCGGAGTCCCTCATCGCCAAAGATAGAAAAATTCATTTCAGGATGGGACATCCATAGCATGTAAAGGAAGTTAAGGCCTGTCTTTTCCTCAACTTCATCTTTGGCTTCAGCAACCTACACCTCCACCTCCTGAATAGATCTTTCTCTGAAAACTATCAACTCTTCGATGGCGTTATTTGTACGACGATTAACGACCTCAATTTCTCGATTTGCGGTCTTTACTTATTACTCAGCTGCCTCAGCTCGCTGTAGCACATTCTCCAATTGCTACTCAGTAGCCTCAACTCGCTGCACTGCAGCTGTCACTTGTTGCCTAAGCACCTCAGCTCGGTGTTCAGCTTCTTCAACCTGCTTCTCAACAGCCTTAGCTCGCTGCACTGCAGCCTTAACTCGTTGTCCAAGCACCTGGACTTATTTCTATATAATCCCAACTCATTATTCAGCCTCCTCGGTCCGCTGTGCTGCAGCCTCCACTCTTTCAACCCGTTTTTCGGCCAGTTCGGCCCGCTGCTCAGACTGCCTCAGCTCATCCTTCACCTTGTTCAATTTATCTTTTGCCTTGTCACGTTTATCTTCACAATTACATAGCAAGGCAGTAAGGTGAGACCTA
This sequence comes from Litchi chinensis, assembly GCA_019925255.1. Taxonomy (NCBI): domain Eukaryota; kingdom Viridiplantae; phylum Streptophyta; class Magnoliopsida; order Sapindales; family Sapindaceae; genus Litchi; species Litchi chinensis. Next base: position 10,726,981 of record CM034469.1, on the reverse strand, counting down.
GTGGCTTCGTAATCACCTTTTAACTGCGCTAGAGCTTCCTCGGCTGTCTGTTTAGCTATGTTCGCCACAACCAGCATTGCCTCATAGCCCTTCACGAACTTTCTTTCACCTCGGAGTCTCTTAGTCAAGGACGTTAACTCCTTTTTAGCTTTCTCCAGCTCGTTCTCCAGCTCCATTATTCGATTTTCAGCAAATCTAGTCCCTCTCTTTCACTTTGTTGACGCGAGAGCGGCCTGAAATTCTACAAGTTAACATATGATAAAGTGTGAGAAGCCAGAAGATAGAGGAAAATGATTTACCAACATGGCATGACAAGTTGCGTATTCATCCAGGTTTGTACCCCTGAGGGACTTATTCTCTAAGACCCTTGTGTGAGTCAACATGATTGTTAGCCAGTTGTCAAGAAAGGAGCTCAGATATCTCCCCCAGGTCCATCTTCGGGATCTGGCATTGTTGGCGATAGAGTCTCTTCAACCTCTACGACCTCAGGCTCCTCAGCCTTGTAAACATGACGTCACGTAATAGAGGTGCGTTTAGCCCACTTCTTTTTAGTCCCACTAGTGCTAGCTTGGGTCTCTTAGGGTAGGACCTCTGATGGAGCATCCCCTGCTTTGGGTTTCAAGCTAGGGGCTAGAATCTGGGGAAGATCGATTGTTGCTTCTGAATGTGGCACCTCACTAGGAGCAGCGACCGAAGGAGATTTTGCCTTAGCTGGTCGCTTTGGACGTTTTGAAGGAGCTGAAGCTTCAGCAGGCCATTTTGAGGAAGTAGAAGAAGCTGAAGCTTCAGTAGGTTGCTTTGGAGAATATTCCAGGAGGGAAAGCTTTCTCCTCTTGGCTGGAGCTTGCTCAGAGGAAGAAGCAGGAGCTGAAGGAATAGTTGTACTAGATGCATATACTGTTGAAGTACGAGCTGGATTCGAGGCCGCTTCAGCAGATGCTGGAACTGTTGGAATGGGTGCTGAATCCGCTGGAGCAGGCAGAGCCTCTGGAACAGTTGTGCGACCTGGAGAAGGAAAGGAATCTATCTGTATAACTAGAGCTGTCCGAGCTGGAGCAGGAACTAGAGTAGTTTCTGCCTGCGAGGTAAGAGCAGGAGCTGGTGCTGTTTCTGCTCGTGAGGTAGGGGCAAGACCTGGAGCTGGTTGAGAGGCAGGTGCATCCTCTTCCCCAACAGGAACTTCAAGAACAGAAGGGAGATCGAACTCCCTGATTTTCCCTATATCCTTGTTGCTATTAATTAATGAAGAATCTTCAGGGGGAACGAGCAATAAGCCTGAAGAAAAGCAGTGTCAAACTTGTTACTGATACCTATTGCACTCGAGCTTGCGAATACCTCGAGAGCCTTTTTCTCCTTGCTGTTGAGAGGAGACTTGTAAATTTTCAACTCTGCAAAGCAAAATGTTAAAAAATAAAATAAAATAAAATTTAGCTTGCTAAAGATTCCTTTTTACGTACCTGGTTTCAGGACAAAGCTAAAGTTTTTAAGATCTGCAAGAGAAGACCATGAAACGACAAATCAGTTCATCTTGTATGCCCCTACGTTGGATTTGCCTTTCGCACTTCCTTGGGGCAGGAGGCTCTTATATTCCGACTGGCAAGCTGTAAGGTAATAAATGCCATCTCACTTTCCATCCTTTGAGGAGCTCAAACGCTTGATACTGTAAAGGTTTTGGATGATTTTTGGAGTTGGGGGAGGAAGATTGTTTCTGAAAAAAGCTAAGGTTAATGAGGTCAACTGCGAGTATGAGTTCGGTGTCAACTGGAACGGCGTGAGCTTGACCGTGTTTAGGAACTTGATTAGGTAAGGGGGGGAGGGGGGATTGGGAACCTTAGCCCATGTTTCAGATGCTGGGTGCTAACAGCGACATACCCCTAAGGAGGATAGCATGCATAACTTTCTGAAGCCGGTGCCATCATACGACAGTTCCCGGGGATATGATATTGAAGACCAAGTCCCTCCAACTCAAAAGCATCTACTGAAGATTCACAGCGAGTAAACACTTTGCAAGCTTCCCTCTCCTCTTGAGCTTGCCGCTCCACTACGATTCGACGAGCTGCTTCAGAAACAACCTGAGCTTCAGCTCGCTCTCCACCTTGAGCTGCCTCATTAATATTACGAGCTCCGCTTGAAGACATCTATACAAAAGGGGTATGGTTAGGTCGCAACGAACAGATTACTAAAAAACCAAAAAAATTTCTAAGTTTCCTATTTTATAGATCGCTTATATAGTGGAGGGGCTCAGCCTATGAAGAAATGACCTACGAGCTAGTAATCTACAGGTGCCTAATTCTACAGTTCACATACATGACAGGCCATAAACAGTAATCAGGTCGCAAGCAAACAAGCTACAGGATCAAATCCGTAAAAATTAAAAGATCGTGTTCAACAAGAAACCCAGATTCACAGAAACTAGACATCGAAAATACAAAGTGTTTATCTTATTTCAGAGACAAAATGCAAGTTCAACACAACTCAAATGCAACAGAAGCAAACTAGAAATTGAAAACTTGAAATTAAATGGAAAAACTTACCGTGAATCTCTGATGAAATGGTGAAAAACGGCGATTGGAAGTGAAGTTTTTGTGAAAAATCGATGAAAAGCGCAACAACAAAGAGTTTGATGACTGGAAGAAAATGACAAGTGAACAGGGCAACAAAGGGGCTCCATTAGTTTATATAGGTGACCGAGCTCGAGCCCCAACCGTTCGATCTGAAGAGTATGTAACCGCCTTACATCTGACAGTGCAGTACGAGTAACGGCTTTGTAATCATGCAGCCGTCAGTTGAAAGATGTGCGCATTAAATGCGCGTGACCCAAGACGTGCTAGTACCGGTTCAGTTACCTCCTACATAATCGTTACGTGTCAGAGCTAATAAAAATGAATTTGAAAAGGTGCGAAACGACAGATTCAAGTTTGCTTTTACAAGCGAGCTCGAGCTCTTAATTCGTAGAATGAACTGAGAGCTAGGGGGCTAATGTTGTGTGCATTTTCTAGGCTCACCAAATGGGCTGGTAAAAGTCTGATAGAAGCCCAATAAGTCAACCCAATGCAAAGGTCCAAAAATTAAGGCCCAGTTATCAACTCCAAGCCCAGCGAGCTCTGTAGCTCGCCTCAGCGAATTCTTCACCTCGCACCAGTGAGCTCATTTTACAGTCAACAGATCGCTATGCAGTTCACTCTACACGTAGCTCGCTACTCAGCGAGATCCAGCTCGAGGTTGCTTTAGGCAGTAAATAGTTCGCCCAGTAGACAGTTAATACCAAATCTTCCAGAGTAGGCAGTTACCCAATCTGATCGTGATTCTCTCACCAGAAATGAAAATTAATTCAAATTCAAATTCAGTCAACGTAATATCGAGATATACGGGGCAGTTTCCTGATTCTGCTCCAATAGATTAGGAAATGTATTTATTATGAAATTCTTTACCTATTTTAATTCTTCCAAAACTGTAACAGTCTTTCTTTTATAAATAGGGGCTGAACTCATTGTAACAGACATCGAAGCAATAACATACTGTAACTCTGCAGAATTATAGAGAGACAGTCATGGACGTAGGCGCACTCACTAAACCATATAAAATCTGTGTGTTGCTTTGTTCTTGACTGTCTGTCTTTTATTTTCTCCTTGGTTTTCGTGTTATTCTTTATTGATTGCAGGTATTGGGCATTAAATTCTTATCGACCAGAAATCACGTCGATAGCATTGAAATCGAGTTATATCTTATATGTCAAGTTTGGGTCAAAATTTTTTATCCGTTTATAATTGGTCAAGTTTGGGTTAAATACTTTTGGCTTGATTTGATTGGATTACTCACGTTATTATATTTTAATTGACTAATGCTAGATTTTTTAAATATTTTGTTCAAATGATATAGCATGTGTCTTGTCAAAATTTTATTAATTAGCACATTATCTCATAATTTACAAGATTTTGATAACTCACGTATCATATCACTTAGGCATATATTTGGTTAAAAATTTTGAAAAGTCTAGCATTACTCATTTTAATCATACATGTTAATATCGTTGTTATTGTTATTATGATTATTATTGTTGTCTGTTTTTAAGTGTTGTGCGTTACAATTTCATTTATTTAATTTTTTTTTTTTTTTTTTTAAGTTTGTGCCTGAAATACACATACTTGTTAACAATTAAGATGCTAGAAGCCTTGAATTATATTTGGAATTACTTTTTTAAAATATTGACACTACTGCACTAAAGTTAATGAATTTTATGATCTTTAAATTATTTTAGTATCTACGTTATGTTCAAATTTAAGATTGATTAGTTTTCTATGATGTTCAAATGAATTCAAGTTTATGTGTGATTTTAATAAATGTTAAACTTTTAGTATATGTTTGAACTTAAGCATATGCATAAATTTAAGAATTTTTTTTAATTTAAATATGTTGTTATATTTAAATGAAAGTTAAAATTTACATTTAAGTGTATTTTAAAATATTTTTTTAACAAATTGGGTTAAAACGAATTGGGTATTGACACTTACCCCAAACGGATCGAGTTTTAAGTGAAAATTGAATTTCATTTAAGTCATGGGTCAAGTATAGGGCACTATGCTCAAAATAGGTTTCAAGTTTGGAGCGTGCCAATCCAACCCATTGCCATCTCTAGTGGGGCTAGCTCCAAAAATGCTATTATTATTATTAGGAAGAACTTCATTTTAGTCCTTATGTTTTCGGGAAACTTCTCATCTTTATAGCATTCATGGTCTATTACGTTTCAAAAACTCATCAAAATAGTCCCTTGATATGATATTTGACAATCAATGTCAAAAGAAAATGGTAAAAGACTGTTTTGCCTTTAACTTTTTATACACCTTTAATTATTGTTTTCGTTTAATTTTTTTCAAATTTTTTTCCATTTGATACATGTCCTTATGTCACCAATTAGTATTAAAAGATGAAACTACCCCCACGTGTATAACATTTGTGTGACACCCTCTCCCAAGTTGGTACTATACCCATGTACGGAATGAGATGATTTTTATTTATAAAAAAATAAAAATTGAATTTTAAGGTGTTCTATGATGAAACTTAATTTTTATAGAGTTTCCAAAAGGATCGGGAGTGAAATTAAATATTAAAAGTTAAGGGGTAAATTCATAAAATAAAAGATTTTATAAAGAATGGTAAAATTGTAAATATGATAAAAGGACAAGGACATTGGGAAAAAGTGAAGAATTTTCTAGAATTTGATAAAGTCGTAATTTTAAAGAAGTTTAAGGGTGAAAAGCGAGTTTAACCTACGCCTATAAATATAGGTGTGAGGTGAGTGATGTCGGTCAAAGAGAAAAATCTAGAGAGAGAGAGAAAGAGAGAAAGCTATCAACAAATGAGAAATAAGGCAGATCTACAGTGGCATCTAAGGAAAATCAAGCTGTTAGAAGGTGGCAAACAAATTTAAGGAGCAAATTTGGTAAGATCTAAGTAATAAGAGTAAATTTTTATGATTTTATTTTAATAAGAAAGCTGTCGAGAATAGCTTCTGGTTTACAAGAGTTTAATGAGATTTTTGGCATGTAGATCTAATGATTTGAAGCTGTAAACGAGTAAGAAAGCAAAGAAAGAGTCTGGTAAGTGAAATAGCTAAGAAATGATATTGATTTGTAGTGGTTTGTTTATGATTTTAGATGATTTAATTTCTATCGTTGAACTTGATGAGGTCGCAACTTAAGAGTTTGGTGAATAACAGATAATATGTTGATTAAGTATATGTATGTGAAATGAGGTTGAGGTGTGTTAATGGTAATATAAAATGTAAAAGTGTGGAGAAAGAAGTGTTAGAAGTAGGTCTGTATGAGTCAGGGCAGGAGCTCGCGAGCTGCGAGCTAGAGGAAGCCCTTAGAGCATTTCAGCTAGTCGAGATGGTCGACTGGGGAGCGAGCTAGGCTATGCCTGTTGCTTTTCATCTTACCTGTCTGGACTGGGCTGGAGTGCGAGCTCGCAAAAGGAACTAAGTGAGGTTGTAGCCCATCAAGGGTGTCTGGCCAAGCTGGCTTAAGGCAATAGCTCACAAGGGCGAGCTGAGAGAGGTTAAGGAGTGACCCAAGCTGGAAGAAGGTAACAGCTCGCTGAAAGAGTGAGCTAAGCAAGCTCGCTGAAGATGAATACCCTCAGTTTGGGCTAAGCTGAGCAAGGTAATAGCTCGCTGAAGGCACAAGCTAATGTGCGAGCTCGCAGCTCGAGCTGAACTAGTAGTATTGCAGTCCCTAACAGCTCGTATGAAATTAGAAGTTAAAGATAGTAGTTCAGCTAGCTAAGCAAAGACTTCAATTATGATTAAATGTAGGTCATCAGAAGAATTAAGAAGGTCGCTGGAGCAAACGAGACTCAAGTGAATAGGACAACAAGTAGTGAGTGTGAACTGTTTTAAATACTTTTTAAGTTTATCTTGCAAAATCTTTATAGACTCTTATTAATTATTTCTTAGCTTATCAATGATTTATTTTTAGCATGCAAAGATATAGTTTTGTATGATATGGTATGCAAATGTTATTAGCTCATTTTATGAAAAGAAATGGATTTGAAATATAGAAAAGAAAAAGTTTTCAAAGACTAGTGGAACGGCTCAAGCTTATAAATAGACAGACCTTCTAGCATTAGACCTGCCTAGTATATCCTATAATGTAAGGTTAGTGTTAGAAGGGTTAGTCCTACTAACATCGAGGGGATAGAGTCTATTATGTCCGTCGAGTCGCCCTCTACACTTATGGGGTATTGTCTCGCTTGCGATGTGCGATAATAGTTCCGTCACGCAGTAGCGGGATGTCTTTGTAGCTTTGTCACGATGTGTGATGATAGTTATTCCGCCACGTGACCCCCTACACTGAGCGGAGCTAGTCTATCCATTCATGTGGTTATAGCTTTCCTTGGATTTCCCATTAATACAAATTTTAAAAAAGGAAGCATACCTAGAAAAGCAAATATTAGAAAAAAAAAACATTTTTGAAAGTATTTTAGAAAAAACTTTTGAAATCATAAAGACACTTTATAAAACCCAAGTTTTTAAGAAAAATAAATTGTTTTCAAGAAAAATGTTTTCGAGAGGTATTTTATAAAACTTAGTTTAAACAAAACTCTCACACACTCACTAGGCTTCACAGCTTACAATGTTTTGGTTTTATATTACAAAAACCTCCCAGGTGCAGGAACAAGTAATCAAGTTACCAGTTTGCCGTGATCAGACTAGGTGAGTCAAACGACTAACGACGCTACATGGTTTCTTTAATGTTGTTATCAATTACGTCATTGTGTATACTTTAAAATTTGAATAATATTTTGTAGAATTTTTATATAAACATGATGACATGCCCATTTTAGATAATGTTTTTAGCTATATTTATGATAATATTTTCAGATATATTCTGCTTAGAAATTGTAATGAAATTTTTAAGTAGGTAGTTTTCTTGTTTAGCAAAGTTATTTATAAAAACGGGTTCGCGCCACGACGTCCTTTTAGGTCTTATTAGTTGGACTTCAGAAGGGTCTCATGGGATGCTCGACAGGACCATCGGATCCATTAGAGGGAATCCGGATCGAGTTCTGTCAATTTGACCGTCTGTTGACTAACAATAAGGACTAATTTGATGAGTTTTTGAAATATAAGGGACCATGAATGCTATAAATAGATTCGCATATAAAAATGAGAAGTTTCTCAAAAACATAGGAACCAAAATGAAGTTCTTCTTTATATTATTAACTTTAAAGCTCGAATGGTATCAAAGGTCAAGATAAGTTAAGAAATTACCCACACAGGCTGAAATATATGTTAAATGAGAATTGAATCCTCAACTTTTTAAAAGATAAAAGGTATGCAATTATATGTTTCAAGAGGTGATTCTTTTATTTTTATAACTATATTTCTGCAATTACATATATATCATTTAATTTGATATAAATTTTATTTTAATCCCTTTAAATGTTGTACGTTATTACATTGACCCTTTTAAGTAGATTTTTCTGACTCCATCCTTTGTATATCTCAAATTATTATAATTTCCCTTGTATATATAAAATTGTTATAACTCCACGTAAACAAGGCTGCATTGAAATCATGCCTCAATCCCATAAAACAGCATGAATTTAAAAATAAGTTGCATAAAATGTTTGGTTGTAAATGTGATGGTGAAACTTTAAATGTCTCCTCCTAGGCTCCCATGTTGCTTTTGTTCTCAAGCAATATCAAACCATTGCATTGATTTTCAACGCACCATCACAATCGTTATATACTGATACTTGTTCTAAAATATAGTATACAATACAATACTCTGAACATCATCCAACAAAAAACTTGAAAAGTATTTACTTATAAAATAATCAGAACTGATTATTGAGATTAATATAAAAACACTTCCGACCAAACAACTTTTTCAAGTATGTTCTCTGATCCCCTGATTTAGAAAACATATTTCTAATTAAATTCTCTATCAAACATCCCTGAACTACTCAAATGATCACTGTTATTGGTACTGACTGATAACAGTAGAATGTTTGTGACAGTTCAAATCCTAAGAGATGCACACATTCATATAATTCCCTGGAGCTTATGAGTACGAATCCATCTACTTGTAAATTTTGCAAACTTGAGCTGGTTGAAAGGTTACACAGTACAGTGACTTCAAAGGTTCAACAATATGGCGATACCCCAAGCAATGGCTCCAGGCTGGCCAACTGCTGGCGTAGAAACCTGTATACTGATTCGGTCATCATTGCAGCTATTCGAACGACAACACCTATTCCCTGCAGATAAAGAATCACTGAGTAACTTGGAACTTTTAAAAGCCTAACTTAATTATGGAGTTTCGGAAAGTGTTTGCTTTACATGGTAACTCCACATTGTATTTAGAGTTAAAATGATTGGAAACATGAGATATGCAACGAGACAGGTAGAGAGCTTGTCAACTTTAGAACATAATTACTTGAGTATGGTTGCAGTATAAGAATTCTAGCAGCCTTGTGGCGGTCATTTCTAATTACCTTAGGACCAAAGATGCTGCAAGAGGCAATGAAGGTTGGCTTGGTCCAATGGCAATTGGAACTCATTTTTCCATGGTGTCGCAAGCCAGAGGAAGGAATGTATAATTGCTCAGACATCATCCTCTTCACGTTTTCTTGAACTTGATTTTGAATTTGCTTCAGCTTTGGCCTACATGGACGAAATCAACAAGTCTGAACCGAATTGAGTAATCTAAATTCCTTTTGCTGATCAGCATAATGAAAACTAACAAAAACAAATAAGAAAAAATCACTAAGGTGGAGACAATTAATAGCACATAATGAAAGTATCTACCCTAAGAGTATGACCATTGCAATGACTTGGTAGTCCCGCATACGGTCTGAAATGCTGGTAGTGCTTCCTTGTTCGAGCAGCACCTGTGACAAAAACACTTAGACCTTTTATGGCACGGAGGTGAAACAGCACACTAACTGTCTGCAACATTCAATGCATGAGACTCAAACTAAGGTGATAATACTCAAAGGTCTTTCAATTGTTACATAAAGGTGCAAAGAAACTGTCAACTAAGTTTACATATTATACAAGCCTTTTATCTCACATACCTTCCATGTGTACCATAATCTACTAAAAAAGTCTCGTCTTATCAATTTGGATACAGCCACAAGAATCCCAGTAGATCATTTCAACTCAATATTTCAATATATACTCACTAGATATAGAAGATTATAATAGTCTTATGTTGACCTTGGTATGTTAAAACAGAGAAAAGCTGTCATCTTTTTACAAATTCAATATGTACGATGAAATCATTTAAAACCGTAATCCCAAACTTATGCAGTTTTGTTAAGTTTGAAAGATGCCCCCATTCTGCCCTGAAAGTTGAAGTGTGCATCTTGGTGTGATTAGGGTTCTGAGTTTGGTTCTAAATATATGTTACACCCAAAATATAAATAAATAAATAAATAACTTCTACAAATTAACATTTGCATCAATTATTAAAATTGCAACATATAATGAAAAAATTACCATATCAAGAAACAAAGGCTGAATTCCTTCTATGAATATGTGGTTGGTGCTCTTATAAAATTCAAAATCCCATCTCTCCCCACTTTCATGGCATCCACTTGTAAACCAATCAACAAGGACCAAACTTGAGTCTGAAACCACCCTAAAAATTTGTTTCTGAGAATATCTAACAGTGGAAAAGCATGTCACTGGATCTGGAATCACAGCTAAAAACGCATCACTCCCAATTCTTGCCTACTGCACAGAAAAAACCACCTACTGTCATGTGGAACCATTAACCATACCAATAGTCAAAAAGTACAATTGCACTTGAAATTTGTGCATAATCCAGTAAACAAGGTTTTATATTGCTTTGTGGAACTTCCAACACTCCATCTGATCCAGTCAACTATAATTTCATCCTTCAAGATCAAGTCATGACACTACAAGTAAGAACAACAATCAAGATTAGAGCATTGTTTTGTGTTTGACTCTTGTACAGGTTAGCATGAAGTACTAGTCTTTTACTTTGCTTTGTGTTATGAGCTATGCAGAACCGGTTGCGTTAGTAGTTGTTTGATTCACAACATGTAAACACTAGCACAATTCTATAAAAGAAGCTGCATTTGATGGATAAAAATAAGGCTTTTGGCTTTGAGCTTATATCACTTTCTAAAATCTAGTCTAGAGGCTAGGATTTTCTCAAAGTGATCCTATTTAATTTGTCATTTTTCCATCACTGTCAATCAGTGAAAATAGGTGGAAATACGGACACCACACCGACAGAGTATTAGAGCCTCGGTATGATATGAACCAAGGGATTGATAACCGTATCAGCAAGAACATGAATTCCCATTTCTGGCCAGCAGCAAACATTGGAGATGATTGATCTTTTAGAAAACATGTACAGACTGATACACCAATTGTTAGGCTCACAGAAAGGTTCAATCTTGTACTTTTAAACGAGTCAAAAGCCTTGCACATTTATTCATCAAGTACAGGCCCATTTTATAACTTTAAATCAATTAATGATGTCAGAACTAAAAAGCAAAACACCAAGATAAGCTTGGACAAAAAGCAAAACACCAAGCAACGATTTGATGTATTCATTTCTCCATAGATAGCATACTATAACATCAGTAATGAACACCAGACTATTACCTCCAAGATTTGCTGAGAACACTTGGATCCAAGAGACTTGTACACCTATTATATCATATATATATATATATATATATAGTTATAGCAGCAAAATGCAACTTCCAATACCTTAGTGGAAGCCTGAGTAGTTAAAACAGCAGTGCAGGCATCTGCAATGCTGAAATGACATGAAATGGAGTCTCCCTACAACAACAACACATACTAATACATGAAAATGAAGGCAATGGATTCAAAAGCAAATGGGAATGATTGAAAAGAGATGATAGAATGGAACATACAGAGACAATGCCACCACCATAAGTGAGGGAGTAAACCCAAACAGCTTCAGCTTCTGAAGAACCCACCTGCACCTCAAATGCAACTTTATAATATATAAATATGTAATACAACATAGAGAGACATAGAGTAGAAGAGAAGAAGTGAAAGCACCTTGTTGGGGATGATGAATTTGAGTGGATACTTGGAGAAGCAGCTTGTCACAGTTGACTTCCCTCCCACTTTCTCCACTGCCAACCTTCCTGTTTGTGTCTCCTCCATTCTCTCTCTCTCTCTCTCTCTCTCTCTCTCACAGACTCACTATACTGCTTTTTGACGCCTTCAAGGGACCCCACTAAATGCACATTTATTTATACAAAGAGTCACACTAAATGCACCCCACTTCTTCTTAGATAAAATCCATTTTCCAAGTACTGTACAAGGTCCTAATTTTTCACATTTTTAAATAATTTTAAATTAAGAGTCTTGAAACCGAAAAAATCTTTCTTTAGATTGTCTCACAATTAATGTGATTAGATGGACCAATGGAAAAAGTGCATTAACAAAAAAAAAAAAAAGACCAATGGAAAATATTAATGAAAAAGAATTTGCACAATTTCATTAGTATATTTCATCAAGTTGATTATGAGACAGTCTTATGAAAGATTGGTACCAAAGTTATAAAACAAGAATATTTAATGAAAAACTAGTGTCAACGTTATAAATACAAAAACAAAATGGATAATTAGTTGGCTAAGAAAAACAAAGCAAAAGAGCCATCCCTCTATTGCTCTAATTTGGTGGAAAATTAGTTAGGGTGATCATCTTTATAACAATTCAACTCAATTAATTAATTCGTCCTGAAAAATGATAATCCAACAATATAAATTTTCAAATCAAATTGCATGCAAACTTAACTTCATGCTTTATCCACAAAATTAAAGTGGATTAAAGTTTAAGAGAATTACAAGAAGCTTTTGAAATATAATATAAATTTATAAGCCAAGCAAGCAAGAATGAAGGTGGACTTCAAAACTTACCACTCAAAAAACATCAAAATAAATAATGAAATAAAGAAACATAATTTTATTCATATTATTTCTTTTGGGACTTTATCAAATAGTTTGTATGTTACAACTATTTGTCTAAACTAAACAGTTAAATAAAAAAACAAAATTCATTTTGGTTCTTAATTTTTTAGAAATTGATAATTTTTTAAATATCTTTAAGATAATATATCAAATATCCCTAAATTTATAAAAAAAAATTCATTATTTTAATCCCTACCATTAGTCAATCGTTTGTCAAATCGACAGTAAGAAGATTAAAATAGTAATCTTACATTAAAATTTCGGAAAATTTTTATTTTGGTTCCTAATTTTTGAGAAATTGATAATTTTTTAAATATTTTTAATATAATATATCAAACATCCCTAAATTTATTAAAAATTCATCATTTTAGTCCTGCTAACTAGTTTTTTTAACAATTAACGTTAACAAAAAACGCAAAAAGACCAAACTACCCCTACTTTGTTAGAAGTACCTTTTTACCCCTGATACATTAAAATATAAGATATTTGAAAAGATCATTATACCATTCTATATAAAAATAAATTAGAATTGAAAAACTAAAATACCCTTATAATTTTTTATTAATTCTTTTTGGATGCTACATGTTAATGAATGAATTGCTTGTTGCATCGGATTTGATAGGTTTTGATGGGTAAGGAAAATACATTTTTGCACTTAACACATAAAACCAAAATAATAACAATTTAATATATATATATATTTTTATGGTAACAACGGTAACAAGAAAATGGGTTTAAAAGGGGGTGTTGTTGCTTGTTGGTGATTGCAATTTTGCTGCCCAAATATTTCAATTTTCTTCTCCAATTTGTTTGTCCATTTTTTGATCTCCCAATTTTTGTGCTCCAATTTTTTACCTCCAATATTCTTCTCAAATATCATCAACCCATAGTAGTACAAAAAATTCAAATATGGCTCCAATTTTTTACCTTTAATATTCTTCTCAAATATCTCAATTTTTCTAGACCACACATGTGTTACCTTAAGAAATTTTAATACAAGATTACCATTTTAACCTTCTCACCATCAATTTGACCAATAATTGACTAACGGTCGGGACTAAAATGATGAATTTTTTATAAATTTAGGGATGTTTGGTATATTATCCTAAAGATATTTAAACATTTATCAATTTCTAAAAAATTAGGGACCAAAATGAAATTTTTCCAAAATTTGAATACAAGATTACTATTTTAACCTTCTTACCGTCAATTTGACCAATGGTTGACTAACGGTAGGGACTAAAATGATGAATTTTTTATAAATTTAGAGATGTTTAGTATATTATCTTAAAGATATTTAAAAAATTATCAATTTCTAAAAAATTAAGGACCAAAATAAATTTTTCTAAAAAAAAAATGATACTTAGATGATAAGATATGACATAACAATGAACTTTAGAAAACATACCCTCGAATTGTAGATTTTAATAGCCTTTTAGGTCCAATTTTTGTAATGTTTCAGTTTTTTAATCAATTAAAAAAAATGTATATAAGCGGTATTTAAATAATATGAAAATAGTATTATAAATTTGTCTCTTTATTAGTTCTATTTGTCCAAGATGTTGCGCTTTTGATTATGGAAAGTTATGGCTGCAAGGTGTGCCCACAAAGTCTATATAGGAGAAGAACAGAAGAATATATGGCAGCCAAATCACAATAAGATTATAAATTTTGAGTCTCGTAAGATTTATAGAAAAGTTGAAAACAAAGTTTGAGTTAAAAAATGTATTAAAAGAAAGAAGTCTATTGATATTCAAGTATGTTGATATTCCCTCTAGTTTTTATTGATAAATTAGAAGATAATAATAATAAAAGTCAATTGTAGAAAACTAGATTAGACTCCGTTTGATAGAGTTTCTCCAAATAAATATTTTCGAAGTAGATTTTATAAATGTAAATCTTTTACAAATAAAACTTTAAAGAGAAATTATTGATCGTTTATTTATTATTTAAAATCTTTTAAATTAAATTGTTTGATTAAATTGATTTTAAAAACTCTTTTAAATTATACGATTACCGAGAATGATATTTAAAAGATAATAAAACAATCAAATCCATAGATAATGCTTTCACTTCTTAATTCAAACATTACAATTTATTAATGTTCCATAGTTTACATCATATTGTTCATACATGTGCATCAAAAAAATATTTAAGTAAAAAGGAAATTTAAAAGGAAAAAAAATAAACATACATAAATATATTTAAAAAATTTTGCTATTAAAAAAATAAAATCTTCAAAAATTTTTGTTAAAAAAAATATATAATTTATAATATTTTAAGAAAAGAGCTTATTAGTTATTTAAATTACAAAGGTAGACATTTTGTTTTTTTTTTTTTAAAAAAAAAAAAAACTCAAAAAGATCCACTTTAAAAAACCTAAAATTCAACTTTCCTAATAGATATATTTCGGTTTTTTAATTGTTCAAAAGCTTTTCTCCAATAACAACCAAACATCACAAAATAAATCTAAAAAACTTTTAGGCTTAAAAAACTCTTTTAGCAATTAGACACATTGTACCAAACATACACTTAGTAAATTACAAATAGGTTACCAATTAATACAACTTCTTTAATAATTTATAAAATTCTTTAATAACAATAATTCAATTAGTTGTAAGTCATCCAACGGTTATAAATTTATTAGGTAACTTTACTCAATTCAGTAAGTTAATTAAATACTCTTTTTACTTTTATCATGTTGTCATAAACTAACAAATTATAAAATAATTAAAATATAAAATAAAATGCATCTCAGCATGCCTCCTTATTTTTTTTTGTTACTTTTTTCAATTTATTTAATTTATTTGTAATCAAATTAAATATATTATTTTCAAAAATGATTTCATAATAATTATTTGAAATTTAAATTAAAATAATGTTTATTTTATTTAAACTTATTTAATAAATAGTTAATATTCTTTAATCCTTTTAATACTTTTTTTAAGGGTAATGAGAAAATATTTTGAAACAAATATAATTCGAGATGTACATATAATTTTTTGTTTTTTTTATTAAATAAATATTACACACAATGTAACGATTCAAATCTTAGGACATTGTAATGAATGCTTCCACCACCAAACCATATTGAACGTTACATCTATTGTCAGATGACGTAAACGGCAGGAGAACCTTGTTTGAATAATGAGGAGTATGTTTAAAACAAAAGTGGGGTGCATATGGACTTTCTTCAATGACTAGAGGCGTGAGTCTCACATGAGACCATCCATCAGTCACCTAAAGCAAAAACCCTTCTCTCTGGTTCCTCTGTGACTCTCTCTAGGGCTTTACACTTCCATCTCAGTCTACTCCAAGGTATCATCTATCTCTCGCTATACATTTGTGCTTTTCATTTTTTGCATTAAAATCTAAAATGGGTTTAAAAAAAATTGAAACTTGAACATTGTTTCTGATTGAAAAACTAAATCTTGTCGTATAAGTATTGACAACCCTACAGTCGACTCTCTCTTCCTTGACCTCCGATTTGGCCAGTGATGGAAAGTTGTCGAAGTTTAATCATGAGTTTGGTCTGTTAAATGTTGTTTAATTGGTGAGAACATTTAGGGCAAATTTAAGAGAAAGTTTTGGAATGTTTCCTTAAATATTGTTTATCTGGTATTGTGTTGGTGAAATGGGCTAGAGGCTCAATTTTTATTCAGTTGTATGTAGAATATGTCTATTAGACCAATATGTTAGTGGTGGACCTAGAAGATGTTCTAAGTGTTATCAAGTGTAGATATTATTGAAATATATAATTTACATGAACCTACTTTTTATGGAGTTTGCATTGGATTTGCAACAATTATGCATTGACAATAATACTATAAAACCCATAATTTCATTTGTCTAGGAGAAATAGTGTTTTTCGAATAAATAGTATTTTTAGATGAATAGTATTTTAGATGAATAGTAATTTATATGAATAGTGTTTTCGAGTGAATAGTGATTTTCGGAAAACGGAAAATTTTCTCAAGTTTCGTGAGATAAAATTTTTTCGATGAATAGTGTCCATATGAATACTGATTTTTGGAAAATTGACCCCAAACATCAGAAGTCCCGAAATAGGGATTAGAATTATTAGAAACTGAAATGGATAAAAAATAAGTTCATTCGAATAAGTTTCATGGAATCCGAGCATAATGGATGAAAATAACCTTTTCAGAGAATAATAGGAAACGATGATTTTACGGTCAATTGAATTTTTTCAAAGCAGGAGATTAAGAGTTAAGATATTCAATTAGAGTATTGTACGGTCAATTTGATGTTAGGATGATCATGAATATTTTTGGAATTTATTTGTGTTAAATGAGAATTTAACTTTAAGTTTAAGGAATTAATAAATAGTTGCATGAGTTGATAATCATCAAACAAGCACAATCCTTGTGAAATTGAATGGACCAATGAGGGAATGACACCTTAGGGTCAAGTGGATGACTAAATATGTGGTTGAGAAATTTTTGAGTGATTAATGGATGATTTAATTTGTAATTAATGGCATTTTTGATATTTGAGTGATCATTTAAGGGCAAAATTGTCAAATAGGTGGAGGACTATATAAAGTGAAGACATGAGAGGATGAAGCAAGAGATTCATTCGACCATTCAAGGGAGAAACCGTGAGGGAGAGCCAAAAACCAAGAGGAGAAAAAAAAAGAGGAGGGAGCCATGAGAAGGAAGAAGAAGAAGAAGAAGAGACCAAGTTTTCAAGGTGATTTCATGTACTTTCTACCCTTGTTATCATCCCTAAAGAATCAAGAAGAAGTGAAGAAGAATTGGTAAGTTAAATGGATTTATTTTTATGTTAGTTTATATTGATTTTCATGGGTTTTTAAAGTTTAGTGATTAAATGAGTTTTTGATGGAATTTATGAGTTGAATAAAGGTTAATCATCATCAAATCAAGGTTGGAAGTGAAAGAAGAAGTGAAGCAAGTGTGGGTCAAGGAAAGTAGTAAGGTAAGGATTAGGGTTTATGTAATGATTTTAATGGAATTTAAGTGATTTTGAGTTTAAGGTTTTATTTGATCTTTTGGTGATTAATTGATGTATTTGGGAGTGATTGTTGAGCTTAGAATGAAGTAAATAGCTTAGTTGTGTTATATATTAGTAAGTGCCTAACTTGGAAAATTTTATGTAATTGAATGGATTTTTATGTTTGGATGAGTTGATATGATATGTTGTATTAATTTGAGATGAGATTTGAAAAGAAAAGCAAATGAATGAAATGATGAGCATTATGTTAGTGAATGAACCTATTATGTTAAGCATGTGTTTGTGTAGATTTTTAATGCTTGAATGGTTGGTATGATGTTTTGGAATAAAAATGAGGTGATTGGTATCAAATAAATGAAAGAAAAATGAAATTGAAAAGTTTGGATGTTGATTTTGGTTAAGGTCAAGAATGGATGTCTAAATTGTTATCCAATCTTTTTAATATGTTTTGATGATGTTTATAAGGTGTTTAACTGCTTTGGTGCTAAAAAAATTAATAGAAATGGATGTGAGGTTATTGGTGGAAAATATGGTAAAGTGGTGAATTTATTGAATATATATATATATATTGAGTTAGATTAAGTGATTAATTGACATTTTATTGTGTTGAAGATTTAATTGAGTGAATTGTTGGATATTTGAATAAGTTTAAATGCAAAATTAAGGAAGTTGGTTGGAAAGATTATGTTAAGGATTGGAATTAAAGGGTGCATGATCATTTAAGTTTAAAATTGAAGAAATAATTGAGATTGACATTAAACTTAAGTGGAAAAAGGTGATGAATTGATGGTGGAATGTGATTTTAGGTGAATTGGAAACAAAAAGGATTAAAGGGAGGTTTGGAAAGGAGTGGTGAATTACCCTTGGAAGTAAATTTGTGAGTGGTTTTATTTTAAAAGTTTTTATGAATTTGTAAGTTGATTATCCATGTTTGCAAACATACATTTTAGTATTGAGTTATTTTAATGAAATGTTATTTACATTATTTCAAGCTATTAAGTTTAATTAAATTCTAGCATATTTTTAAGCTTTATTATGCATGTATATTTCTTGAATTTATATTGTATTTGTATTTATTTTTAAGCAAACTAAATTAGTAAGCTTTTAATATATATACATACATGAAATTAAATTGATAAGATGTTTTGAAAGTATTTTCGATTATAAAGTTTATATTAGAAAAGAGAGTTACAAGTATATGGAAGAATTTAGATGTTTTGGGTTTACCCTAATCCCCAATATACCTGGCCGTAGTACCATTGCGTGCATGGCAAGATGATTGGGATAGTTACTAGTTTACTAGTTTGAGAGGTTGTGTCTAAGTCTGTAAGTCACCTTCTACACGTATATGGTAGCGTAGATCTGTCTGATATTAGGGGGGATTGTGACTCCAAGGTTTCTCATATCTACGACTACATATGGTAGTATTCCTGAGCTCTAATGGCGATGAGAAAATTCCATCACAATAGAACTAAGCTTTCTTGGGTTGCATTTGGTAAGATAAAAGAGAAAAACACATCAATAGACGTGAAATTTATTAAATCATAAATTTATTTCCAGTTTCGAGAAATAAAGAAAAGCTTATAAGACTCAATTAGTTTTGTAATTTTAATAAAGTTATAAGAAAATTATTAGTTTCATAAATTATTTTGGGAGGATATAGATATATTTTAGAAAAGGAAATTTTAGTTAAAAGTTATCCGTTCACTGAATTTTATACTTACCATTCTTTCTATGTGTTTTTGAAAAATCCTTCTCAGATGTAGGTACAAGCCGTCAATCAAACAAGGCTCAATCGGACGTGTAGGTGGCTTGACACAAAGATATCACTGCATAGGGTTATATTCGAAAATGCATGTCATGCATCACAAGTCCATTTTGATAAAAATATTTGTAAATTATATTTTGGTTTATATATAGCATTTGATATTTATAAAATTAAATTTTTGGTAAATGAAATTATATATTTATGTTAACTAAAATTAGGTGTATTTATTGATTTCAAATTGAAACATGTTTGTGGTTGGATTGTGGAAATGATTTGAGGGCCTGAGGCCTAATAGTGGAGAATTGTTTGTCATAAAAGTGTTAGATTTTGAAATTTACAGGGTGGCATGTTCAAAAAACAACCGTTATGCTATTAAAATTTTTATAAATCTATTTTATAAATGTTTGAAATAAAAAGAAAAGAAAAAGAAAAATTTCCCCACGTTTTCCGAGCTAAACAAAAAATTTAGAAAAGTTTTAAAAAGTAAACGGCGTAGCTTCACAGAAACTTTCCAATTAGATCACATATTCGTTGGAGGGCTACCGCGAGGCAGCCAACAGACCTAGTAAGGAAAGAGGTCTGTCAAATACTACTTATGATTCACACATATAGATAAATCATCGAAAAAAGAAAGGAAGGTTTGATCTTTGGTTGTAGGTTAATCTCATGTGACTAGTTAGTGCTTTAAAATTCTAACAAAGGCAGAGCTCGGCCACCTCATGGTCGAAGGCGCCTCGAGGTGACCACATTACACAATGCAAATGTGGCAACTACCCCAAGAGGCTGAGGCGATCACCTCAAGCCCATCTCGAAGTGAAGCGAAGATGAGGCGGTATGGTCATATCCTAGAACTCTAAGCGAAAAATCATCACTAGCGAGTAGTGACACCGATTACATTCTCAAAGATGATCCGCACTTGGCTCACTACATCCCTAATCTCCTGTAACCTCTACTCGCTGAGGCTTGACCACCTCACTTCACTTTTTGCCTTTTAAAACATTGCTTGGTTTGTTTCTTTCTTTTGCAAAAATGATCCTCACATGTAGCAAATAGATACTTTTGAGTGTCTTGGGCAATATTTTGAATCTGAATTACATGTATTTAATCTTCTATTTTTGCTATTGATTGCAGGACTTGTTTTTTATCTAATGAGTGCTTGATATTAGGTATTTTGTGGGTTGAATTTCAATAAATTATTGGAAAATTTTGTACTGAATGAAAAGTTGGAAATGAGTTTAATTTCAAGGCTAAGGCATCATTTAGCAAATGGCTTTTCTCCTCTAATATCACTAAATGTCTTTAACTTCGCTGGATTGATGTCTCGAGTCAATGTTACAGCATAGTCTATTTATTGGTGATCCAATCCCAAACAAAATGTTGAATTATGCCTGACTAATGCCAAAGTAATTGAGTGATAATTGTGTTGTTGACAGGCTTGTACATGTAATACACCTCATCCTCTTGTATCTGCACTATCATTGGTTTAAATACCAACTTGTTATACATGGGAATGCCATCAAATGGTCCACTACAGTGTTTTACCTTTGATCCTATGGCAATAAACAATTAAGGAAGCTCCATGTTCTTAAGTTTGAAACTTAATTCTCTAGGAGACGGATCATCATCACTTGTCTATGATGTTAGATATCGCTCAAAACCAGTTTTCAAGTTCCATTCTAGTTTCATGCTAATCAACAATATGTCTGATGGGTAATCAAAGCTTTACCAGACAACTGTTAGAGCTCTTGTCCCAACGAATAAGGTTCCTAGAATCCAGAAGCTAAGCCACTAGATTTTATGGCGCTTTTGATGAATTTGTAGACCAAATAATGCTCTTATTATTGTTGTGAAGAATAAGGTTTCCATCATCAAACATGACCAAAACTCTTTCCTTATCAGTTATTGGATTCCTTCTATTTGCAACCCAGACAACTCTACCAGGACTATGTTTGTACCATATTCCTAGGTGCCAATTGTTTGACTCTCCAGGAGTGAAGAAGTCTAGCTCAAAGCTTTCAGTAGCAGAAACTAATGTTTCACGATCTCTGATAAATTGTGCTTAGGGCTGGCAATTTGGAATTCGATACAATGAGTTGACACGAAATCGACACGATTATTACGAGTTATGATTGAACATAAATGAGTTGGATAAATAAACGGGTTAACCAGTCCAATCTGTTTACTAATCATGTCGGGTTCGTGTTTTCTTAAATGGGTAACGGGTTGACCTGTTTAATAGGAGTAAAAAAGTAATTTCATATTACATGGGTATTCATGTAATTTTAGTGTAAGTATATATATTTTTATGTTTTGGATTGTATTTATGGATGATTGTATTTTTTTAGGTTTTGGATTGCATTTGTGAATTTAAGAGGTCTTGTCTATCTTTATTTTAATTTTGTTTTTTATTAGATCTATATCAAAATTTAAATGTATTAAATATAGTTGAATGGATCATTAAATATGTCGGCTAAACGGGTTACTAAACGGGTCACTAACGGGTCAATAAATGACCCATAAATAAACGGGTTAATCGTGTTGTTTTCATGTCAACCCGTTAATAATCATGTCATGTTTGTACTGAAGGGGTTCAACCCGTTTATTATTCGTGTCGGGTCAAAAATAATCGGATTGTGTCCAACCCGATCTGTCAACTCAAATTGCCACCCCTAATTGTGTTAGACCTATGAAATAAGCTGCAATTGAAAAGTTCATGATGGATAAAAAGATCAATGTGCCAAAGTAGGTAAAGTGTAACACCCAGAATTTTCTCTATTTAAGAGAAATAAAAATATATCTAGATGAATAGTATTTTTAAGTGAATAGTCAATTCTGAAAAGTGGACATCTCCTCAAGTTTTGTGAGATCAAAATTTTTTTCGGTGAATAGTATTTTCTGACGGAAAGTATTCATGTCAATAGTAATTTTTGAAACATTGATTTTGTATTTTAAAAGTTTTTAAAAATTATATTAGAATTAATGAAAACTGAAATGGATCAAAAATGAGTTCGTTTAAGGTAAAACAAAACCGTTTCTAGATCCGATCGGAAATTCGGAAGCATTTTTGAAAAAATTCAAAAATTTAGATAACTGTTAAAATGAGTATTAAAATGCTTAAGAAGTATTTTAAAAACTCAAACTACACTTCCGAAGGAGATTCGGATGGAAATGGAATTAATTCGAAAATTGTCGAAGGCCGTTTAGTGAATTTAGGAGAGCCAAAAATGGGCATGAAATAACTTTTTAGAGTCACAAAGGTTACTAGGAGTATGTAGGAAGTCCGAATATAGGCCCCGGTAAATTTTGAAAGAATTTCGAAAAAGTTCCGAAAAAGTCAAATCCGAGCGCTCCAGAAAAGTCAAATCAAAATAAATAAAGAAAAGATAGATATGTGGGGCAAGCCACCACAAGAATGTGACCTGTGGCATAAGAGATAAGGATGAGAACAATTGTTAAAATTCTATGAATGACATTTTCGTGATTTTTAGTAAATTTTAAGGGCAAAATGATCATTGATGGATGAACTATAAAAAGTGGAGGATGAGAGAGTTGAAACAAGAGAGGTGAGCCAGTTAAAGTGAGGGAGGCATGAAAAATAGAAGAGAGACTGTGAGAGGGGGAGGAAAAAGCCGAAAGAAGAAAAGAGAAATGGAGCTATGAAGAGAAAAAAGAACAAGAAGAAGAAGAAGAGGTTCCTAAGGTGTTCATCCATCCTTCTCTCTCTAATTCACCCAAAATTTCTCAAGAAATTGGTAAGTGGATGAATTTAAATTTATATTAATTGAAATGGGTTTTTAAGGTTTGGTGCTTAAATGAATTTTTGATGAGTTTTATGGCATGAATAGAGATAGATCATCATTAAATTTAGCTTGGAAAGCAAAGGAAGCATAAAATAATTTTGGGTCAAGAAATTAATAAGATAAGGTTAGGGTTTGATGGTAAAATTTTATGAAAATTTGATTGATTATTAGTTTAAAGCTTTAGTTGATCAATTTATGAATAGTTGATGCCTTTGGATGTAATTTTGAGCTTGAAATAAAAATATTAGTTTGGTTGTGATTAAGATTAGTAAGTGGTCAACTTGAAAAAGTTTAGGTCGTTAAATGAATTTTGATGTTTGATGATATTATATGATGATTTATGTTGAGTTGAGATGATATTGGAATAAAAATGCAAATGAATAAATAGATGAGTAATTATATTAGTATGTGGACAATTTGTGTTTTTGTATGTATTAAAGTGATTTTAAAGGTTTGAATGGTTTGTATGAGGCTTAGAATGCATTTAAGTTGATTTGATAGCAAATGAATGAAAGAAAAATTTAAAATAAAAAGTTTGAGTGTTAAGGTGGTTAAAGTGAAAAATGGGTGTGTGAATGGATATTTGATGCTTGATTTTGTGTTTGATGAAAATGGTATGAGTTTTTGGTAGATTTTGAGTTAATTGATGTAAAGAAAATGAAAAATTCGGGTGTGGTTCATGAAAATGGATTTTTATTAGAATAGGGTATAATTGTGTATTGAATAGATTTGTTGATGTTTAATGTGGGTATGAAATGTTTTTGGATGAGTTTATATGTGGTATTGTGTTAATTTGAGGGGATTTTTGGAAAGAAAATGCAAGTGAATGAAATGATGAATAATTATACTAGTGTATGGATGAATTATGTTACCCATATATTGGCATTGAATTTTAATGTTTGAATGAGTTATATGAGGTTTTGGAATGAATTTAAATTGAAGTGTGGAAAGAAAATAGGAAAAGATTGAGTTGAAATTTATAAAAAGGAAATTTTGCTAATATAGGAGTGTATATGTAGTGGACTAATTCTTGAAAATGGATTTGTTATTTTTATATGAATTTGAGTTAAAATAAATCAAGTGAATAAAGAAAAAGTGTAGTATGGTGTGATGAGTTCATGGTATTAGTATACTAGGTTTTATAGAATGTTGTTAGAAAATTTAATTCAAATTGTAATTAAGGTGTAGATAAAGGTTGGTGTGGTTGTGATGTTATTGGTGTACACATATTTTAAAAATTTGACTTTATTAGTAAGCATAACGATGAAAATTTCTTTTGTAAATTATTGATTTTGCTTCCTTGATGTGCTAACTAGATATAAGTGATATTTATGTGTCATTTGGATGTTGTTGGAATAAATTTCTAGATGAAAAACAAATTTGAAACAAAAATTCGTAAAGGTTGGATACATAGGCCAAATGCACCCTAGAGAGAGATCTAGGGGTATTTTTGTCATTTCATGCTTATTTGTGTGTTAATCAAATGACATTTGAATGGTTTATGTGATGAATTAGTACATGAAAAAGGAAAGTTTTCAAAATCACTTTCATTGACTGAATGTATGCTAGCTTTGTATCCAAAGGTAGTTTGGTCATTTCATACTCAATTATGTGTTGATTACATGGAGTTTGAATGAATTATGCATTGAATTAGTGATTTGAAAGAAAAAGTTTATAAATTACACCCTTTGACCGAGTCGTGCAAGAAAAGGAAAATGTTGGTTTTGTAAAATGTTGATGCTAAAACTAGGGGTAAAATAGTCATTTTAAAATGGCCAAGAGTGAAGCTTTGAAAGATTTCGAAAAATAGATACAAAAATGTGATTAAATATTTACGTTACTAAAATTTTATTTGAATTGATAATTTGGTAATTATTGAAAAATATTAAGGGCCCGAGTAAACTTGAATATTAATAGATGGAGATTGGAAATTGGCATACCAATAGAGAAATATTAGCAATATTGCGCCATGTTGTTGATACAAAGATTGTGAATTTTGGATCTTGAAAGATATCGAGTATCCGGTCCCAGAATTCATGTGTTGTGTGAAATATGATTTGGTGGGTAGTCACCAAGTGTCTGATGCCGGAGAACTTGGCATGCTAATAGGGTGATTATAGCAGTACTGCACCGATATGCTTATAAACATTGATACTGAATTCATGGACCTTGATAGGCACTGAGTATCTGATCCTAAAATTGTGTAGTATGTGAAATGTGATCCGACGGATAATCACTGAGTGTCTGATGCTGGATAAAACTATTTTTCAGTTCAAGGTATCATGTCAGAGTTTACGAAATGCGCTACAAAAACATTTGATTAAATCGTGTGATAAAGATTGATGAAATGATTTTCTGTATTTTGTATGTATATTTATTAGTAAATGGATTACTTGGTGAATTTAGAAAAAGAAGTTGAAAATGGTTTTTAAACGTGACTTTTATATGTTACTAGTTATTCGCTTTTTATTATATTATATTTTGAAATTTGAAAAATTGTCAAAACTGTGATTTTATATTGTTATATGAGAAAGATTTTTAAAAGGGAAAAATGTTCTTATTGGTGAACAGATTACTTAGTGAATATTTGATAAAGCTTAAAAATTGTGGAATTTTGTTATACAAAATGGTTTTTTTTTTTTTTTTTTTGGATGAAATAGTGAAATTTGGTTTAATAAGGTTATATTTAAAAAGTGACGTTATGCAATTTAAGTAGGTGTTGACTGGTAACTCAACCTCTTCATGATTTATTATAAAAATTTGATAATTGTGGAATCTTTCCTTACAATCTTGTATCTATGGGAAATGGTGAATTTAAAACTTGTGTAAACCCACTAAGTAGAATTAATTAGCATGTTGAATTTACCACGTGCAGGTTAAGATTTGGGTATTGTAGATAAAGACTAAAAGGAAGATATCTGCAGCAGTTGTTGCGAGTCACATCCCTCCACATTTGGGTGGTTACTCTTTTGATATCATATATGTGTATTAGAGTAATTATTCTTTAGGTATATATATATATATTTATTTATTTATGTTAAAATGCATTGAGACGAACGTACATATATGTACATGCATATGTATACTTGAGATTTTTGTAAACAATTTTGTAAATAAATTGTAGAAACATTTTTGATATTGTAAAGTGATTTTATAAATTAATTCTTACTCTTCGTTTAACTCATGTTTACTTTGATGAATATGATTTTCCTTAAATGTATGATTTCATGAAAGTTTGTGTGGTGAAGTTATTTTGAATTGGACGGAGGGTCCGAAATGGAAGTTGGGAAATTAGATTTATTTTAGAAATATTTCTTTTTAAATCTGCAGGTTTTTATAATTTTGAGTTTTTCAGAAAAATAGAGAAAACTCTGCTGGATTTTCGAAAAAATAAAAAAATAATGTTTTATAGTGCATATATGTAAATTAATAACGAATAAACCGATTAAAGTAGCATCCTTCGACTCAGGTTCCCATTTGAATAGGAATCGGGTGGAGGATGTTACATGAAGAATAAATAAAACGCCATTTAACACCCCCAGCTTTCCTCTCAAGTCTTTCAGCATCTATTTATTTTCCTTCTTGTCTATTTCACAACTGTGCTATAGTATCATTGAGATGCTACTGTGCTAGCAAACATAATGGAGAGTAAGCTTTTGCATATTAATCAACAAAGAAGCACTACTAATTGCAGCCTGTAAGATAAGAACCATAGGACTTATGATCAATAGTCAATAAAAAGAAATAACATAACAAATAAATGAAATTAAAAATCTCTAATAATAATAACCATATATGACAAGACTCTTTAAGATAAATTCAGCCTAGATAAGATCCTTTAAATATTCTGTATGTAATCAACATGATCATCACTCAAAAAACGTTTGGTATAAGTGACTATTAATCTATGAGTTTCTGACCTTCAAGTCTTGCAAAGACTTGTTTAATAACGCATATTAGAATCTTTCACCTAAACTACTTTTGAAAATTATTCAGCTTACTAAACTACCATTTATGCACATCACTAGTAATCTAATCACAATAAGAAACTTTTTCTGTCAGTGGAAGTTTTGATGAAACAAGTAATCGAACGATAAGTACTTTGAGATGAAAACATCAGGACAGAGAAGAAGCCAAGGCAAATGGGCTTCCAAAACCTACAGTGTGTCTTGAGTTCTATCTTTTGGCATGCCATTATGTCACACTGTACACATGCAATAAAACTAAGTGAGACATTTCATCAAACAGTTAGCATACAAAAACCATCCAGCAACCCTAGATTCACAAACAAAAAGGAGAAATCATTGCTCATTAAAACAAGTTGTACAACAAACTCAATTTGTATAATAACCATTGAAGTTCAAGCATGCCTACCAGAGCCAATGCTTCTCCATCATACCTTGTCACGACCCAGTACAGACACTTCAACAAACCAACGTGTCCATTCACATGTAACCAGTACAATAGAAAATTACATCTTCAGTTATTTATCAAGTTCATGGCATCTTTACCTTAGTGTGAAACTCCATAATAATGGGTTTAGACTTAAAAGTTGACGAAGATAAGTCAATGCAAGAAGGCATAGTCAGTCTCTAGTGGAGCCCACTAAATAAGGTTTTCAAACAAAAAGGCCAGAGATTGCAACTGTTAAACAATGTGGTTTTGTGGGCCCATGACAAGAATTCTGTGGACAACTGTTAAACTGTAGTTTGGGTAGCTAACCGAGACCAACCAATGAAAACTAACTCAGTTGTGCTTACTATTGACAATGAGGGGAATCTTGTGATTGAGGATGGTAGGATTACAAATAGAGTGAGTGAGAGCTCACTGAGAAGTTAGGTATATTGTGGCAGAGCTTTGACTACCCTTCAAATACTTTTTTACCTGGAATGAAGATTGATTATAGTAACTGAAAATCAGCCGTTTGTTTATGAATTTTCTCCAGAAAATTAAGATGATGAAAGGAAATCGCAAAGACTTCTAGAAGCGGAAGTTTTATAAAATTGAGTTTGTTACAATGAGCACATGAAACCACATGACTATTGCTCTGTTTTTATAGAGTCCTTTATGTACAGCCATATTAGTTATTGTTCATGTTACACTTATCCTAGACCGCCCTGCCCAATAAGATAAGGATTTCAGCAACTTTACACTCGTGCACATAATAAGACTACCCAATTATTAAATTTGATGTCGCCATTCATTTATTAGTACATACCACCACCAACTGTTACAAAGGCTTTCCATCTCTTCTTTTAAATTTTGATCATTTTAAAGATACTGTCAAGTTCATCTTGACTTATGTGTTTTCTGTTAAAAGCAAATATGTATGTAATTTGATTCCAAAACTTGGAATCAACAATTTATATTTTACTGATACAAATTGATATGAAGTGAAATTGAAACCAACAATCATAATATATACATTATTGAAATATGTGTATAATTAATGTTTTAAAGTAATTTAATGACAAATATGTCCTTGAATTTGCATTCTATATAGCCCAACAAAAAGCTCCAAGCAAACCATTATTAAGAATTTCTACCTGCCATCCAGTATAGTTGTACTCATTGCATTGGTTGTTTGAGATTTTCCTTTATTTAAAGTTGAACCTGAAATGAAATCTCTTTCCATGAAGAAACCTGGCTCTTTAGGCTGAGATAACGACAGTCCCTCATTGACCAACATGAAAACTACAGATGACATAACTGGTCTGTCATTTAGAAATGTTTGAACATATAATAAACCTACTTGAATACATCTAAGAACTTGAGATTCAATGAAGGAGCCTTCTAAACACGTATCCATTAATTCCAAAGCCCTCTCATTATTCCATTGCACCCATGCCTGATAGATGCAACAAATATTATTGTTTATTCTCCACAACGGGAAAATTGTTTAAAATAAAAAGAAGCATATTACTATTTCTACTCACATGTCCAAGAAGACTTCGGTGGTTATTTGGATGGAAGAATCCTCTATTCTTTTTGCCACTTACTACCTCTAATAGAAGCACACCAAAGCTAAAAACATCAGACTTTAATGAAAATGTACCATCGACGGCATACTCCGAAGATATATAACCACTGCATTAAAATATATAATATATAAGTTTTTTTTTTCCAATAGTAAAAAGAACATTTACGATTATAGTTAAAAAAGCTTACAATGTTCCAGCGATTCTATTTGTGTTTCCTTCTTTTTCATCATTGCTAAAAATTCTTACCAATCCAAAGTCCGAAATTTTAGGATTGAAATCATTATCTAGCAAAATATTGCTTGTCTTCAAATCTCTATGAATGACTTGGAGTTTTGAATCTTGGTGAAGGTAAAGAAGTCCTCTTGCAATCCCGATAATAATGTCAAACCGCTTTCTCCATCCCAAAAGTTTGCTTCTCTCACAATCTGCACATCATTGCCAACTTTAGTACTGCTTACAATTAGAACTGTTTTTATGTAATTTTTACTTTTAGCCTTTAGATAGAAAGCATTTAATTTAGATCACAAATATGTGAAAGCTCGAGTATGTAAAATATATATGACTAGGTAAATAGTTATAAGGTTAAAAGGTACAACCAAAAATGAAATAATCCAAGCTTTTGTTTGGCATATATTCATAGACCAGCATCCTTTCATCTCCATGTATACAACAGCCAAGAAGCCCAACAAGATTTTTATGTTGAAGTTTGCCGATTAAAACTGCTTCATTCTTAAATGCTACAATACCTTGTCCTGAATTTTTTTAGAGTCTTTTCACTGCAATTTCTTGTTTTGTAGAAAGAATTCCCTATATATTATAATCAAATTTCAAATTAGAAGGATATAGAAGGCACTATCTACCCTCAAGTGAAGTAACAGATAAACATATAAACATTGTTACCCTATAAACAGAACCAAATCCGCCCTTGCCAATCATGTTGGCTTGCGAGAAATTGTTAGTAGCAGCAACAATGGTACAAAAATCAACTAAAGGTACTTTTGCTTCATCTTTCCTATTCTCCAGCCCTAATCTATTAACCAAAGATTTAAACGTCCAATGTTAAAAAAATCCTTGAACTCAATGCTAAAATTGTATGACATGATAAACAATTGAGCAAAGTTGGAGGGAGATTTTACCTCTATTCTTTTTTTTCTTCCAAACTTTTAGTTTGTAGAGTACCAATCCCAATGAAAACATCCCAACAATGATTGCAACCATCACGATGATCATTATTCTTTTCTTCTTATTCAAATAATTTATTGATTCTGGGACATGCAAATCAACAAACTCAAATTAACTTTAATTTGAAACTTATTTTTGTTTCTCCTTAAAATTTATAATGGTTTTTTTTTTTTTTTTTTCACATGCCAATCTAATATATTATCAATCTCCTAACTTCATTTTCCTTCCCAATAATAACTTTACAAGGGAATAGATAGAAAAAGACAAAGAAAGAAATTATTTCTATTCATGATCCTCTTGCAAATCAACCAAACCTCATACATGTATCTTTCGATTTTTGTTAGTTTTTACTTAATTGTTCTCTTAAAAGGCCATAAATTGGAAATGGTTTAAAAAACTTAATTGTTCTCTTAAAAGGCCATAAATTGGAAATGGTTTTCAATAGCTACTACACTTAAAAGCATTAGGCATATGAGGGACCCACACCTACAACTCTTAAACTTTGATATCAAATTAGTAACCATTATACCTAAAATTTTAATTAATCATAATAGAGGCAACAATAAATCAAATAATAAAATTACCTAGTTCTGAGGCTGGAACTCTCAAATAGAAATCCTGTCCCCAAGTGAATCCTGCAGGGCATTCTCTGGTATCAATCAGTTCCCCAAACCACATCAAGCAGCCACTGCCTCCTTCTCTTACATCAGAATTTGCATAAGCTTTACATGAACAGTTTTTGTAGCATTTAGCCTCACATTCCTTGAGATTCATGCTAGCGTTCGACCAATAACCGTCAGGCACCTTTGTCCGTGAAAGCTTCAGAAACCTTTCTCCACTCGGGCATTCTGGTGGCAATTTCTCTATGCATTTGCTTGACGTATTCCATACGTCTTCTTCTTCGGGTACAAACCCCGTCAAACACTCACAAATTTGTGTTTTGCTACTTCTGCAAATATGATTAGGACCACACAGTGCATAATTGTCACACGAGTCAATCGGCCAATGGTACAGCATAATCCATTCCTTGCTGTTCCAATTCCAAACAAAACGATGAAGTATGCCTGATTGACCTAAAAGTAATCGAGTGACAACTGTGTCGTTGGCAGGCTCGTATGTGTAAAACAACTCATCTTGTTTATGCACTAACATTGGTGTAAATGTCAACTCATCTTGTTTATGCACTAACATTGTTGTAAATGCCAACTTGTTCAACATGGGCATGCCTACAAACTGTCGAACATTCCATGGTCCACTTCGGATAAGTTTTTTCGAGCCTATGGTAACAAATAATTGAGGAATCCCTTGGATGACAAGTCTAAGACTAAAGTCTCCAGGGTACGGATCATCATCACTCTTCCATGGTGTTAGATATCGCTCAAAACCAGTTCTTAAGTTCGATCCCAGTTTCATGCCGGCCAACAATGTGTCTGATGGGTAATCAAAGCTCTGCCACACATAGCTGTCAGAGCTGGTATCCCTAAGAACAAAGTTCCCAGAATCCAAGAGCTGAGCCACTGGATTTCTTGGCACCTTTGATGAATTTGTAGACCATATAATGCTCTTATTACTGCCGAGAAGAACAAGTTCTCCATCATCAGACATGATCAAAACTCCTTGCCTATCAGTTATTGGATTCCTTCTATTTGCAACCCAGACAACCGTACTAGGACTGAATTCGTACCATATTCCTAGATACCTGTTGTTTGACTTTCCAGCAGTGAAGAAGCCTAGCTGAAATCTTTGGGAAGCAGAAACTAATGTCTCACCATCTCTGATAGATTGTGCTGGACTTATGGTATCAGCTGCGTTTGACAGGATCATACTAGATAAAAAGATGGAAGTGCCAAAGTAGGTGAAGAATGGAAGGTATTCCATTTAACACTTCCCAACTTTTCTTTCTTGTTTATTTTAAACACCTTAAAGCATCAAAATTCTGTGTTTCCTATTGTTATTACAAAATGTAGCCTCAGCCAAGTTGCGAAATTCAGTGTCATTTGTCTGTGGTCCATAGACAATTAATTTTGAAGACTTTTAGCATCAGAATTGTCAAGTCTGTGGAATTTTGCAAAACGTCTTAGTCTTCCAAATTCCTTTCTGTTAATCCGTCACCAAGTTCAAAGATTTTTCAAACATTTTGTACAAGATATGTTTTTCTTTTATAGTAAAACATTTCGTAGGCAGATATTCAAAATTAATAAAAAAACATAAACATGTCTCTTTGGGTGCACCTAGGTTGAGTGATTACATTCTAAAATTGCTAATTTAAATTTATTATATCTTTATTATATCTAATTACAACTAAATGAGTTAAATCACATTTATAATAATCGACAGACAAAATCACATTTGTTAATTGTAATTAGATGTATTTAGTTATAATCATACATAATAAAGATATAATAAATTACAATAAACAGTTTTAGGATGTAATAAATTTTCTGTTTTCTTTTTATTAAATGTATCGATACCTCAAATGTATTGTAGAATGTGCCAACTATTAAATACACTTCATGCAAAATAAAGTATATGGAAAGCAAATTTTTGTGCATGTGTTTTTATCCTAAGTTTTTCATTAAATTGAAAACTTGAAATTTTAAATATCAATGTTCAACTTGAAATTCATATTCATGTCTTCATAAAAATGAAAGTAAAGAAATTACATCTAAAAAGTATTTTGTTACAGGATCCAACCAATACAAAATAATTGACATAACACTTTGTTTTTCAATTAAAGAAATTTTCTTGTAGTGAGGAGATTGCCTGAAACAAAATTAAACTTTTAATTTGGCTCATACTAGCAAAAACTTTTCGACTACGCCTCTCGTGCCAGACTACGCCTCTCGTGCCAATGCATAGAAATTAAAGAACACAAGGTTTTGGAAGCTCATTGCCTTGGCTTCTAGCAGTCAACATACTAAGGTTCTTCTCATACATCATGTATACGATTGGAATCAAGAACCAATCTGAACTCAATATGTAAGTCTTAAGATTTGTTTGTGTTTTTTAATTATAATCACGATGTTGAATTGCAACTATTAACTTTTTTTTTTTTTTTTAACTACCCAAAAACAACTTAACAAAAACAAGTAAGAATTTCTAATTTTTCATTTAATTACAAATCACTTAAAGATATTTAAACGATTTTATTGTAACTCTATCCTCTCCAAAATGACATATTTCCAAATTTATCATAACTTTATATTACTTCTTTTTTTTTAACCTTAATACTTACAAGAAATATATTTAAAAATGAAAACCTAAATATATCTCATTCCAAATTGTCTTGGAATTAAATTAAATTTTTAGTTTAAATAGGATTTGTATAGAGATTAAAACTCCTACTACTATAAGATTTATATGTTATAAATAGGTTTTTTCTTTTTTTCTTTTTTTTTTTTTTGGGACAAATTTCTAGCGCTTGAGGTTTTGACCTTTTTAAGCATGCTAATGATGGTGGAATGATCTGAAAATTTTTTTTAGGTTACTCTATATGTCTTGTATCTTCATGCAAAGTTTGGCAGTAATTGGACACTTAGATAATAAAAACAAATATAAGAACAAAGATAGGTTTGATTAGGAATGATAGACACTCAAGACAAATTTTTAGATTTAGAGTAAGGGATTGTTTTGATCTTTATAAGTGCTCTTTGGTATTGTATTTGTGACAATTTTCCATTTATAATTGCATAGGGCTCGATTGATTTTTAAACATAGAAATATTGAAATATTAATCCAGACTTATCTACATGCTACTATAATTTATTATTAATCTAGTTTCATGTGATGAATCTAGTTTTATGTGTCTAGGAATTCTAATTGAATGTTTGGATTTAATAAGTTCATGTATTTGTAATTAATTCAGATGTATCAAAAATAATATAAATAGGTTTGCTCATTTGTATGTTAATCCAATCCATCGAGAGAAATTACATGAAATCAAAGAAGTTGAGAAAAGAGATTTTGAGTTTCGAGAGAACAATTTTCTTTTCTTAACTGTCTATCCTAAATTTGTGTGAAATTTTCTTGAATTTGTTGGTGGGCTTTCAAACGCTTCTAACAAGAAATAAGTTGAAATTGGAAATTGTTTATTTATATGAAATATTATAAAATGTTTTGGTTCATTGTTCATAGTTCTATTACTGGCATTATTGTCCCAGTTGGATTATTATATGCACACCTACCATTACGGTTACCATTATTGTTGAGTCATACGGGTATATATGGTATACTATTACTATTACCGTAAGCAT
This sequence comes from Litchi chinensis, assembly GCA_019925255.1. NCBI lineage: Eukaryota > Viridiplantae > Streptophyta > Magnoliopsida > Sapindales > Sapindaceae > Litchi > Litchi chinensis. Next base: position 10,692,513 of record CM034469.1, on the reverse strand, counting down.
TATATGACATGAGTTATTATGACCAATTCTCTAAAACAAGAGTCAAACTCATTGCTCTACATTAGTTAAGTTTGAGGGGGAGTATTGGAGCTAATATTAGAGAATTGGTTAGTAAGAAGATGCTAGATGTCAGCTCAAGAAGGACACCAGATGGTGTAGCTAAAAACTGGGTAGCACATCCAGTAAACCACCAATTAGAAGTTACACCTGTGAGTTAGGAGATAAGAGGAAGCAATATAGAAGTTGTTAGTCAAGTTAATTTGCAAGCAGAAAATATTGTTAAAGTATGAAAGCTCTCAGTCTTGAGAGACATCGATTGTCTTCATCAAGATCAATATAGAATTCTTTTCTCTCTAATCAAGATCTTCACATCGTCTATAATTATGAAGAAAAAGATAGATTGACAATTACATCCAATTGAGGATATGCTTTCTTTTGTTGTTACATTCATTGTACAGTTTGAATTTATTAAATTGTTTAGTAAACTTAGACTTAAAAGATTATAGATTAATGGATGGTATCAGATTGGAATTTATATTTCGGTGTATATAGTTCATCGATGGTTTTATATTGATTGTTCATGTATTGGATTTGAAGTGTTACACCCATACTAATGATGGTTCAATAATTAATAGAAATTTACTCATAGCTCGTGGCTCGCCCCCTAAAACCACGTTCACCTTCTTTCCTCTAACGCCCATCTTCACAGCATCTTTATAATAGCATTTGGCTAAGTGCTGCTCTCCCTGAACACATCCAATGCCATTAGGGGTTAGAAACTTGATTGTGAGGGTCCTGGTTGAACTGATCACGTCCAGGTCATTCATTACAGGTCTTTCCAAGACCACATTGTAGGCTGATGGGCAATTAATGATAAAAAAATCTATCAATACAGTTGCTTGACAACCTGCCTCTCCGAGTGCAAGTGGCAACTTAATCTGGCCTACTGGTATAATGGCATCTCCAGTGAAGCCATAAAGAGGCTTTGGAGAAGGCTTCAATTGCTATGCTTCTAGCCCCATTTGGTCGAAGCAAGTCCTATACATGACGTTGACCGAGCTCTCAGTGTCGATCATGATTCGTTGCACTTCCATGTTATTGATTTTGGCTCGGATGATAAGTGCATCGTTGTGAGGCTAGACCACACCTCTAGCATCTTCCTGGGTGAACACAATATCATCCAAGGTTGTCTTCGCCTTCTTCGCGGGTCCCTTCGACCCACTAACTTGCAAGACATGATTTGCTTCCCGAACATACCTCTCACACGATCTGTTTGAAGCATCTGCGATATGGGGGCCACCATGAAATATAAAAATTGTCTTTACAGTAGGTTCGTGGTCTGGCTTGAGAGCTCGCTGGGGCTACTATTGTGTTGACTGTTGTTGTTGTTGAGGTCGTTGTTACGGAGGTCGAGAGTTTGCAAGTCTCCCCACGTAATCTCTCAAGTTACCTCTTTTGATTAACGTTTCAATGACGTCCTTCAACGCCCAACAATCAGAAGTATTGTGTCTGACCTCATTATGATAAACACAAAACTTACTCCTATCTCTGTGCTGAACATAGGCTCTCAAAGGATTTGGCTTTCCAAAATCTTCCCTATTTCTTTCGGCTGCAAAAATCCTGTCCTGTAAGTTTGACAGGATACTGTAACTGTCATAGCGACCTTGATACTGAGGTTGCTCATTCTTAGGCTCTCTCCAAGCTTTCTTAACAATCTGGTTGCTTGATCCACTGTCTTGGCTTTCATCTTCATTCCTGCCATTATTTCTCTTTTTCGACTGACTGGAATTGCCCGCTTTGTTCTTCTAATTGGACTTCTTCTGGCCGAAAGTCTCTTCCCATCTAATCTCCTTCGTAGCCCGCTCATAGAATTCTCTCAGGTCTTTCACCGGAGACTTGTAAATACTTTCATATAATTTCTCATCCTTACACAGCCCGGCCGCAATTGTAGTCAAAATACTTTCGTCCGATGGGCTCTCCATATTGGCGACCTTACGTTTGAACCTAGTGATGTAGTCCTTCAATAGTTCATTCTGACGCTGAAAGATAGTGACCAAATGGAAGGATGGTGCGAGCTGCTTTCTCAAAGCTCTATACTGGCTAACGAACTTCTGTTGATAATTTTCCCAACTTCTTATGCTGCGAGCTGGTAGATTCTTGAACCAAGTCTACGAAATATCCCTAAGGGTAGCTGGAAATACACGACACTTCACCGGTGGGATATCCGTCTGTAGGTCCATCTGGACATTAAATGCATCAAGGTGGTCATAGGGGTTGTTGTCCCCATTGTATTACTGGATACTTGGGACTTTGAACCTGTGAGGGAGAGGTTGTGTCTCGATCTCCCTAGTAAATGGAGTCCTCTCCCTGTAATGCCCATGCTAGTCTGGGGCACCAAGTCGCACTTCAAGTTACTGGACCCTTTAGAGAAGTTCCTCTACTTATAGGTCTCGAGGCTCGTGTTTCCTTCTGTGATCACGACCTGGAGAGCGACGCTCTGGTTCATACCTCTGGCTCTCTCTAAACGAGCCGCCAGCTCGATACGACCTTGAATGTCACTGATTATCTACCTCATCCCCCTCATGCCGAGATGTAGCTTGGACTCTGTTGTGGCCAACTTCCATACGATGGCTTCCATCCTGACTCGCCCTTATCACCAAACTTGCAGGACGGGCGACTTCTCTTTCATCATGAGCGTGGCAACCTCTAGCTCTAAAGTGCGAGTTGGATGAGCGAGCTGAGCCGGTAGGTCGGAGATCTCTCTTATCGGCCTTTCTGGCACCTGCACTCTTTCATGTTGTGGATATGCTTACCTTTGTGCAGCAGCTTCAATCCTGGGCGCATTCTGCACTTGAGCCTATACCAACGCATTAACTGCATTTGCAAGCTGTCGAACCGTAAACTCCAACGCCTCCTGCCTTTGATGCCATGCTTGTAGCCCCTCGGCTTGGGTGACTGGAACTGTTTGGCGAAGGGGCAAGGGAGGCATGCCTACTGCAGCAGTAATTGCTTGGCCTTGGGACGTGCTTGCTACGGGCATGGGTGCATCTTCCACCTGCTACACATCACGCTGGTATTGACTGGTCTAACTTTCTGCTTGGTCAGCCTGTAAGCCCACATATCTGGTTGTCTCTGTTTTTGCCATATCTGTTGAAAACTGACAAATTACAGCAAAGAGATTGCAGTTTGGGCCTTCCTTCTAGCGCCAAAATATCGACATTAATTTCTGGTCGATGAGAGTTTACAGCCCAATACCTGCAATCAATGTAAAACAAAGCAAAAAGCACAAGAGAAAGTAGAAAAGCAGAGAACAAAAATAACACACGAAGGTTTTTAACGTGGTTCAGCAAGTGTGCTTACGTCTACAACTGTTCCTCTCAATAATTTTGCAGAGTAATAGTATAATATTGTTTAGGTTATCTATTATAATGAATTCTTGCCTCTATTTATAGAGAAGGATGCGTTACAATTTGAGTCAAAATAAAATAGAAAAATAATCTTATATTAACTATACTTCCTAATCAGTTGGCGTTGAATCAGGTAACTGCTCCGTAAAAACAGAGATCACGTTGACTGAATTTGAATTTGAATTTATTTTCAATTCTGGTGAGAGAATCACGATTAAATCGGATAACTGCCTTGTTTGGAAGATTTCCTTATCTAACTGACCACTGAGCGAGCTGTAAACTGTTTCAAACGATCTCGAGCTGCATCTCACTGAGTAGTGAGCTGTGCATGGCACGAACTGCATAATGTTAACAGCGATTTGTAACTGTCATGATGCGAGCCCGCTGGCGCGAGCTGTAGAGCTTGCCTGGGTTGGATATTAATAACTTGGACCTCGTTTACTGAGCCGTTTCATTGGGTTGACTTGTTGGGCTTCTATCGGGCTTTTACCAGCCCATTTAATGAATCCAAAAAATACCCATAACAGTATCTTTCGATAATTGTTCTCTTAAAAGGCTATAAACTGGAAATGGTTATCAATAGCTACTACATTGAAAAGCATTAGGCATATGAGGGACCTGAACCTACAACTCTTAAACTTTGATACCAAATTAATAACCCCTACAACTAAAATTTTAATTAATCATAACAAAGGCAACAATAAATCAGATAATAAAATTACCTAGTTCTGAGGCTGGAACTCTCAAATAGAAATCCTGTCCCCAAGTTAATCCTGCAGGGCATTCTCTGATATCAATCAGTTCCCCAAACCACATCAAGCAGCCACTGCCTCCTTCTCTTAAATCAGAATTTGCATAAGCTTTGCATTAGCCTCACATTCCTTGAGATTCATGCTAGCGTTCAACCAATAACCGTCAGGCACCTTTGTCCGTGAAAGCCTCAGAAACGTTTCTCCACTCGGGCATTTTGCTGGCAATTTCTCTATGCATTTGCTTGACCCTGCATTCCATATGCCTTCTTCTTCGGGTACAAACCCCTTCAAGCACTCACAAATTGGTGTCTTTGCTATTTCTGCAAACATGATTAGGACCACACACTGCATAATTGTCACACGCATCAATCGGCCAATGGAACAGCATGATCCATTCCTTGCTGTTCCAATTCCAAACAAAACGCCGAAATATGGCTGATTGATCCAAAAGTGATCGAGTGATAACTGAGTTGTTGGCAAGCTCGTATGTGTAAAACAACTCATCTTTTTTATGCACTAACATTGGTTTAATTACAAGATTGTTCAACATGGGAACGCCTATAAACTGTTGACCAATCCATGGTCCATTTCGGCCAAGATTTTTCGATCCTATGGTAACTAATAATTAAGGAATCCCTTGGATATCAAATCTAAGACTAAAGTTTCCAGGATACGGATCATCATCACTCTTCCATGGCGTTAGATATCGCTCAAAACCAGTTCTTAAGTTCCATCCCAGTTTCATGCCGCTCAACAATGTGTCTGATGGGTAATCAAAGCTCTACCACACACAGCTGTCAGAGCTGGTATCCCTGAGAACAAAGTTCCCAAAATCACAGAGCTGAGCCACTGGATTTCTTGGCACCTTTGATGAATTTGTAAACCATATAATGCTGTTATTATTGCTGAGAAGAACAAGTTCTCCATCATCTGACATGACCAAAACTCCTTGCCTATCAGTTATTGGATTCCTTCTATTTGCAACCCAGACAACCGTACTAAGATTGAATTCGTACCATATTCCTAGATACCTGTTGTTTGACTTTCCAGGAGTGAAGAAGCCTAGCTGAAATCTTTGGGAAGCAGAAACAAATGTCTCACCATCTCTGATACATTGTGCTGGACTTATGGTATCAGTTGCATTTGACAAGATCATGCTGGATAAAAAGATCAAAGTGCCAAAGTAGGTGAAGAATGGAAGGTATTCCATTTAACACTTCCCAACTTTTCTTTCTTGTTTATTTTAAACATCCTAAAGTATTAAAATTTTGTGTTTCCTATTGTTATTAGCAAAATGTATCCTCAGTCAAGATGCGAATTCAGTGTCAGTTGTCTGTGGTCCATAGACAACTGCATTTTGTAGACTTTTAGCATTAGAACTGTCAAGTTTGTGGAATTTTTCAAAACGTGTTAGTCTTCCAAATTCCTTACTATTAATCCGTCACCAAGTTCAAAGATTTTTTGAACATTTTGTACAAGATATATTTTTCTTTTATAGTTAAACACTTCGTAGGCAATTTTTCAAAATTAATAAAACCATAAAGGGGTCCCCTTAGGTACATCTAGGATATCGATACACTTGAGCAAAAAAGTGAGTGATTACATCCTAAAATTATTGATTTTAATTTATTATATTTTTATTGTATCTAATTAAAACTAAATAAATCAAATCATATTTATAATAATCGACAAATAAAATCACATTTGTTGATTGTAATTAAACGTATTTAGTTATGATCATACATAATAAATATATAATAAATTATAATCAACAATTTTAGGATGTAATAACTCTTTTTTTCTTTTTTATGAAGTGTATCAATACCGTAAGTATATTATAGAATATGTCAAACATAAAATACACTTTATGCAAAATAAAGTATATGAAATGCAAATTTTTGTGAGTGTGTATGTATCCTAATTTTTTCATTAAATTGAAAACTTGAAATTTCATTTATGGACAATTGTCTTTTAAATATCAATGCTCAAGTTGAATTTTATACTCATGTCTTCATAAAATTGAAAGTAAAGAATTACATCTAAAAAGCATTTTGTTACAAGATCCAACCAATACAAAATAATTGACATAACACTTTGTTTTTCAATCAAAGAAATTTTCTTGTAGTGAGGAGATTGCCTAAAACAAAATTAAACTTTTAATTTAGCTCATACTAGCAAAAAATTCTTGACTACACCTCTCGTGCCAATGCATAGAAAACAAAGAACACAAAGTTTTGGAAGCTTATTGCCTTGGCCTCTAGCAGTCAATATACTAAAGGTCTTCTGAGTAAAGACCACGTTAGTCATATATCATATATACGATTGGAATCAAGAACCAATATGAACTCAATTTTTAAGTCTTAAGGGTTGTTTGTGTTTTTTAATTATAACTATGATACTGAATTGTAACTATTAAGTTATTTTTCTTTGTTTTTAACTATCCAAAAGCAACTTAACAAAAAAAAAAAAAAAAAAAAATTCTGATTTTTCACTTAATTACAAATCATTGAAAGATATTTAAGCGATTTTATTCTAAGTTTATCCTCTCCAAAATAACATATTTCTAAATTTATCCTAACTTTATATTACTCATTTTTTTTAACCTTAATACTTGTAAGAAATATATTTAAAAAGAACAACTTAAATACATCTGATTCCAAATTATCTTATAGTTTAAATAGGATTTGTATGGGGATTAAAACTTCTACTACTATAAGATTTATATGTTATAAATAGGGTTACTACTTTAGAGTTGGAAATGTATATATACATATATATATATATTTATATTGTTCCTCTCCAGTAGCATTAATCAAATTATTCTTGAGGTTTAAAGGATGAAAAAAAAAAAAAAAAACAGTTTTAGATAAGTTATTTCTTTATATACTTATGTACAAGATTTAGATTGCATTCCTTTGGGTTATGGATTTTTTTTTTTTTTTTTTTTTTGAAGAATGATGAACATGTTGATTTAAGAAAGTAAGCATGAATGGTGTTAGGAGATTGATTTAGATTATTTATAAGAGGGGATTAAATTATGTTAATGTTAGCATATTTAATTTATGAAATTAATGGCTGCTAGAATGTTTTGGTTTTTGTCGACGTTGATTTTCAGTCGATGAGTATTCAATGCCCAATACCTGCAATCAATGTAAGGAAACACAGAAATCGAGAAGAAAACAATAAAGGACCAAGAACCAAATAAGGAGATAAAGGATTTTTAACGTGGTTCAGTAATAAAGAACTTACGTCCACGACTGTTTATAGCTACCTCGAACTGGACTTTACTGTTCAGCGATTAGTGATCTATGCATATGGTGAATTGGGGAATGAACTGCAACCTGATCGTGATACGAGCTCGTTACTGCGAGCTGTAGAGCTTGCTGGGCTTAGAATTGGTATCTGGGCCTTGTCTAATGAGCCTTTGATTGGGTTGACTTTATTAGGCCTAAGTCGGGCTTTTACCAGCCCATTTGATGAGTTCGGAAAATACATATAACATTAGCCCCCCAGCTCTCAGTTCGTTTTGCGAAGTGGGAGCTCGAGTTCGCTAGTAAAAGTTAACTTCTTTGGTAGGCCAGCTTGAATCACCATTTTCCCGCCTTTCTGAATTCTGTCTTATCGACTCTGACACGTGGCGGTTATGCAAGAGGCAACTAAAACGATGCTGGCACGTCCCTTACACGCGCATTAAATACGTACGTCTTTCAACTGACGGCTGTATGATTAGAAAGCCGTACCTCGCGCTGCACCGTTAGATTAATGACGGTTACACAACACAGAGATCCAACGGCTGGGGTTTGAGCCCGCTTGTCTATATAAACTGATGGAGCCTTTTCATTTTCTTCTTTTATCTGTCATTTTCTCTCGAAGCAGCCAAGCAACCAAGTTCAAAGAACTCTCTGGTTTTTCACGAAATCAACACCTTCAGTCACCGTTCTTACATTCTCATCAGAGATTCACGGTAAGCTTCTGATTTCTTTCTTCAAACTTTTGGTTTTTTGGTTTATTTTGTTGAGTTCATATCATATTGTGCTTGTGTTTTGTTTTCTACCTGAATGGTTTGAATGCGTTGTATTGTTGCTGTTTCTTGCTATTGTTGTGTCTGAAATGGTTTGAATATGTCATGTTGTTGATATTAAACTGTTATTGTTCTGGGTTTCTTGCTGAACAAAACTTTTCATCTTCTGTTGATTTGATCTTTTGACATATTTGTTTGTGAGCTGATTACTATTTATGGCCTATTATGCATGCGTACTGTAGAATTAGGCACCTGTAGACCATTAGCTCGCAGGTCATTTATTCATAGGTCGAGCCCCCCATTATACAAGTGATCTGCAAAACTGGAAACTTAGAAAATTTTTAGCATTTTAATAGTCTATTCGCTGCGACCTGAACATATCTCCTTTTGCATAGATGTCTTCAAGCGGAACCCGTAAAGAAACTACCCGAGGTAGGGAGGCTCATGAGCAAGATGAAGCTCGAGAGCAAGCTAGGCAGGGAAGAAAAGCTCGCGAGACATTTGCCCACCATCCTTTATTGTTAAAACTTTCTGATGTGGTAGGGCTTAGCATTCAATTCCATATCCCTATGGGTTGTCGTGCATTGATACCTGTTCCCAAAAACCATGCATGCTATCCACCAAAGGGGGTATGTCGCTGTCAGTGCCCAACATCTCGAGCTGGGACTAAGGTTCCCTATACCTCCTTACTTGATCGCATTCCTCAACGCGGTCAAGCTCGCGCCGTTCCAATTGACATCGAATTCGTACGCGCAGCTGACGTCGTCGGCTCTGGCCTTCCTAAGGAACGGCCTTCCTCCCCCAACCCCAAAGATCATACAACAATTCTACAGCTTCAAGGTTTTAAGCACGAAAGAGGGAGAAAAACCCGACGGCATCTACTACCTCACAACTCGCCCGTCGGAATACAAAGACCTCTTGCCCCAAGGAGAAGCGAATGACAATTCCAATGTTGGAAAGTATAAAACGAGCTGGTTTTATATCTCTTACCCCTCTCTCGCGGATCTCAATAATCGCAGCTTCGTCTTGGAACCAAATATGTAAAAAGTAAAATTTAGCGAACTGATTTATTTATTTGTTATTATTATTTTTTAACAACGTTTTGCTTTGCAGTACTGAAAGCGGATGAGACTCCTCTCAGTAGCGAGGAAAAAGGGGCTCTTAATGCTCTTGCGAACTCGGAGGAAGTGAGCATCAGCAGCAAGTTCAACGATGCTCTTCTTAGCGCTTACGACCTTACCCCTCCTAAGGAATCTTCACTACTACGATCTGAAGAGGACATAGGGAGCATGGGTGATACCTCTATACTTCCTTTTGTCCTCGAAGTTCCAATTCATGAAGGAGATACATCTGCTCCTCGATCTTCAAAACCTGTCACTACTTCGCGAGCAGTGGGAGCAACTCGTGCACCTACTTCAGCTCGGAAAGCTTCTGCTCAAGATGCTCCTGCTCACGCCCTAACTCGGGCAAAAAAGGCTTTAGCCCATGCAGCCCCTGTTGTACAAGTAGATTCATCTACTTCTCCAAATCTCACAACTATTTCAGAAACTCCGCTGCCTGCTTCAGCAGACTTGACGTAGGTTTTAATAGTTCCACCATCTGCTGAAGCAACACCAGCTCCAGCTCGCACCCCAACAGTAGGTGCATCTAAAAAAACTACTTCTTCAGCTCCTGCTTCCTCTACTGGGCGAACTCCAACCAACAGGAAGAAACTTACTCTTTTGGAGTGCCTTTCTGAACGACCTGTCACAACTCCAGCCCTTTCAACAACTCTAGCCAAGCAGCCAGCCGAATCCTTCTCTCCAACTGCTCCGGTCAAGCATCCAAAACCACCTGCTAAGGCCACTGCTCCCTCAGTCGCCGTTCCCAACGAGGTGCCACTTTCCAATGTTTTTACAGATCTTCAGCTGATTTCAGCTTCCAGCTCGTAGCCTAGAAAAGGGGATGCTCCTCCTATGGTTGCTTCCCAGACAACCCAAGCTGGCAGCAGTAAGAGAGTAACTAGGCGTACCATTCTTTCACGCCGTAATACTTATCAAATTGACGAGCCTGATATCCCAGAGCGTGAGAAAACTCTTCCCCAACAAGATCAGAAATCAAGCTCGGACCTGGGGGGAGATATTTAACTTCCTTTGTTGACAACTGGACGCCAATTATGCATACTCATGCTAAGGTCCTGGAGAATAAGTCCCTTAGGGGCACGGAGCTAAACGAGTTCGTAGCTCGTCATTCTATGCTGGTAAGTCATTTTCCTTTCCTCTTTTCTTCGTCGCATATTAACTTGTAAGATTTTTAGGGCGCCCTTGCTGCAATGAAGCAATGGAGACTGACCAAAATTACTGAAGATCGAATAATGAAGCTCGAAAACGAGCTGGATGCTGCTAATGATGAGATAGCATATTTGGCTGAGAAAACCACAAAGAGCCTCAAGGCACAGATGGCTGCAGTGAATAATGCTAGACAGACTGCTGAGGAAGCTCTGTTGAAAATGGAAGATGAACGCAACATGCTAAGGGAAGTGCTGAAGCAGTCTGACCAGTGGGCTGAGCTAACCCAGAAACAAGCTGAGGACCATGAGGCACAGTTAGCTGCAACGAACAACGCTAGACAGATCGCCGAAGAAGCTCTACGAAGAATGGGAAGTGAATGTGACACGTTTAGGAATGAGCTTCATCAACTGAGAGAAAAGCTGAGGCAATCTGAGCAGCGGGCCGAGCTGGCCCAGCAGCGAGCTACAACCGCAGAGGATAAAATTGAAGTGCTCGATCGTCAAGTCGAGGCTGCAGCGGAGCGAGCTGAAGCTGCTGAAAAGCGGACTGAAGAGGTAGAAGCCGCTGTTAAACGTGTTGAGGAGGCGGCAACTAAACGGGTTGAAGAGGCAGAAAGCCGAACCGAAGTGCTTAAGCAGCAAGTAGGGGAAGTCATTCGGTGAGCTGAGGCTGTAGAGCAGCAAATAGAAGCCATGAAGCTAGAAGCTGAGGAGATTAATAGGCATGCAGACAATGCCTTTGAAGAATTGACGATCTACCGCGAACACTCTTTTCAGGATTTGGAGATGAAGGTTGCTAAAGCAAAGGACGAGGCTGAAGAAAAAACAGGCCGTAACTTTCTCTACACATTGTGGATGTCCCATCTGGAGATAGATTTTTCTATCTTTGGGGATGTGGGACTTGAAACCGTAGAGGAGTTTAAAGCAAGGGCTACCTCGTCCTTAGTTGATCCAATTCCTTCAGCAGAGGAAGCTCCTGGTGTGACCTCCCAAACTGAGCCCGTTGGCGATCTCGAGCTTCCTACTGCATCTTCTCCTCCTTATGAAGACCCTCTGCCAGGCCCTGACCTTTCAGCCCAGAACTAACAGTTTTATCTTTTATACTTGTATTTTTGTTTCAATTTGTAATGAATTTTAAACTTAATAAAATTCATTCCTTCATTTCTTCTGTGTTGAATGCATTTAAGCTATAACGTCTGTTATATCATATTTTATGATCTTCATTTTATGTCTTCATGCGAGCTGACCGTTAACGAGCTCAAAATCTGATATATTAAAGCAATCGCTTAATTCAATCAGTTAATAAAGTCCTGTAATAATAATTGATCAGTTGGAATGTTTGTCACTTGCTTTTTAGGCTCTTTGTTAGCGAGCTATGCAGAGACACTTAGCCATCTGCTTTTTAGGCTCCTATTGGCGAGCTATGCAGGGGTCGTCACTTCACTTGCTTTTTAGGCTCTTTGTTAGCGAGCTATGCAGAGGCACTTAGCCATCTGCTTTTTAGGCTCATTAAGCTATGCAGGGGCACTTAGCCACTCCTGCTTTTTAGGCTCTCTTTAGCGAGCTATGCAAAGGTACTTAACCATTTGCTTTTTAGGCTATTTTTCATTTTAGGCGAGCTATGCAGGGGTCGTCACCTCGCCTGCTTTTTAGGCTCATTGAGCTATGTAGGGGCACTTAGCCACTCTTACTTTTTAGGCTCTTTTTAGCGAGCTATGCAGAGGCACTTAGCCAACTGCTTTTTAGGCTCTTTTTCATTTTAGGCGAGCTATGCAAGGGTCATCACCTCGCCGATTTTTTAGGCTTATTGAGCTATGCAGGGGCACTTAGCCACTCCTACTTTTTAAGCTCTTTTTTTTTTTTTTTTTTTTTTTTAGTTTAAGTGAGCAGTGAGCTAATCAGCACGGAGCTTGTTGACTTGGAGAAATAATACACATGATGAGGGAGAATGGAGCTTTCATTTCTTGTAATGTTGAATTAAGGGTAACAAATAAAGTTACTGATGGTATGGTCGCAGATGCTCGGCATTCCAAGCTTGAGGGACCTCAGCTCCATTCATGTTGGTTAAATGATAAGCTCAATTTCCCAAGTTTGCCTTAATGATATAGGGTCCTTCCCAATTTGGGCCTAAGGATCCATCACTGGGTTTGTGAGCTCCAAGCAGAATGATACGCAGTACTAAATCTCCCACATTAAAGCTGCGAATTCGAGCATTCTTGTATAGTACCTCGCGATTCTTTGCTGATATCCAGTTACCCTTAATCTGGCTGTTTCTCTGAGTTCTTCAAGCAAATCTAAGTTTGCAGCAAGTAACTGCTCATTGTCATTTGGATTGAAGGTCACTCTTTGTTACGAGGTGACTTCAAACTCAGCTGGGATCATGGTCTCAGACCCATATACCATTGAGATCGAAGTCTCGCCTGTGGAACTACAAGTTATGGTCCTGTAAGACCATAATACTTTCTGAAGCTCGTCTACCCATGCTCCCTTCTTTGCTTCCAGTTTCATCTTCAGGGTCTGCTTGATAATCTTGTTTACAGCTTCAACTTGGTCATTGGCTTGTGGATGGTCTACTGCTGAGAAACTCTTAACGATCTTGAGGTCGTTGCAGAACCTGAGAAACTGGTCACTAGCGAACTGAGTCCCATTATCAGTCACGATCTGCTGTAGGACTCCGAATCTGCAAATAATATTACTCCACACGAACTTTTCAATCTTCGTTGTCGACATTTCTGCTAACTCTTTTACTTCTGCCCACTTAGTGAAGTAATCAACTGCGACCACGACATGTTTGCATCTTCCACGAGCCATTGGCAAGGGTCCGATCAAATCCATTCCCCAAATTGCAAAGGGCCATGGGCTCACCATTTGTTGAAGATAAGCTGGTGGAGCTCGTGGAACTTGGGCAAACCTTTAACACTTATCACACTTTTTTACTAAGTTAATAGCGTCCTGCCTCATGGTGGGCCAATAAAAACCCTGACGAAGTGTCTTTTGAGCTAGAGAGAGCCCCCCAGCGTGATTTTCACAGTGGCCTTCGTGTATTTGCCTCATCACTGTTTCACACTCTGGGCCATCAATGCATCGTAAAAGTGGAGCTGAGAATCCCTTCTTGTACAGCGCATCATCATAAATGCAATATCTAGCTGCTCTATGTCGTAGACGCCGTGCTTCTAGCTTGTTATTTGGAAGCTTTCTATCCTGCAAATAATTGATAATTTGGCTCATTCAGGAATTGGGTTGCACAGTTATAGCCATCATTACTTTTTCTCTTCAGTATTCGGGGCTGGTAGGAATTCTACTGGGATTGCCCCCAAAAAGTCTACATCTCGTGAGGTAGTGAGGCGAGCTAATGCATCTACATGCGAGTTCTGAGCTTGTGGGATCTGCTTCACCTCGTACCTTTGAAACGCACCTAGCAACTCATGAACTTTCTGGAGGTAAAGGGCCATCTTTGGCCCCTTGGTCTGATATTCCCCCAGAATGTGGCAGACAACGAGCTGCGAATCGCTGAAGACTTTCAATCGCTCAACTCACATTTCCTTAGCCAAACGTAAACCTGCGAGCACTGCTTCGTATTCAATTTCATTGTTTCTAGCCTAGAAACCAAACCTTAGAGCACAAAGGATCTTGTGGCCTTCAGGACTGATCAATAATATTCCAGCTCCAGCTCTCTGCTTGCTGGCTGATCCATCAACATAAAGCTCCCAAGTTGGACCTTCAGAAGATTCAGCTTCATTATCAACAGGTCCTGTAAGCTCTGTAATGAAATCTGCCAGAGCTTGAGCTTTGATAGCCGTTCTCGGTTTAAACTGGATATCGAACTGTGCGAGCTCCACTGCCCATTTCAACAAACGACCTGAGGTGTCTGCCTTCTGTAGAACTTGTTTCAGCAGGTATTGAGTGAGGACTTCAATTGTATGAGCCTGAAAATAAGGTCGCAACTTCCTCGATGCGATCACCAGGCAATAGGCGAGCTTCTCCATATGAGAATACCTAGTTTCAGCATCTTACAGCCTTTTGCTTACATAGTAGATCGGAAGCTGCGCCTTTTCTTCTTCCTTCACTAACACAGCACTTAGAGCTTGCTGAAACACTCCTAGGTACAGAATTAACTTTTCTCCTTCTTTGGGCTTAGAAAGGAGTGGAGCTCGCCCCATGTATTCCTTGAACTGCTGAAAAGCTGTTTCATATTGCTCAGTCCATTCGAAGCTCTTTGCCTTCTTCAGAATGTCAAAGAATGGGATGCATTTATTCGTAGCTTTCGAAATGAACTTGCTCAGTGCCGCGACCTGGCCATTAAGGCTCTGCACATCCTTCACCCTAGTAGGTGACCTCATGTCGATCAGTGCTTTGATCTTCTCATGATTGGCCTCAATACCCCTACTGTTCACCATGAAGCCCAGGAACTTCCTAGAAGCTACTCCAAACGCACACTTAAGCGGATTTAACTTCATCTGGTAGCTTTTCAGAATCTGAAACATCTCTCCCAGGTCGCACACATGGTCACCTATCTGCTTGGATTTTACTAGCATGTCATCGACATAGACCTCCATAGTCTTTCCGATCTGCTCTTCGAACATCATGTTCACCAAGCGTTGGTAGGTCGCCCCAGCATTCTTCAAGCTGAAGGGCATCACCTTGTAGCAATATAGGCCACGATCAGTCATAAATGAGGTGTGCTCTTCGTCCTCGTGGTTCATTGGGATCTGATTATAGCCCGAGCATGCATCCATGAAGCTCAGGAGCTCGTGGCCAGCAGTAGCGTCCACAAGCTGGTCTATCCTTGGCAAGGGGAAACTATCTTTGGGGCACACCATGTTCAGGTCAATGAAGTCAATGCAAGTTCTCCACTTCCCGTTCTTCTTTTTCACCAGTACAGGATTGGTGACCCAGGTTGGGTTGTAAGCTTCTCTTATGAACTTGTTAGCCAGCAGCTTATCTACATCCTCTTTCAGTGCTAAGTAGCGTTCCCCTGTCATTGCTCTTCTCTTCTGACGAACTGGCTTGAAATGAGGATCAATATTTAACCTGTGAGACATCACCTTTGGATCTATCCCCACCATGTCCTTCTGATTCCATGCAAACACATCCTAGTTCGTCTTTAGGAAGTCAGCGAGCTGGGTTCTTAGTTCTGGAGCTAAACCTCTCCCTAGCTTTAGGCACCTTTCTAGATCTGCCTTACTGACTTGTACATCTTCCAACTCCTCCACTGGCCCTATAGCTCGGTCTGCATCTACCTCGCGAGGGTCCAGATCGTGACTGACTCCTTTCTCAGTCATAGCTCGTGGCTTGCCCCCTGAGACCACGTTCACCTTCTTTCCTCTTACGCCCATCTTAACGGCATCTTCATAACATCTTCTAGCCAAGTGTTGTTCTCCCCTAACACAGCCGACACCGTTAGGAGTTGAAAACTTGACTGTAAGGGTCCTGGTAGAGGTAATTACATCCAGCTCGTTCAACAAAGGTCTTCACATGACCACATTGTATGCTGATGGGCAGTCGATGATCAAGAAATCTGTCAGAGTTGTTGCCTGACGACCTGCCTCCCCAAGAGTCAGTGGCAACTTAATCTGGCCCACTAGTACTACAGCATCTCCAGTGAAACCATATAAAGGCTCTGGGAACGATCTCATTTGTTTTGCTCGCAGCCCTATCTGATCAAAACAGCTCCTGTACATCATATTCACCGAGCTCCCAATATCGATAATGATACGTTGCACCTCCATGTTGCTGATCTTGGCACGAATAACCAGCCCATCATTATGAGGCCAGATCACACCTCTAGCATATTCATCTATGAACATAATTTCGTCCGAGGTCGGCTTTGCCCTTTTTGCAGGTCCTTCCGACCCGCTGACTTGGAAAGTGTGATTCGCCTCTCGGACGTATCTCTCATGCGATCTGTTGTAATCACCTACGATATGGGGGCCACCATGGATCGTAAAAATTATCCTTACCGTAGGCTTATGCTCTAGCTCGGGAGCTCGATGGGGCTGTTGCTGATGTGTTGGCTGTTGTTGCTGAGGTCGTTGCTGCGAAGGTCGTGATTCTGCAGGTCTCGCTACATAGTCTCTCAAGCGACCTCGCCTAATCAATTTTTCAATGGCGTCTTTCAACGCCCAACAATCCGAAGTATTGTGCCCGAGTTTATTATGATAGGCACAAAATTTGCTCCGATCTCTGTGCTGAACCGGAGCCCTTATAGGAATGGGCCTTCCAAAATCTTCCCTGTTCCTCTCTGCTACGAAAATTCTATCCGGTGATTCCGTCAGGATGCTGTACCCTTCCTGATGATCCAGACGTCTGGGTCGCTCGTTCCTTAGCTCTCTCTTCGCCCTTTTGGCAATCTGATTGCTTGAGCCATTGTTTTAACCTTCTTTGTTCCTACCATTATTTCTCCTCTTTGGCTGGCTGGAACTGTCCGCTTCATTCTTCTGATTTTGCTTCTTCGAGTCGAAGGTCTCTTCCCACCTAATCTCCTTTGCAGCTCGCTCATAGAACTCTCCCATATCCTTCACTGGGGACTTGTAAATGCTTTCGTACAACTTCCCATCCTTTCGCAACCCAGCTGAGATCGCTGTCAATATGCTTTCATCTGACGAATGTTCCACATTCGCGACCTCGCGTCTAAACCTGGTGATATACTCCTTCAAAGACTCACCTTGATGCTAAAATATGGTTGCTATGTGGCAGGATGGAGCGAGCTACCTTCTCAAAGCCCTATACTGGCCAACGAACTTCTGCTGGCATTCCTCCCAACTACTAATGCTGCGAACTAGAAGATTCCTGAACCATGTCCTTGGAATGTCCCCCAAAGTAGCTAGGAATACACGACACTTCACCATAGTATTGCCTATTTGCAGGTCCATCTGAACGTTGAAGGCGTCAAAATGGTCATAGGGGTCACTGTCCCTGTTGTATTGTTGAATATTTGGCATCTTGAACCTCGAAGGGAGAGGCTGTGTCTCAATCTCCCTTGTGAATGGGGTCATTTCTCCGTGGTAGCGACGTTGCTCAGGAGCTCCAAGTCGCGCTTCTAGTTGCTGGACCCTCTAAAGGAGCTCCTCTACTTGTGGATCTCGGAGCTCGTATCTCTTCATGTGGTCGCGACTTGGAGAAGGGTGCTCTGGGTCATACCTCTCGTGCTCTTCAAGCCAACCTCCAGGCTGATGGGACCCCGCATGTCGCTCATTCGTCTCATCAACATTTCGAGCTACAGCTCTGATTCGGTCATGCCCAACCTTTGCTCGTTGGCATGCATCTTAGCTCGGCCTTACCACCAGGCTAGCAAGGCGTGCGACCTCCTTTTGCAAGGCGGACAGGGTGTCTGGCTCTAGAACGCGCATTGGAGGAACGAGCTGAACCTGCGGGTCACAGGACTTCCTTTGCTGGCTTTTCGGGCACCTGCATCGCTTCATGCTGCTGGGGCACGTGCCTTGGCACTTGAATCTCAACCCTAGGTACGTTTTGTACCTGAGCCTGCACCAACATATTGACGGTCTCTGTGAGCTGTCTGATTGTGTTCTCCAGCGCCTCTTGTCTTTGATGCCACTCTTGTTGTCCATCAACTACTGGGGTCACCGGAACAGGTTGGCGAGGAGGCAGGGGTGGCACGCCTGCTGCAGCACTGATCGCTTGACCATAGGATGTTCCTACTGTATGCATGAGTGCACCTTCCACCTGTTGCGCATCATGTTGATGGTGACTGGGCTGGCTCTCTACCTGGTCAACCCTTGAACCCACATACTTGGTTTGTTTGGTTCTTGCCATGTTGTCAGAATTGAGATCTAAAATATTGCAGTTTGGGCTCTCCTTCTAGCGCCAAAATGTCGTCGTTGATTTTCAGTCAATGAGTATTCAATGCCCAATACCTGCAATCAATGTGAGGAAACATAGAAATCGAGAAGAAAACAATAAAGGACCAAGAACCAAACAAGGAGACAAAGGATTTTTAACGTGGTTCAGCAATAAAGAGTCTACGTCCACGACTGTCTATAGCTACCTCGAACTGGACCTTACTATTCAGCGATTAGCGAGCTATGCATATGGTGAATTAGGGAACGAACTGCAACATGACCGTGATACGAGCTCATTACTGCGAGCTGAGAAGATTACTGGGCGAGCTGTGGAGCTTGTTGGGCTTAGAATTGGTATCTGGGTCTTGTCTGATGGGCCTTTGATTGGGTTGACTTTATTGGGCCTTCTATTGGGCCTAAGTCGGGCTTTTACCAGCCCATTTGATGAGTCTAGAAAATACATATAACAGTTTTGAAAACTTAGTCGAATTTGAGAAATTATTTAGGTTGTTAGATAGCTCAAAAAATTATGCAATTTAATATTTAGATAGATTAATATGTCTTTCATTAGTATATAAAATTTTGTGACTTTCAGATCACTACGGTGTTTATTAAAATTCCTAGAATGCGCTGTGGTCAGAGATTTTTTTTTTTTTTTTTTAATGGACAGATTTCTAGTGCTTAAGGTTTTGACATTTTGAGTATGCTAATGATGGTGGAATGAAATGAAAATTTTTTTGTAGGTTACTCTATATGTCTTGTGTCTTCATGCAAAGTTTGGCATAGCAACTAGACCCTTAGACAATAAAAACAAAATATAAGAATAAAGATAGGTTTGATTAGAAACGTTAGACACTCAAGACAATTTTTAGATTTAGAGTAAGGGATTGTTTTGATCTTTATAAGTGCTCTTTTGGTATTGTATTTGTGACAATTTTCCACTTATAATTGTATAAGGCTGGATTGATTTTTAAACATAGAAATATTGAAATATTAATCAAGACTTCTCTACATGCAACCATAATTTATTATTTATCTAGTTTCATGTGATGAATCTAGTTTTATGTGTCTAGGAATTCTAATTGAATGTTTGGATTTAATAAGTTCATGTATTTGTAATTAATAAAGATGTATCAAAAATAGTATAAATAGGTTTGCTTATTTGTATGTTAATCCAATCCATCGAGAGAAATTACATGAAATCAAAGAAGTTGAGAAAAGAGATCATGAGCTTTGAGAGAATAATTTTCTTCTCTTAACTTTTTATCCTAAATTTGTGTGAATTTTTCTTGAATTTGTTCGTGGACCTTCCAATGCTTCCAACAAATTAGTATAAGAGCTTGTGATAATGTGACACTCAACAACAATACATTTCAATCTTAACTTCTTTGCCTTGATGGACTCAAGAGATGCCCATACAAGCATACACTCTACACTAAAAAGGTTGATGTTGGTTTTTATCGAAGATGAGTAGGAAGTCTAATATATTTAATAACAACAAGACTAGATTTAATGTTTGCTGTCAGCATATTGAATAAATTTATGACTTCACCAAAGAGAAGTCATTTGGAGATTGGTAAAAGAATCCTTATTAATTTATGTTGTTGGTACTATTGATCATGGGATTCATTACAAGAGATTATAAGAATCAACCTTGATTTGTTACAGTCATAGTGACTGGGGAAGAGATACAAATCATCACAAAAGCACATCAAGGCATGTGTTTAGTAGTGGTTCAGGTGCAGTTTCTTGGTCTTCAAAGAAACAATATGTTGTTGCTTTCTTGAACAAAAGCAGAGTATATTGCTAATGTGTGCAACTGGTTGTCAAACTCTTTGATTTAGGTGGATATTAAAAGAATTGAAATGCTCTCAAGAGAAGGAAACAGTGTTGTATTGTGACTATAATTTAGCAATTGCATTTAGCAAAAACATTCAAATTAAGTATTACTACATTCGCGAACTGGTCAATGAAATAGAAGTAGTAGTCAAGCATTGCAAGATACAACATCAAATAGAAAATATTTATTACAAAGGCATTGAAAGCTGAAATTTTTGCCAAAACGTAGGAGAAACTTGATGTTATTCAAGTCTAGATTAGGGGGGATGTTAGAATGTTAATCTAGACTTATATACATGCATCTATAATTTATTATGAATTTGGTTTCATGTGATGAATCTAGCTTTATGTGTCTAGCTAGGAATTCTAAATGAATGTTTGGATTTAATAAGTCCATGTATTAACTAAGATGTATCAAAAATAGTATAAATAGGTTTGCTTATTTATATGTTAATCCAATCCACCAAAAGAAAATATATGAAATCAAAGAAGTTGAGAAAAGAGCTTGTGAGTTTTGAGAGAACAATTTTCTTCTCTTATTTTTCTATCCTAAATTTGTGTGAATTTTTCTTGAATTTGTTTGTGGGCCTTCCAATGCTTCCAACAAGAAATAAGTTGATTTGGATTGTTTCAGGTAAGTCAATTGTTCATGGCACATATTACAATTGGTTTTATAATTGAATGTTTTCTATTTTATTTGTTGTCATCTTATCTTAAGCAAAACATATTTTATGATTTAATTATTACTTTCTAAAATTGTTTTCAACAAATATATTTTGAATAATCTTTTACAAAATACATGCAAAAGTTAAGCTTTCGCTAAATACTAGATTTTATAAAAATGTATACAAAAGTTTGTTTAAGCGAATATGAAATTAACATTGCATATTTTCAATTTATTTTATTCTCAAAATTCGCTAGACATGAAAGTATATTGTGATTGTGATTTTGGAAATTATTTATTTATATAAAATATTATAAAATGTTTTGGCTCATTGTTCATAGTTCTGTTAATGATATTATTGTCTCAGCTGGGTTATTATATACACACCTATCTTTACCATTACCATTACTGTCAAGTTATATGGACATATGTGGTATATTATTACTATTATTGTAGATATTACATGATGTGAGCTATTATGACCAATTCTCTAAAACAAGAGTCAAACTCACTAATCTACATCAGTTCAGCTTGAGGGGGAGTATTGGAGCTAGTAATAGAGAATTGGTTAGTAAGAAGATGCTAGATGTCAGCTTAAGAAGGACACTAGATGGTGTGGCTGAAAACTGGACAGCTCATCCAGTAAAACACCAATTAGAAGATTACACCTGTGAGTTAGTTAGGAGATAAGAGGAAGTAATATCAAAGTAGTTTGTCAAGTTAATTTGTAAGTAAGCAGAAAATATTGTAAAAGTATGAAAGCTCTCATTCTTGAGAGACTTCGATTGTCTTCATCAAGATCAATATAGAATTCTTTTCTCTCTAATCAAGATCTTCACATGGTATATAATTATGAAGAAAAAGATAGATTGACAATAACATCCAATTGAGGATATGCTTTCTTTTGTTGGTACATTCATTGTACAGTTTGAATTTATTAATTAAATTGTTTAGTAAAGTTGGACTTAAAAGATTATAGATTAATGGATGGTATTAGATTGGAATTTATATTTCGGTGTATATAGTTCATCGATGGTTTTATATTGATTGTTCATGTATTGGATTTGAAGTGTTACACCAGTACTAATGATGGTTCATTAATTAACTGAAAAATTAGTATCATATGAGTAAGTCTCCTAGTTTGGTTGCCTCCTTAATAAAGATAATGATTTGTAAGTGGGACTACAGGTCATTAGAGCATCTCCAATGCTTTTATGTATTTTATTTTATTTTTTTTAAAATTGCTATGTCATCATTATCAAAAGACTTATCTTCTATATGGCACAAATAGACAATCAAATTAAAAATTATTCTCTAATGCTTCCATTTAAAGTACAAACTTTGATTAATTGTGTTTTTCTTTTTCTTAACCAAAAAACTTTCTTAGTCACTATGTCTAGGGGTGGGCATCTCCAATTCAACCCGACAAACGCAACCCAACCCGACCATTTTTTATTGGGTTGGGTTGGGTTACATCTTAAAAAAAATTTGGTGGGTTGGGTTGGGTTGAAAATTAAATTGGGTTGGATTAGGTTAAAAATTTTTCAACCCAACCCAACCCGAACTCGACAAACGTCTATTCCTAATTCTAAATCCAAGATTTTCTCCCCTCTCTAGAAGAACATTTGTTTAGGATAAAGATTAAGGATAACGTTTATGTTGAATTTACTCTTTTATTTACAATAACTGGATATTTATTTGTTTTTATTTTATCTGTAATCAAATTACAAGACTAAGAAATTTATCAACTAAACCATTTGTGCCTTTGTGGTAAATTAAATCTAACTCAATCAACCCAACCCAACCCAACCCGACTATTATTGGGTTGAGTTGAGTTGGGTTGAAGAATTTATTGGGTTGGGAGATTTTCAACCCAACCCAACCCGAACCCGAAAACGTCCACCCCTAACTATGTCAATAAGCATTTGAAAATTCTCACTTCAAACCATCATAATGCTATAAATATTCAAATTTTACATTCCATGTCTCGTCTTTGGCTTCAATGTTTAACTAATTAAACAATCAAATCAACTCAATCACAATAATAATAATAATAATAATAATAATAAACGAAACTTTTCAGGTTTTTCAACTTTGCATAACCAAAAAATGCATTAAAAACTCAAAACTTGCAAAAAAAAAAAAATTAGAGCAAAAGACTTCGATAATCATTCCTGCCGCTGTCTTCGAAAGAACAAGACTTCAATAATCGAACCATCGTTGTTGTTCAAACCAGTGAGTTCACTCAACAACTTGAAGAACAGCGACAACGAGATGGCGGTTCTAAGAGTCGAAGATGTAGCAAAGGCGAGTGACTGGGCACAATAGGAGTTGCATATAAAGAACAGCGAGATGCTTTTACCACGACCATGGAATTTTTTTAAACAAAAAAAAAAAAAAAAACACTAAAAACTTTCCTAAATCAAATTAACAACCACACTTTGCTGAGTTAGGCTATCCAATAGACTCTCTGAAAATATATGCTCATGTTGACAATGTTTATTTTTTTTCTTTACCACCTCAACTTAACAGTGAATGCTAATAATTGTATTGGAGAAGTCTATTTTAATGGAATGTCTAATTATCTTATATGACATTTCATTTTTTAACAATCCATAAGAGCATTGAAGATACTCTTATAAAAACGTGCAAGTTGGCTAATGGTGGCTTAAAGTTATTTAATATACTTTCCATTGTTAAAGAATAATGATTAGGATAAACTGCACAACCCCCAAAAGGTTTGACATAATTACACAAGAATGACAATATTTAGAAAACCGGCACTTACGTCCCTCAAGGTTTAAAAAACTCAGTACAAACCTCCTCTACCATCAGATAGTCACTAATAAGTAGCAGTTAAGTGCCACCAGGTAAGGGTAAAATGGTCAAATGGAATTAAATTCTATGATTATCTATTTTTTTAATAATTAATATTAATATATTTTTTATTTAATTAAAAATCATGTATAATTTTAAAAATAAAAACAAAAAGAAAATATCTTCTTCTTGTACATCACCCCTCTCTCTCTATCTTTTCAAGCTCTTTATCATCTACTTCTTCTTCTCTCATCATCTTCCTCTTCTGCTATCTTCTTATGTTTCTCTTATCTTTTTCTTCTTCTCTCATCCTCCAACAAAAGCAATGGTCCCCATTGGAGACCGACTGGGTCTCTACCGTTAGAGACGTAGATGGTCTTCGATGGAGACCCACATGGTCTCTAATAGAGATCAACTACGCCTCCATCGACCCAAAGGGTTATGGAGACCGCTCAATCTCCACGATGGAGACTCAAAACGTGGTCTCCATCACTGGAAACCAAGTTTAGGTCTCCATCATGGACACCCAGAACCAATTGGTTATGGGTCTCCATCATTGAAGACTCATGGGTCTCTATTGAAGGAGGTGAGTGTGAGTTCCATAAACATTGTTAGTTTTGTGCAATTATGCCAAACCTTAGGGAGTTTGTGCAATTTGACCCTAATTATTAATAAAAATGGTACTGTCATTATTCAAAATAATAATATTTTAATATATTTGGCATAATATATTTTTATAGTATTAAGGATATGATGAGAAATAATCTTCTTTGTATTAAAAGTTAATGGGGATCATTTAGCAAATTAAAAAAATTCATTAAATGTAACAACATATTTTTTCATAAACATTTTATCGAAGTATTTATCTCATTTGCTCCTTAAAATTGTTATCAAATCATTTTAAATTATCAAATAATCAATTTTAAAAGTATGAAGCATCATTTTCATACTAAAATTATTAATTATATTGATTTTAATTTCTTAAAAAGTAATACCAAATGGAGTCTTAAGCTACCACACACTACAAAACTTAGGTTCGTAGATAAACACAAGTTGTAATAACATTTTGATTTGACAGTCCAACAATGCAATATTAATATTAAGTTTTATGTGGGGCTGCATGCATAGTTTAATGTAAATCAATGTCTAACAAAAAAAGAATAATAGAAATAAATAGATGATAATTACGTGTTATAAAATTTTGAGACTTAAAAATTGAGTTCACATTGGATCTTGACTACTGGAAGTCTTTACTCTGAAGACTTAAAAATTATATATAGAATAAATAACCAACGTGGTCTTTACTCCGAAAGCTTTAGTATGTTGACTACTAGAAGTCTTGCAAAGACTTGCTTAGAATTGCATATTATGAATTATCCTGCTAAACTACTTGGTGGATATCATCCAAGTTACAAAAAACTGGTTCATGAACATCTTTACATTTTAATAAATCTAACAAACCTCTTTTGAATCAATGGAAAGTTTCGATAAAACAAGCAGCAATATGGTGTTTGTTGCTGTAAGATTGAAATTGGAAAGGGTTCAACCCTTATTGACAACAGTATTTTAAGAAGCCAAGGCAAATCGGCTTCCAAAACGTAGTGTTCTTTGATTTCTATGCATTGGCACATGAGGCATAGTTAAGAATTTTTTGCTAGTATGAGCTAAAATAAAAGTATAATTTGTTTTAGGCAATTATGACAATACGAGAAAATTTCTTTGATTGAAAAACAAAGTGTTAAGTTACTTATTTTGTATTGGTTGGATTCCATAATAAAATACTTTTTTAGATGTAATTTCTTTACTTTCATGTTTTTTATGAAGATATTAGTATGAGTTTCAAGTTGATCATTGATATTTAAAAGACAATTATATGTAAAATTAATTTTATAAGTTTTTAATTTAATGAAAAAATTAGGATACATACACACTCACATAAATTTGCATTTTATATAGTTTATTATTTTGCATCAAGTGTATTTTATGTTTTTATTAATTTCGAAAAATGTCTACAAAGTGTTTTACCATAAAAGAAAAATATATCTTCTAAAAAATGTCTAAAAAATAATTACAATAAAATATATCTTTTGAAAATTATCTAAAAAGTTTTAACTAAAAAAATCTTTTTAAAATTTTCCAAAAAGGTTTTACTTGAAAAGATATTTTTTAAATTTACTTGGAAAGCATTAGTGGGAATTTAATTTGATTTAAAATTTATCTTTAAAATTTTAAAAAAAAATTTAAAAAAAAAAAAAAGAAAAAAGAAAGAAAGAAGGTTGGAGAGAAAGGATTGAACTCTTGAAGTTTTTAATTCCTTGGAAAAAAAAAAATAAAAGTTAAGGCATGAGACTTGGGGGAAAGAAAGAGATGTGGAGGTAAATTGGAGGAAAGAGATGGTAGAAAGAAATTAGAAATTGCAAAGGCTGGATATATCTTTCATGTTAAGTTTGGATCAAAATTTTTAATCCCTTATAATTGGTCAGGTTTGGGTTAAATACTTTTGGCTTGATTTGACTGGATTACTCACATTATTACATTTTAATCGAGTAATGTTAGACTTCCTAAATATGTTATCTAAATAATATAGAATAAAAGTTATCAATATCTTATTAATTATTACATCATCTTATAATTTACAAGATCTTGATAACTTATATGTAACATCATTTAGACATATATTTGGTCAAGATATTTGGGAAGCCTAATATCACTCATTTTAATCATACATGTTAATGTTGTTGTTGTTGTTGTTGTTGTCATTGTCTGTTTTTAAGTGTTGTGCATTACAATTCCCTTCATAGGAATTTAGCAAAAATACCCTAAAAACACATCAGAATTACGTAACTACCATTACCAGCTACTAAATTGTAAAACTGCCCCTAAATGACTAAAATGCCCTTAATTGTGGTGGCCCCCTTCATCCATTCTGTCAATAGCCAGGCAGCCCGATCCCAAACCCCACCAGCTCGAGACACGGCAGACCAACCCGAACAAATGCGTCATCTTGTTGGCGACGGCGTCGGCATAAGCTCCTTCAATTGAAAACGTGAAAAACGACGACATTATGTTAACCCCCTTCATCCATTCAATCAACAGCCAAGGTAGCCCGATCCTAAACCCCATCAGCTCGAGACACGGCAGACCAACCCGAACAATGGCGTCATTCGTCGGCGGTGGCGTGAGCTCCTCCAACCGGAAACGCGAAAATGACGACTTTGTTGCCCTCTAAAACTCGTCCGAAATCAAAACACGAGAAGTTCTTGAAGCTTGGTCTTTGCTACATATCAACTCCTCCGAAATCAAGCAACAACTCCTCCTTTAGATCTCCTACATATCTTCCTCTTTGAGTTCTTGTACAACAAATTTGAGGTTGGTTTTTTTACTATCTATATTTTTTTAATTTTGCCATTGTGATGGTCTGTGTGTTTGGTTGAAGTTGTTGTTCTTGTTGATGTGGCCTTAAATTTGATGATTTGGGGTGTTGTTTATTTCCAAATATGTGTAGAAAAGAAAGATGAGTTGGGGTTTTGTTGAGTTAGGAAAGTTAGTGTTGATACATAGAAAGTGTTTGTGAATATGTTTGTGAGAATTATGTTGACTCTTTTTTTGTGTTTTGATGAAGCCAAGAGGGGTGTTTGAATATGTCTTCTTCTTTTAATTATGGAACAACAATTTTGAGATTGGTTATTTGCTATCTCTATCTTAGTTTTAATATATCTTCATGGTTTAAGATTGGTTTTTTACTATCTATATTTTTTTCATTTTGCCATTATGATGGTTTGTGTGTTTGGTTGAAGTTATTGTTAAGTTGTTTCTTGTTGATGTGGCCTTCAATTTGATGATTTGGGGTGTTGTTTATTTCCAAAAATGTGTAGAAAAGGAAGATGAGTTGGGGTTTTGTTGAGTTAGGAAAACTAATGTTGATGCATAGAAAGTGTTTGTGAATATGTTTGTGAGAATTATGTTGATTCTTTTTTTGTGTTTTGATAAAGCCAAGAGGGGTGTTTGAAGATGAGTTGGGGTTTTGTTGAGTTAGGAAAACTAGTGTTGATAATTATTAAAAAAACTAGTATTGATAGTTGTGAAGATGAACTTGGTCTATGTTTGAAATATACTTTAGGATGACATGTGTAGTGGATCTTTACTTGTTTGTACCTATGTTGAAGGATAAGAACAACGTACCTATGTTGAAGGATAATAACAACAATTCAAATCAGTTCATAGATTGTGAAAATATACACAAAACAATGTATAGAAAAGTATAGGTTTATCGAGTGCTGACTTCATTAATTTGCACTTTGAGACCTAAACAGAAAGGTTTCATTAAATTTTACATGTTAGTTGAATTAAAACAGAGTGTCTATGAATGTCTCTTTGCATTTAATCTTCAACTTTGTGAAAGTATCGTAGACAGAGATTGTTCATCTATCCATAGGAAGAGATTGTTCATCCATCCATAGGAAGAGATTGTTCATCCTAGAAAATTTGAAGTCAAACAGAAACAGCCCTTAATTTGATGAAATTTGATGCTTTTGATTATAGTGCACTCGCGTTGTGATTACTCTAAAAGCAAAAAGAAAAAGATTAACACATCCCTTAATTTGATGAAATGCTACTCAAAAGAGGAACACTTTATGTTAACAAAGATATGAATATGATTATAATTTAAGTCCAAGTTTGGGGCTGGAAAATGAATCTTGATATAGGAAAAAGGGGGTACATTAACTTTTTGAAAATAAAAAAAGGGTTAAAAAAAAAAAGAATTAGAAGAAAAGAAATCATAAATAATTAGAAAAAAAATATAAATGAGTAAAGAAAGTTGAAGGTGGAGAACACAATTAGTTGTTTGGGCTGTGAGGAAATAATTAGAGGTAAGAGTGAATGAGTAAAGTTGGAAATTCATTCTATTAGATGACTCTTGCATGCTTTCGTATAAAATGTGTTCTATGAAATTAGTTAAATAATTTAACATATTGTTTTGGGTTGTTCTTTTCTTTCTTTCAATATCTATGAACTTAGTTAAATAATTTAACCTGTATAGTATTACTCGAGTTCCCATATTTATCCTATTCATTAGTAGGGTGAAGAAATTCGAACTCCATTATCAATATCAAAGGAGCAGACAACCATTTAATCAAGAATTGATAAATTTTAATTCTCTCTTAGCATTTTAAATTTTGAATGACTTTTGCATAAGCACTTGAGATATGAAGAATGACCAAGAAATGTGGTGTTTATGTTTGGAAGGGTGTTTGTCAAGTGAGCATCCTTTCATTGTCTTAAAAATTAGCGTTGTTTAAAGCAAAAAACTCAGTTATTCTATTGTTTCAGTCAAACTGTACTGTCTTTAATATAACAAGAAGATGTTCATTTGATAAATAAGTGCAAGAGCATATTAAGTGATGTTTTATAATAACAAATTTTTTCACCTATCACTTGACTTGAAAAAT
This sequence comes from Litchi chinensis, assembly GCA_019925255.1. Classification (NCBI taxonomy): domain Eukaryota; kingdom Viridiplantae; phylum Streptophyta; class Magnoliopsida; order Sapindales; family Sapindaceae; genus Litchi; species Litchi chinensis. The sequence goes on along the minus strand of CM034469.1, from coordinate 10,663,495 downwards.
CTCCCTTTAGGAATCTTAAGTGATGTTTTAATTTTCCTAACCATCATGTATTTTTATGTTTTTTTTTTTTTTTTTGTATGGCAGGTGTAAATGGCTGAAACAAAGTTTGACAAATTACTTTAAATAAAGAAAATAGCTCGAGAATCAAGACGAGTTAGCGGTTACAGTAATTGGGAAAGCGTACAATTGATAAAATCTTCTCTTACTACTAATCAGCTCGAATTTTTTAAATGTACTTGTTTTGGTCATTTTCTTAATGTTAATGAAATGGTATTTTCTGGGCATTTTTATCATCATATTCTTTTAAGGGAGTATCATATCCAACATGACAACCAATTAACAGATACTATGTGGTTTCATGTTGGAAATGACTTGATAAAGTATAGCCTAGTGGAGTTTTGTTTGGTGACCGAACTTTAGTTCAGAGATGACTCTAAGTTTGAAATGGAAAAATCTCATCTAAATAATCAGAGGCTACGACAGAAGTACTTTGTTATGAATAAAGTATCAGTTGCAATGGTGATCGATTGATTTAAAATGAGGTTGTGGGTTAATCAAAATATTAGCGACACGGATATGGTGAAGTTAGCTTTGGTGCTTTTTTTGGAAATAACTTTATTTGGAACGGATAAGCGTAATGGCATTCAGTATTGGGGTTTGCAATTGATGGATGACTTAGATGCTTACAATAAGTTTCCTTAGAGGGTCATACATACATCATAGGTCGTATAAGTATCTATCTAGTTATTTGAATGATGTGTTTGATTCTTCCATGAAAGGAAAAGGCAAAGGGAGTAAAGTAAATTTATACGGCTTTGTGACAGCTTTTCATGTTAATATAGCATGTTACAATTTTTTAAGTATACTAAATTCTTAAACCTTATTACTTGTCTATATATTAATATTTGTTATTTGTTTTTTTGTTAAGGTGTGGGCAATTGAAGCAATACCAATGTGGTCGATGCTTGGACACGTAACAAAGTTCAACAATTCTGCCCCTTGAATCTTTAATTGGATATGCATAGGGATCCCTGGTTATCATTTTTTACAAAAAAATTTATTTGATAAAATGGATGTAAGTAATAACTAATTTATGCCATTTAATTTTGACAATTGTCAAATTCCTAAAACTTACGCATATAAATGGTTTCTTTTTATTTGATATAGCTCACTACCTATAAAGTGTTAAACCCCTCTGCTGATGAAGCAAAGAAGCCGTATTGGGAGAGTTTGAATTCTTGAATTATTTTAAATGATGTCAAGTTTGGGAGTCCTAGTAGATATTTTGATGATGATGGCAGTTTTGATGGTGTTAGGATGAATACATAAATGATGACGACATGTGTGTTGGTAATAATGATGATGATGTCAAGAAAGATAATGTCTACAGAGATGATGATACTCGTTTCGAGGGGGGTTATGAGATGCCAAACAAAGGTGGTTCTTGTATGAAGACAAAAAAAGAATACAGACGAGAGAACCAAAAGTATTCAAGTCAAAGGTTGGATAATCTTGAAACTCAACTATAAGCTCTCAGTGCACGACAAGATGAACATTTCAAGAAAATATAGGATAATCTTGAAGTTCAACTTAAGGCTCTTAGTGCATGACAAGATGAACATTTTAAGAAAGTAGAGGATGAAATACATAAGGGGTTTAAACAACTAACGAGGCTTATTTGCAAGTCTATGGTGTCAGATACTTTCAATATTCTTGATAAGATCAAATATTTATTGGTTTATACTTTAGTTAATTTAAATATTTATTATTTTACATGTGCATATATTAACTACTTTTATTTGAATGCGGACATGTGATCAAACTCCCTTACATGTAAATAATAAATCTGATAGTGTGACTGCTGATGATGTGATGGTATTAAATTCAAGTGACAACAACATCCATGATTTGGTTACATCAATAGTATGTGATGTATCATCTCCCTTTATGCTCGTTGGTTCACTAGATGTCATCCAACTATCAAGACCACCCAAGCTTACTATCAACTTGAACCGAGACGGTAAATGATCGGCGTTGGTGATGAGCTCCTATGTTAATCCCATGATAAAAAACCCGAAAAAATCCAAAATGCAAGAATTTGGACTTCAAAGCCAAGTAGATCACAATTTTTTACGTTTACTTAACGAATGGATATCTGACACTCGTAACAGGAGCTATAAATATGCACACTCACTTTACTTGTCATCAACAGTATTCGTATATATATAATAGTGTTTAAATTTGTGGTAATACAGTTTGGACACGGGGTTACTTACGGCTGATGTTGCATGGTTTAAGAAAATATTATCCCAACTGAGTGGTTGAAAGGTGATGTAAGTGATTAAATATACTTGTTTACAACTTATACTTCTCATTTGAAAATTACTGATGTATTGCCTATTGTACACAAAATGCAGCATATGGAGACATATTGTCGTCTCATGCATAGTCATGTGTTTCATGACCCTAACAGATATAGTCTTGATAAAGCTTTATTGAACTACAGTTTTATGGTAATAACTACTATTAATCATGGGCCAATTTTTTTCGTTAATTTATTATGTGATCAATATACTTGACAATTATGCAGATGAAAATTCAAGGGAGGTGGTTGACGTTCAGTAAGAGTAAGAAACAGTTTAAGTATGATATGTATGATTGAGATAGTGATATGTTAGATTATATACATGGAAAGACTTTGACTTATGCATGGCAAGGTTGGAGTAAAGTCAACAGTGTGAGCAACCAATTCAAAGTTTCATGTTTGATTACATTTTTTCTGTTGCTTTTTGCATGTTTTGTTAATAGGTTGTATTCATGTTGGTTTCCAGCTACTGTTTCCTACAAACATTAACAATGTACATTAGGTTGTCATTGAAGTTGACTTGGCGAAGCGTGTAATTAACATATACGATTCAAAGCCAAATGTCATGGTCGTCGACCATCTGGTTACTTGGGGAACATGTCTTCGAAAAATGTTGCCTTCATTGTTGGTTCGGACATTACCAAACACTTATCCTGATACTACTCCATTTCAAATACAACAACTGGAGGGAAATGTTTCAGAACAAGATGGAGAGTGTAAATAAATCTATTTCTCAACTTTTTTACAATAACAACTATTGATAACTTAATGAATATCAATTGTGACATTTTATTTTTATCATGTGTCATTACATAGGTCTGACTGTGGGATTTTCACACTGAAAAACTTGGAATGTCTATGGGCTGGACAACCATTTGAATTTGAAACAAAAGACAGCTCACGGCTTAGAGAACAAATCGCCATGAAAATTTTTCAAAATTATAAATTTGTACCTATAAAACTTGCATGTAAAAAAGATACTATTGATGTTGATAAACAAAAAAATAATGATGTATCGAAAAAATAATCATGTTCAGGAAGTCGATTAGATAAGGAGGAACTGAGAACCTGAGCCAATGCCTAAGATGTTGGGTATTGATAGTGATGTTCCCCTTGGGAGAATAGCATGTGTGGTCATTAACCCCGAGGGATATGGTATTGAAAAGCGACTCCCCCCAGCTCGACAAAATCTACTGTAGAAGAATGATGTGCAAACACCTCGCGAGCTTGCCTCTCCTCGCAAACTCGCCTCTTCGCTTTGAGTCAACGAATTGCTTCAGGAACAACCCGAGCTGCAAGTTGCTCTGGAACCTCTCCGCTTTTGGTTGTCTCACCAACATTACGAACTCCGCTTGAAACCATCTACACAAAGGATGAATAGTTAGGTCGCAGCAAGCAAACCGTACCTAAATGACCTCTACTCTACAGATCACTAATATAATGGGGGGCTCAACCTATGAGGGAACGACCTACGAGTGAGCTACCTACAGGTGTCTAATCCTATAGTTCGCATGCATGATGGGCCATAAACAGTAAACAAATCACAAATAGACAAGCAACAAGATTAAACTAATAGGAAATGAAGAGTCATGATCAACAAGAAATATGAAATTTCAAAAATTCAACATCAATAGTATGAAGCATTCAACTCATTTCAGACGCAGAATGCAAGTGTAATGCAACGTCAACACCACAAAAATAAACCAAGAACTAAAAGCTTGAAGATAAATAAGTAACTTACTGTGAATTCCTATCGAGAGATGAGAAAAACAACGACTGAAGATGGATAGTCTGAGAAGAACTGGTGAAAAAGCACAACAAAGATACTGAATGGCTGGAGAAGAAAATGACAAGTGAAGGAAAAAGACTTAAGGGCTCCACCTATTTATATAGACTGAAGAGCTCGTGCCCTGACCGTCCGATCTATTATGTAACTGCCCTGAATCTAACGGTGCAACATGAGTTACGGATTTGTAATCATGCAGCCGTCAGTTGAAAAACGTGCACATTAAATGCGCGTGGCACGAGACGTGCCAGTGCCGGTACAGTTATCGCTTAAATGTTGTCACATGTCAGAACTGATGGGATAGAATTTGAAAAAGCGCAAAACAGCAAATTCAAGACAAGTTAGCTTTTACTAGCGAGCTCGAACTCCCAATTCGCAGAACGAACTGAGAGCTGGGGGGCTGATGTTATGGGTGTTTTTAAGATTTATCAAATGGGCTGGTAAAAGCCTGATAAAAGTCCAACAAGTCAACCCAATGAAGTGGCCCAGCAGACAAGACCCAAGTTATCAAGTCCAACCCAAGCAAGTTCTACAGCGCACACCATCAAACTCACATCGTAGCAATATCACAGATCGTTATGTAGTTCGCGTCATGCACAGCTCGTTACTCAGCGAGATACAACTCGAGATCACCTAATGTAAACTACAACTCGCTCAATGAACAGTTAAACAAGGAAATCTTTCAGAAAAGGCAATGATCCGATTTGATCATGATTCTTTCATCAGAATTGGAAATAAATTCAAATTTGAATTCAGTCAACGTGATCTCAGATTTTACGAAACAGTTTCCTAATTCAACGCCAACTGATTAGGAAGTGTAGTTAATGCTAGATTCTCTTCTTATTTTATTTTAACTCAAATTGTAACGCCTCTTTCTCTATAAATAGAGGCCAAATTCATTGTAACAGATACCCTAAGCAATATTATACTATTACTCTGTAGAATTATTGAGAGGAACAGTCATGAACGTAGGCACACTTGCTGAGCCACGTAAAAAATCATGTGTTGCTTTTGCTCTCGACCTTTTGTCTTTTATTTTGTTCTTGTTTTTGTTTTGTTTCACATTGATTACAGGTATAGGGCTGTGAACTCTCGTCGACCAGAAATCAATGTCGATATAAAATCCACACAACCTCGTTTTCTGACTCCATCCTTTGTATATCTCAAATTATTATAATTTCTCTTGTATATATAAAACTGTTATAACTCTAGGTAAACAAGGTTGTGTTGAAATCATGCCTCAATCTCAAAAAATATCATACATTTAAAAATAAGTCGCATAAAATGTTTGGTTGTGAATGTGATTGCGAAACTTTAAATGTCTCCTCCTAGGCTCCTATGTTGCTTTTGTTCTCAAGCAATATCAAACCATTGCATTGATTTTCAACATAACATCACAATTGTTATATACTAGTACTTGTTCTAAAATACAGTATGCAATACAATACTTCGAATATCATCCAACAATAAACTTGAAAAGTATTTACTTATAAAATAATCTGACCTGATTATTGAGATTAATATGAAAACATTTCCAACCAAACAACTTTTTCAAGAATGTTCTCTGATCCCCTGATTTGGAAGACAAATTTCTAATTAAATTCTCTATCAAACATCCCTGAACTACTTAAATGATCACTGTTATTGGTACTGATTGATAAAAGTAGAATGTTTGTGACAGTTCAAATCCTGAGAGATGCACACATTCATATAATTCCCTGGAGCTTATGAGTACGAATCCATCTACTTGTAAATTTTGCAAACTAGAGCTGGTTGAAAGGTTACACAGTACAGTGACATCAAGTTCAACAATATGGTGATACCCCAAGCAACGGCTCCAGGCTGGCCAACTGCTGGTGTAGAAACCTGTACACTGATTCGGTCATCATTGCAGCTATTCGAACAACACCTATTCCCTGCAGATAAAGAATCACTGCCTAACTTGGAATTTTTAATAGCCTAAGTTAATTATGGAGTAAAAATGATTAGAAACATGAGATATGCAAGGAGAGAGGTAGAGAGCTTGTCAACTTTAGAACATAATTACTTGAGTATGGTTGTAGTATAAGAATTGTAGCAGCCTTGTGGCGGTCATTTCTAAAGACTGACAAACATACCTTAGGACCAAAGATGCTGCAAGAGGCAATGAAGGTTGGCTTGGTCAAATGGCAATCAGAACTCGTTTTTGCATGGTATCGCAAGCCAACGGAAGGAATGTATAATTGTTCAGACATCATCCTCTTCACGTTTTCTTGAACTTGATTTTGAATTTGCTTCAGCTTCGGCCTACAAGGACAAAATCAACAAGTCCAAACCGAATTGATTTATCTAAATTCCTTCTGCTGATCAGCATAATGAAAACTAACAAAAACAAATAAGAAAAAATCATTAAGGTGGAGACGAGGAATAGTACATAACGAAAGTATCTACCCCAAGAGTATGACCATTGCAATGAAAGTTGAAGCATGCATCTTGGTATGATTAGGGTTTTGACTTTGGCTCTAACTATATGTTACACCCCAAAAATAAATAAATAAATAACTTCTACAAATTAACATTAGCATCAATTATTAAAATTGCAACATATAATGAAAAAATTACCGTATCAAGAAACAAAGGCTGATTTCCTTCAATGAATATGTGGTTGGTGCTCTTATAAAGTTCAAAATCCCATCTCTCCCCATTTTCATGGCGTCCACTTGTAAACCAATCAACAATTACCAAACTTGAGTCTGAAACCACTCTAAAAATTTGTTTCTGAGAATATCTAGAAGTGGAAAAGCATGTCACTAGATCTGGAATCATAGCTAAAAACGCATCACTCCCAATTCTTGCCTACTGCATGGAAAGAGCCACCTACTGTCACATGGAACCATTAACCATACCAATAGTCAAAAAGTACAATTTCATATGAAATTCGTGCATAATCTGGTAAACAAGGTTTTACATTGCTTTGTGGGACTTCCAACACTCCGTCTGATCTAATCACAACTATAATTTCATCCTTCAAGATCAAGTCATGACACTCCAAGTATGAACAACGATCAAGATTAGAGCATTGTTTTGTGTTCGAGTCTTGTACAGGTTAGCATGAAGTACTAGTCTTTTACTTTGCTTTGTGTTATGAGCTATGCAGAACCGGTTGCGTTAGTAGTTGTTTGATTCACAACATGTAAACACTAGCACAATTCTATAAAAGAAGCTGCATTTGATGGATAAAAATAAGGCTTTTGGGTTTGAGCTTATATCACTTTCTAAAATCTAGTCTAGAGGCTAGGATTTTCTCAAAGTGATCCTATTTAATTTGTCATTTTTCCATCACTGTCAATCAGTGAAAATAGGTAGAAATACGGACACCACACCGACAGAGTATTAGAGCCTTGGTATGATATGAACCAAGGGATGGATAACCGTATTGGGAAGAACATGAATTCCCATTTCTGGCCAGCAGCAAACATTGGAGATGATTGATCTTTTAGAAAACATGTGCAGACTGACACACCAATTGTTAGGCTCACAGAAAGGTTCAATCTTGTACTTTTAAACGAGTCAAAAGCCTTGCACATTTATTCATCAAGTACAGGCCCATTTTATAACTTTACATCAATTAATGATGTCAGAACTAAAAAGCAAAACACCAAGATAAGCTTGGACAAAAAGCAAAACACCAAGCAACGATTTGATGTATTCATTTCTCCATAGATAGCATACTATAACATCAGTAATGAACACCAGACTATTACCTCCAAGATTTGCTGAGAACACTTGGATCCAAGAGACTTGTACACCTATTATATCATCATAATAAAAAAGGTTAACGATTTGATATATATATATATATATAGTTATAGCAGCAAAATGCAACTTCCAATACCTTAGTGGAAGCCTGAGTAGTTAAAACAGCAGTTCAGGCATCTGCAATGCTGAAATGACATGAAATGGAGTCTCCCTACAACAACAACACATACTAATACATGAAAATGAAGGCAATGGATTCAAAAGCAAATGGGAATGATTGAAAAGAGATGATGAAATGGAACATAAAGATACAATGCTACCACCATAAGTGAGGGTGCAAACCCAAACAGCATCAGCTTCTGAAGAACCCACCTGCACCACAAATGCAACTTTATAATATATAAATATGTAATACAACATAGAGAGACATAGAGTAGAAGAGAAGAAGTGAAAGCACCTTATTGGGGATGATGAATTTGAGTGGATACTTGGAGAAGCAGCTTGTCACAGTTGACTTCCCTCCCACTTTCTCCACTGCCAACCTTCCTGTTTGTGTCTCCTCCATTCTCTCTCTCTCTCTCTCTCTCTCTCTCACTGACTCACTATACTGCTTTTTGACGCCTTCAAGGGACTGCGCACATTTATTTATACAAAGAGTCACACTAAATGCACGGCACTTCTTCTTAGATAAAATCCATTTTCCAAGTACTGTACAAGGGTCCAATTTTTCACATTTTTAAATAATTTTAAATTAAGAGTTTTGAAACCGAAAAAATCTTTCTTTGAATTGTCTCATAATTGATGTGGTAAAAAAGTATATATAAAAAAGAAAAAAAGACCAATGGAAAAGATTAGTGAAAAAGAATTTACACAATTTCATTAATCTATTTCATCAAATCGGTTATGAGACAGTCTTATGAAAGATCAGTATCAAAGTTATAAAACAAGAATATTTAATGAAAAACTAGTGTCAACGTTATAAATACAAAAACAAAATGGATAATTAGTTGGCTAAGAAAAACAAAGCAAAAGAGCCCATCCCTCTATTGCTCTAATTTGGTGGAAAATTAGTTAGGGTGATCATCTTTATAACAATTCAACTCAATTAATTAATTCGTCCTGAAAAATGATAATCCAACAATATAAATTTTCAAATCAAATTGCATGCAAACTTAACTTCATGCTTTATCCACAAAATTAAAGTGGATTAAAGTTTAAGAGAATTATAGGAAGCTTTTGAAATATAATATAAATTTATAAGCCAAGCAAGCAAGAATGAAGGTGGACTTCAAAACTCACCACTCAAAAAACATCAAAATAAATAATGAAATAAAGAAACATAACTTTATTCATATTATTTCTTTTGAGACTTTATCAAATAGTTTGTATGTTACAACTGTTTGTCTAAACTAAACAGTTAAATTAAAAAAAAAAATGATATTTAGATGATAAAGTATGACATAATAGTGAACTTTAGAAAACATACCCTCGAATTGCAGATTTTAATAGCCTTTTAGGTCCAATTTTTGTAATGTTTTAGTATTCTAATCGATTAAAAAAAATGTATATAAGCGGTATTTAAATGATGTGAAAATAGTATTATAAATTTATCTCTTTATCAGTTCTATTTGTCCAAGATGTTGTGCTTTTTATTATGGAAAGTTATGGCTGCAAGGTGTGCCCACAAAGTCTATATAGGAGAAGAACAGAAGAATTATAAGATTATAAATTTTGAGTCTTGGAAGATTTATAGAAAAGTCGTAAAAAAGTTTGAGTTAAAAAATGTATTAAAAGAAAGAAGTCTATTGATATTCAAGTATGTTGATATTCCCTCTAGTTTTTATTGATAAATTAGAAGATAATAATAATAAAAGTCAGTTGTAGAAAACTAGCTTAGGCTCTGTTTGATAGAGTTTCTCCAAATAAATATTTTAGAAATAGATCTTATAAATATAAATCTTTTACAAATAAAACTTTTAAAGAGAAATTATTGATCGTTTATTTATTATTTAAAATCTTTTAAACAATAAATTGTTTAATTAAATTGATTTTAAAAACTCTTTTAAATTATACGATAACCAAGAATGATATTTAAAAGATAATAAATCAATCAAATCCGTAGATAATGCTTTCACTTCTTAATTCAAACATTACAATTTACTAATGTTCCATAGTTACATCTTATTGTTCATACATATGCATCAAAAAAATCTTTAAGTAAAAAGGAAAAAAATAAACATACATAAATATATTTTAAAAAATTTGCTATTAAAAAAATAAAATCTTCAAAAATTTTTGTTAAAACAAATATATAATTTATAATATTTTAAGAAAAGAGCTGATTAATTATTTAAATTACAAAGGTAGACATTTTGTTTTAAAAAAAAAAAAAAAAAAAACTCGAAAGGATCCGTTTTAAAAAACCTAAAATTCAACTTTCCTAATAGATATATTTTAGTTTTTTAATTGTTCAAAATTTTTACTCCAATAACAACCAAACATCACAAAATAAATCTAAAAAAAAATTAGGATTAAAAAACTCTTTCAGCAATTAGACACATTGTACCAAACATATACTTAGTAAATTACAAATAGTTACCAATTAATACAACTTCTTTAATAATTTATAAGATTCTTTAATAACAATACTTCAATTACTTGTAGGTCACCCAACGGTTATAAATTTATTAGGTACCTTTACTCAATTCAGTAAGTTAATCAAACACTCTTTTTACTTTCATCATGTTGTCATGAACTAACAAATTATAAAATAATTAAAATATAAAATAAAATGCATCTCAACATGCCTCATTATTTATTTATTTATTTTACTTTTTTCAATTTATTCAATTTATTTGTAATCAATTTAAATATATTATTTTCAAAAATTATTTCATAATAATTATTTGAAATTTAAATTAAAATAATGTTTATTTTATTTAAACTTATTTAATAAATAGTTAATATTCTTTAATCCTTTTAATACTTTTTTTAAGGGTAATGAGAAAATTTTTTGAAACAAATATAATTCAAGATGTACATATAATTTTTTGTTTTTTTTCTTATTAAATAAAGATTACACACGATGTAACGATTCAAATCTTAGGACATTGTAACGAATGCTTCCACCACCAAACCATATTGAACGTACATCTATTGTTAGACGGCGTAAACGGCAAGAGAACCTTGTTTGAATAATGAGGAGTATGTTTAAAACAAAAGTGGGGTGCATATGGACTTTCTTCAGAGACTAGGGGCGTGAGTCTCACGTGAGACCATCCATCAGTCACCTAAAGCAAAAACCCTTCTCTCTGGTTCCTCTGTGACTCTCTCTAGGGCTTTACACTTCCATCTCAGTCTACTCCAAGGTATCATTTGTCTCTCTCTATACATTTGTGTTTTTCATTTTTTGCATTAAAATCTGAAATGGGTGTCAAAAAAAATTGAAACTTGAACATTGTTTCTGATTGAAAAACTAAATCTTGTTGTATAAGTCTTGACAACCCTACAGCCGACTCTCACTTCCTTGACCTCCGATTTGGCCGGTGATGGAAAGTTGTCGAAGTTTAATCATGGGTTTGATCTGTTAAATGTTGCTTAATTGGTGAGAACATTTAGGGTAAATTTGAGAGAAAGTTCTGGAATGGTTCCTTAAATGTTGTTTATTTGGTATTGTGTTGGTGAAATGGGCTAGAGGCTTAATTTTTATTCAGTTGCATGTAGAATATGTCTATTAGACCAATATGTTAGTGGTGGACCTAGAAGATGTTCAATGTTATCAAGTGTAAATGTTATTGAAATATATAATTTACATGAACCTACTTTTTGTGGAGTTTGCATTGGATTTGCAGTAATTATGCATTGACAATAATACTGTAAAACTTAGAATTTCATTTACCTAGGAGAAATAGTGTTTTTTAGAGGAATAGTAATTTCATGTGAATAGTATATTCAAGTGAATTGTGATTTTCGAGAAATGGAAAATTTCCACAAGTTTCGTGAGATAAAATTTTTTCGATGAATAGTATTTTTGGGTGAATAGTGTCCTTGTGAATACTAATTTTCGAAAAACGGACTTCGAACATCAGAAGTCCCAAAATAGGAATTAGAGTTATTAGAAACTGAAACGGATCAAAAATAAGTTCATTCGAATAAGTTTCAAGCAATCCGAGCGTAATGGACGAAAATGCCCTTTTCGAAGAATAATAGAAAACGATGATTTTAGGGCCAATTGAATTTTTTCAAATCATGAGATTAAGAGTCAAGATACCCAATTAGAGTATTGTATGATCAATTTGATGTTAGGATGATCACGAAATATTTTTGAAATTTATTAGTGTTAAATGAGAATTTAATTTTAAGTTTAAGGAATTAATAAATAGTTGCATGAGTTGATAACCATCAAACAAGCACAATCCTTGTGAAATTGAATGGAGCAATGAGGGAATGACACCTTAGGGTCAAGTGGATGACTAAATATGTGGTTGAGAAATTTTTGAGTGATTAATGGATGATTTAATTTGTAATTAATGGAATTTTTGATATTTGAGTGATCATTTAAGGGCAAAATTGTCAAATGGGTGGAGGACTATATAAAGTGAAGGCATGAGAAGATGAAGCAAGAGATTCATTCAACCATTCAACGGAGAAACCATGAGGGAGAGCCAAAAACCGAGAGGAGAAAAAAAAAAAAAAAAAGAGGAAGGAGCCGTGAGAAGGAAGAAGAAGAAGAATAAGAAGAAGAGGCCAAGGTTTCAAGGTGATTTCATCTATTTTCTACCCTTGTTATCATCCCTAAAGAATCAAGAAGAAGTGAAGAAGAATTGGTAGTTAAACGGATTTATTTTGATGTTAGTTGATATTGATTTGCATGGGTTTTTAAAGTTTGGTGATTAAATAAGTTTTTGATGGAATTTATGGGTTGAATAGAGGTTAATCATCAAATCAAGCTTGGAAGTGAAAGGAGAAGTGAAGCAAGTGTGGATCAAGGAAATTAGTAAGGTAAGGGTTAGGGTTTATGTGATGATTTTAATGGAATTTAAGTGATTTTGAGTTTAAGGTTTTATTTGATCTTTTGGTGATTAATTGATGCATTTGGGAGTGATTGTTGAGCTTGGAACGAAGTAAATAGCTTAGTTGTGTTATATATTAGTAAATGCCTAACTTGGAAAACGTTATGTAATTGAATGGATTTTTATGTTTGGATGAGTTGATATCTGATGTTGTATTAATTTGAGATGATATTTGAAAAGAAAAGCAAAGGAATGAAATGATAAGCATTATGTTAGTGAATGAACCTGTTATGTTAAACATGTATTTGTGAGGATTTTAAATGCATGAATGGTTGGTATGATGTTTTGAAATGAAAATGAGTTGATTGGTATCAAATAAATGAAAGAAAAATGAAATTGAAAAGTTTGGGTGTTGATTTTAGTTAAGGTCAAGAATGGGTGTCTAAATTGTGATCCAATCTTTTTAATGTGTTTTGATGATGTTTATAAGGTGTTTAAGCGCTTTGGCTTTGGTGCTAAAGAAATTAATATAAATGGATGTGATGTTATTGGTGGAAAATATGGTAACGTGGTGAATTTATTGAGACTATATATATTGAGTTAGATTAAGTGATTAATTGGCATTTTATTGTGTTGAAGATTTAATTGAGTGAATTGTTGGATATTTGAATAAGTTTAAATGCAAAATTAAGGTGTTGGTTGGAAAGATTATGTTAAGGATTGGAATTAAATGGGTGAATGATCATTTAAGTTTAAAATTGAAGAAATAATTGAGATTGACATTAAACTCTAGTGGAAAAAGGTGATGAATTGATGGTGGAATGTGATTTTTAGGTGAATTGGAAACAAAAAGGATTAAAGGGAGGTTTGGAAAGGAGTGGTGAATTACCCTTGGAAGTATATTTGTGAGTGGTTTTATTTTAAAAGTTGTTATGAATTTATAAGTTGATTATCCATGTTTGCAAACATATATTTTAGTATTGAGTTATTTTAATGAAATGTTATTTACATTATTTCAAGCTATTAAGTTTAATTGAATTCTAGTTTATTTTTAAGCTTTATTATGCATGTATATTTCTTGAATTTATATTGTGTTTGTATTTATTTTTAAGCAAACTAAATTAGTAAGCTTTTGATATATATATACATGCATGAAATTAAATTGATAAGATGTTTCGAAAGTATTTTTGATTATAAAGTTTATATTAGAAAAGAAAGTTATAGGTATATGAAAGAATTTTAGATGTTTTGGGTTTACCATAATCCCCAGTATACCCGACCGTAATACTATTGTGTGTATGGTAAGATGGTTGGGATAGTTACTAGCTTGGGGGGTTGAGTCAGAGTCTGTGAGTCGCCCTCTACACGTATATGGTAGTGTAGATCTGCCTGATGTTAGAGGGGATCGCGACCCCAAGGTTTCCCACATCTGTGACTACACATGGTAGCATTCCCTAGCTCTAATGATGATGAGAAATTCTATCACAATAGAGCTAAGCTTCCCTGGGTTGTCTTTGACAAGATAAAAGAGAAAAACACGTTAATAGAAGTGAAGTTTATTAAATCAGAAATTTATTTCTAGTTTTGAGAAATTAAAAAAAAAAAAAAAAAAAAAGTTTATAAGACTCAATTAGTTTTGTAATTTTAATAAAGTTATGAGAAAATTATTAGTTTCATAAATTATTTTGGGAGGATATAGATATATTTTAGAAAAGGAAATTTTAGTTAAAAGTTATCCGCTCATTGAGTTTTATACTCACCATTCTTTCTATGTGTTTTTGAAAAATCCTCCCTAGGTACAGGTACGAGCCGTCAATCAGAAGAGGCTTCATCGGATGCGTAAGTGACCTGACACAAAGATATCACTGCATAGGGTTATATTTGAAAGTGTATGTCATGCATCACAAGTATATTTTGATAAAAATATTTGTAAATTATATTTTGGTTTGTACATAGCATTTGATATTTATAAAATTAAATTTTTGGCAAATGAAATTATATATTTATGTTAACTGAAAATGAGGTGTATTTATTGATTTCAAATTGAAACATGTTTGTGGTTGGATTGTGGAAATGATTTGAGCGTTTGAGGCCTAGTAATGGAGAATTATTTGTCATTGAAGTGTTAGATTTTGAAATTGGTAGGATGGTATGTTCGAAAAATAGCCGTTATGCTGTCCAAATTTTTATAAATCCGTTTTATAAATGTTTGAAATAAAAAGAAAAGAAAAAGAAAAATTTCCCCACGTTTTCCGCACTAAACGAAAAAGTTAGAAAAGTTTTAAAAAGTAAATGATGTAGCTTCACGGAAACTTTCTAGTTGGATCACATATCTATTGGAGGGCTATCATGAGGCGGCTGGTAGGCCTAGTAAGGAGAGTGGCCTATCAATTTGGTATCAGAGCAGGTTTTTTAATTTATTTTAATCATACATTGCATGACATTTTAGTATGTTTTGAATACAGTGAGTAATGCATCGTGTCAGCCATCCCCATACGCGGAGAGCCGCAGCTGAGGCTCCACCTGTTCCACTAGTGGGGGAAGAGAGAATAAATGAATCAGTGAATGATCCGCAAGCAGAGGGTCCATCAGCACCACCTGCGGTAGAGCCTAGAGCGGACCTGATAGAGAGATTAGCCCAAGTAATAGAGGGTTTGAGGCCGCCCGTACCCCGTGCCACTGTAGAGAAGGCAAGGAAATTGGGTGTTAAGGCGTATAATGGATTAGGGGGCCTAGAGGTTGCTATTGAGTGGCTAGACAGTATAGAGAGGATATTGGAGTAGATAGAGTGCATGGATCCCCAGAAAGTATCCATTGCTTCATTCTTATTAAAAGCATCTGTCAAAGATTTGTGAGACTCCATTAAGAGGAGAACTATAGGTCAAATCGCATGGGAGAAATTTAAAGAAGACTTCAATGAAAAATTCTATCCAAGAGCCTACAGGGATGCTAGAATAAAGGAATTCTACAGCTTAGTTCAGGGCGACATGACCGTTAAAGAATATGAGAAAAAGTTCATCGAGTTATCACGAGTGGTACCATATATAGTTGATGATGAATTGAAGAAGTGCCATAAGTTTGAATAGGGCCTGAATTAGAAAATCAAGGCATATGTAGTAGCTGCAGAGCATAGAGAGTATGGACGATTAGTCGAGGCAACTTTGAGGGTTGAAAGGACTGTGCAGGGAGACAGAGATCCAAAGCAGAAACAAAAGCGCAGTCAGAGTTCAGGATGGTTTTCAGGCTGTCCCAGTAAAGCTCCTAAGATCGGAGGCAAGTCCAGGTGGTCTGGTAGCAGACAGCAAAGTCACGGAGCCACATCCAGTTAGGGTTTCGTTAGGCCATCGTTAGATTCCTAGGGCAGAGATGGTGTCTAGAGTAGATTAGGGATGTGCAGAAAATGTGGTAACCTACACAGAGGAGAGTGCCACATGGGGAGTACCGGATGTTATTGTTGTGATCAAGAGGGACACTATATGAAAGATTACCCTAAGAGAGTTACTAGTGATAGCAGTGAGTCAAGATCAGTAACTTAGGACAGACCTGCTAGTTCAGTCTCAGGAGAGGAAAGGTCCACAATCGAGAGGACTAGGGACTTCTACTCCTAGTTAGTCTGGCAGAGGTGCGGGTAGAGGCGCCTTATTCAGAGGACAGCTAGAGAGACCCCATACACAGGCCAGGGTATTTATAGTGACATACCAGGATGCTGAGGCCATACCAGACGTGGTTATAGGTACAATGACAGTATTTGGTATGGATACTTATGCTTTGATTGACCTAGGAGCCACGCACTCCTTTGTTTCCAAAGAATTTGCTAGTAAGGCTAATGTGGGGTTAGAGTAGTATGATAGTTACTACTCCCACTGGAGGCAAGCTAGTAGCAGAGAGTGTTTTTAGAAACAATGATATAGTGATTGGGAGTAAAGTTTTTCCAATTAGTCTAATTTTACTGGATCTTCATGACTTTGACATTATACTGGGCATGGACTGATTAGGTATGCATCATGCTATTGTGGATTGTTTCAGAAAAGAGGTTAGGTTAAGTTCATTAAGGGAACCGAATACAATATTCCATGGAAAGTGCTGAATACTTTCAGCTAGTCTTATATCAGTGATGGTAGCTAAAAAGATGCTAAGGAAGTAGTGTGCAGGGTATCTGGCTTATGTGATAGACACTTGAAAAAGGGAAGTACGAATAGAAGACATCCTAGTGGTTAATGAGTTTCTAGATGTATTCCCAGATGATCTTTCTAGATTACCCCCAGACAGGGGGATTGAATTTGAAATTAATTTGATTATGGGAACAGGGCCCACTGCTAAAGTACCATATAGAATGGTATCCACTAAGTTAAAGGAGTTGAAAGTTCAATTAGAAGAATTGGTGGACAAGGGTTTCATCTGACCGAGTGTAACTCCCTAGGGAGCACCAGTGTTGTTTGTCAAGAAAAAGGATAGGAGTATGAGACTATGTATTGATTATCGAGGATTAAATAAAGTGACTGTACAGAATCAATACCCACTCTCAAGGATAGATGATTTGTTTGATCAACTTCGGGGGGCAAAGGTGTTCTCCAAGATAGATTTAAGGTCCGAATACCATCAATTGAAGATTAGGGGTGACAATGTCCCTAAGACTACTTTCAAGACGCATTACAGATACTATGAATTTCTGGTTATGACTTTCGGGCTAACCAATGCACCAACTTCATTCATGGATCTAATGAACAGGGTATTCCATGATTTCTTAGATAAGTTTGTGATAGTGTTCATAGATGACATCTGGGTGTATTCAAGTAGCAAAGAGCAACATGTTGAGCATCTAAGAGTAGTTTTACATAAGTTGAGGGAGCAACAACTTTATGTCAGGTTCAACAAGTGTCAGTTCTGATTGGATAAAGTCGCGTTTATGAGACATGTTGTTTCAGCGGAACGTATCAATGTTGACCCTCAAAAAATTGAAGCGATTGTAAACTGGAAACAACTGACCATGGTAACTAAAGTTAAGAGTTTCCTAGGGTTGATAAGGTATTACAAGAAGTTTATTGAGGGATTTTCGAAGATTGCCATCCCATTGACGAAGCTCACCAGAAAAGAAACTAAATTTAAGTGGTCAGAGGGCTGTTAGAGGAGTTTTAATAAACTAAAGACTAGATTGACTCCCGCTTCAGTGCTTACTCTTCCTATAGGAAATGAGGGATTCGTAGTATACAGTAATGCTTCCAATCATGGCTTGGGTTGTGTTCTGATGCAAAATGAGAAAGTGATCGCTTATGCTTCTGGACAATTAAAAAAGCATGAGTAGAATTACCCAACCCATGATCTGGAGTTAGCTACTGTGGTGTTTGCACTGAGGATCTAGAGACATTATTTATATGGTGTTCCATGTCAGATATTCATCAATCATAAAAGCCTCAAATATTTATTTGCTCAGAAAGAATTAAACATAAGGTAGAGAAGATGGTTAGAATTGATCAAGGATTACGATTGTACTATAAAGTATTATCCAGGAAAAGCGAATGTGGTAACAGATGCATTGAGCACAAGATCTACCAACTCAGTGTCACACTTAAAAACACGGTACATTCCGTTGTTGGCAGAGATGAGATCTTTGGGAGTTAAGTTGGAAACGGTGGATACATGTGCATTGCTAGCCATATTTCTGGTTTGACCAGTATTGGTAGATCGTGTCCGAGAGTTACAGGTTCAGTATCCTTAATTAGTGATGATCAGTCAAGAGGTAGAGTCAAGTCACAAGGAAGACTTTTCAATGAGAGATGATGGTACCTTGGTGATGGGATAGAGATTATGTGTACCTGACCTGGCAGAACTCAAGAAAGAGATTTCAGATGAAGCCCACTCCTCAACCAATGTTATACATCCAGGGAGTATTAAGATGTATCATACCTTAAAAGAATATTACTAGTGGAAAGGTATGAAAAGGGAGATAGTTGAGTATGTATCAAAATGTTTGATATGTTAGCAGGTTAAAGCAGAGCACCTGAGACCAACTGAACTTATTCAGCTACTCTCTATCCCTGAATGAAAATGGGAGAATATCACTATGAATTTTGTGGTAGGATTTTCGTGGAGTCAGAATGGATATGATAGTATATAGGTGATAGTAGATTGACTTACGAAGTCAGCCCACTTTTTACCTATTTGGAGTACATATTCCCTGGACCGATTAGCCAAGTTATATGTGGATGAGATTGTCAGGCTACAAGGGGCTCCAATATCCATTGTATTAGACCGAGATCAAAGATTTACATCTTGATTTTGGCTAAGTCTACAGAGAGCTTTAGGCACTCAATTACATTTCAGTACAATATTTCATCCACAGATAGACAAACAATCTAAGTGCATTATTTAGACCTTGGAAGTTATGCTTAGATTCTGTGTGATGGAATTCGGAGGAAGTTGGGATACTCACCTACAGTTGATCAAGTTTGCCTACAATAATAGTTATCAGGCCAGTATCAACATAGCACCGTATGAGACACTCTACGGAAGATAGTGTAAGATGTCATTATGTTGGTATGAGTTAGGTGAAAGAAAATTAATTGGACTAGAGCTTATGCAAATAACTACTAATAAGATCAAAATTATCCAAGATAGATTAAAAGTCACCCAAGAGCGACAAAAGAGCTACGAGGATAAGCGAAGAAAAGATTTGGAGTTCCAAGTTGGAGATAAAGTATTCCTGAAAGTATCACCATGGAACGGGATCATTCATTTTGGACGATGTGGTAAGTTAAACTCACGTTACATTAGTCCCTATGAGGTGATCAGCTGAGTGAGAAAAGTGGCATATAGACTCGAGTTGTCAGCAGAGTTGTCTAAGATACATAATGTATTTCATATCTCGATGCTCCACAAGTATTTACCAGACCCTACACATGTTTTGACAAAGTAGCTAGTGGAACTTAAAGAGAATCTGACATATGAAGAGGTATCAGTTTAGATTCTTGATAGAAAGAAGCAGGTTCTTTGTAATAAAGTCATTTCGTTGGTAAAAGTGTTGTGGAGGAACCAATCACTGCAGAAAGCCAGATGGGAGCACGAGGAGCAGATGCGCAGCCAATATCTGCAGCTATTTGAGCTAGGTATGTTATTTAAATTTCGAGGACGAATTTTTTTTAAGGAGGGGTGAATTGTAAAACCCAAAATTTTATTTCCCTAGGAGAAATAGTGTTTTTCATATGAATAGTATTTTTGGATGAATAGTAATTTCATGTGAATAGTATTTTCGAGTGAATAGTGATTTTCGAGAAACGAAAAATTTGCTCAGGTTTTGTGAGATAAAATTTTTTCAGTGAACAGTATTCATATGAATAGTGATTTTTAAAAAATAGACTTCGAACATCCAAAGTCCCAAAATAGGAATTAGAGTTACTAGAAACTGAAACGGATTAAAAATAAGTTCATTTGAATAAGTTTCAAGTAATCCGAGTGTAATGAACGAAAATGTCCTTTTCAAAGAATAATAGGAAATGATGATTTTAGGGCCAATTGAATTTTTTCAAAGCATGAGATTAAGAGTTAAGATAACCAATTAGAGTATTGTATGGTCAATTTGATGTTAGAATGATAACGGAATATTTTTGAAATTTATTAGTGTTAAATGAGAATTTAATTTTAAGTTTAAGGAATTAATAAATAGTTGCATGAGTTGATAATCATCAAACAAGCACAATCCTTGTGAAATTGAATGGACCAATGAGGGAATGACACCTTAGGGTCAAGTGGATGACTAAATATGTGATTGAGAAATTTTTAAGTGATTAATGGATGATTTAATTTGTAATTAATGGCATTTTTGATATTTGAGTGATCATTTAAGGGCAAAATTGTCAAATGGGTGGAGGACTATATAAAGTGAAGGCATGAGAGGATGAAGCAAGAGATTCATTCGGCCATTCAAGGGAGAAATCGTGAGGGAGAGCCAAAAATCGAGAGGAGAAAAAAAAAAAAAAAAGGAGGGAGCCGTGAGAAGGTAGAAGAAGAAGAAGGAGAGGCTAAGGTTTCAAGGTGATTTCATCTACTTTCTACCCTTGTTATCATCCCTAAAGAATCAAGAAGAAGTGAAGAAGAATTGGTAAGTTAATTGGATTTATTTTGATGTTAGTTGATACTGATTTTCATGGGTTTTTAAAGCTTGGTGATTAAATGAGTTTTTGATGGAATTTATAGGTTGAATAGATGTTAATCATCATCAAATCAAGCTTGGTAATGAAGGGAGAAGTGAAGCAAGTGTGGGTCAAGGAAATTAGTAAGGTAAGGGTAAGGGTTAGAGTTTATGTGATTATTTTAATTGAATTTAAGTGATTTTGAGTTTAAGGTTTTATTTGATCTTTTGGTGATTAATTGATGCATTTGGGAGTGATTGTTGAGCTTGGAATGAAGTAAATAGCTTAGTTGTATTATATATTAGTAAGTGCCTAACTTGGAAAAATTTATGTAATTGAATGGATTTTTATGTTTTGATGAGTTGATATGAGATGTTGTATTAATTTGAGATGATATTTGGTAAGAAAAGGAAAGGAATAAAATGATGAGCATTATGTTAGTGAATGACCCTATTATGTTAAGCATGTGTTTGTGTGGATTTTTAATGCTTGAATGGTTGGTATGATGTTTTGGAATGAAAATGAGTGGATTGGTATCAAATAAATGAAAGAAAAATGAAATTGAAAAGTTTGGGTGTTGATTTTGATTAAGGTCAAGAATGGGTGTCTAAATTGTTATCCAATCTTTTTAATGTGTTTTGATGATGTTTATAAGGTGTTTAAGTGTTTTGGTGCTAAAGAAATTAATAGAAATGGATGTGAGGTTATTAGTGGAAAATATGGTACAATGGTGAATTTATTGAATATATATATATATATGAGTTAGATTAAGTGATTAATTGGCATTTTATTGTGTTGAATATTTAATTGAGTGAATTGTTGGATATTTGAATAACTTTAAATGCAAAATTAAGGTTAGGAAGTTGGTTGGAAAGATTATGTTAAGGATTGGAATTAAATGGATGAATGATCATTTAAGTTTAAAATTGAAGAAATATTTGAGATTCACATTAAACTTAAGTGTAAAAAGGTGATGAATTGATGGTGGAATGTGATTTTAGGTGAATTGGAAACAAAAAGAATTAAAGGGAGGTTTGGAAAGGAGTGGTGAATTACCATTGGAAGTAAATTTGTGAGTGATTTTATTTTAAAAGTTTTTAGAAATTTATAAGTTGATTATCCATGTTTGCAAACATGCATTTTAGTATTGAGTTATTTTAATGAAATGTTATTTACATTATTTCAAGCTATTAAGTTTAATTAAATTCTAGCATATTTTTAAGCTTTATTATTAATGTATATTTCTTGAATTTATATTGTATTTGTATTTATTTTTAAGCAAACTAAATTAGTAAGCTTTTGATATATATACATGCATGAAATTAAACTGATAAGATGTTTCGAAAGTATTTTCAATTATAAAATTTATATTAGAAAAGAAAGTTATAGGTATATAGAAAAATTTTAGATCCCTTGGGTTTACCCTGAACCCTAGTATACCCGGCTGTAGTATCATTGCGAGTATGGCAAGATGATTGGGATACTTATTAGTTTAGAGGGTTGAGTTTGAGTCTGTGAGTCGCCCTCTGCACGTATATGGTAGTGTAGATCTATCTGATGTTGAGGGGAATCATGACTCCAAGTTTTCCTACATTTGCGACTACACATGATAGAATTTTTGAGCTCTAATAAAGATGAGAAAATTATGTCACAATAGAGCTAAGTTTCCTTGGGTTGCCTTTGGCGAGATAAAAAAGAAAAACACGTCAATAAACATAAAGTTTATTAAATCATAAATTTATTTTCAATTTCGAGAAATAAAAAAAGTTTATAAGACCTAATTAGTTTTGTAATTTTAATAAAGTTATAAAAAAATTATTAGTTTCATAAATTATTTTGGAAGGATATAGATATATTTTAGAAAAGAAAATTTTAGTTAAAAGTTATTCGTTCACTTAGTTTTATACTCACCATTCTTTCTATGTGTTTTTGAAAAATCCTCCGCAAGTGTAGGTACGAGCCGTCAATCAGAAGAGACTTCATCGGACGCGTAAGATGGCCTGACACAAAGATATCACTGCATAGGGTTATATTCGAAAGTGTATGCTATGCATCACAAGTCCATTTTGATAAAAATATTTGTAAATTATATTTTGGTTTGTATATAGCATTTGATATTTATAAAATTAAATTTTTGGCAAATGAAATTATATATTTATGTTAACTGAAAATTAGGTGTATTTATTGATTTCAAATTGAAACATGTTTGTGGTTGGATTATGGAAATGATTTGAGGGCCTGAGGCTCAATAATGGAAAATTGTTTGTCATAAAAGTGTTAGATTTTGAAATTTGCAGGGTGGCATGTTCAGAAAATAGCTGTTATACTGTCAAAATTTGTATAAATCCATTTTATAAATGTTTGAAATAAAAAGAAAAGATAAAGAAAAATTTCCCCACGTTTGCCGAACTAAACGAAAAAGTTAGAAAAGTTTTAAAAAATAAATGGCATAGCTTCACAGAAACTTTCTAGTTGGATCACATATCCATTGGAGGGTTACCGTGAGGCGGCCAATAGGTCTAGTAAGGAGAGGGGTCTGTCAAATACTACTTGTCATTCAAACACATAGATAAATCATCGAAAAAAGAAAGGAAGGTTTGATCTTTGGTTGTAGCTTAATCTCTTGTGACTAGTTAGTGTTTTAAAATACTAACAGAGGCAGAGCTCAGCCACCTCATGGTCAAAGGCGCCTCGAGATGACCACATTACACTATGCAAACATGGCAACCACCCCAAGAGGCTAAGGCAATTACCTCAAGCCCATCTCAAAGTGAGGCGAAGGTGAGGCGGTATGGTCATATCCTAGAACTCTAAGCGAAAAATCATCACTAGCGAGTAGTGACACTGATTAGATTCTCAAAGATGATCCGTACTTGGCTAACTACATCCCTAATCTCCTGTAACCTCTACTCACTGAGGCTTGACCACCTTGCTTCATTTTTCGCCTTTTAAAACATTGCTTGGTTTGTTTCTTTCTTTTGTAAAAATGATCCTCACATGTAGCAAACAGATACTTTTGAGTGTGTTAGGCAATATTTTGAATCTGAATTACATGTATTTAATCTTCTATTTTTGCTATTGATTGTAGGACTTGTTTTTTTATCTAATGAGTGCTTGATATTAGGTATTTTGTGGGTTGAATTTCGATAAATTATTGGAAAATTTTATACTAAATGAAAAGTTGGAAATGAGTTTAATTTCAAGGCTAAGGCATCATTTACCAAATGGCTTTTCTCCTCTAATATCACTGAATGTCTTTAACTTTGTTGGATTGATGTCTCGGG